>VZTY01032647.1:88752-114908 GCA_013400935.1 Turnix velox
GGGTTGAAGGGGGAGGGGGGTGGAGGGTGGCGGCGGTAGAAGATGGCGTGGGTGCTGAAGATGGATGAAGTAATCGAGTCTGGGCTGGTGCACGACTTCGACGCCAGTCTCTCCGGCATCGGGCAGGAGCTGGGAGCCGGTGCCTATAGCATGAGGTAAGTCCCGGCCGAACCCCGTTAGTGCCGCGCGTCCCATCGTTGCCTCCTCTCCCGGGCTCCCTGTTTCTCCCGCTGTGCTGAGCAGGGAACGCAGGAATGATCTGTTCCCCCACTCCTCCAGCCAAATTTTCTTTCCTCTGTGTTTCTATTCCTTTGGCCTTTCCCGAGGAGAGGGATGGCCCCGCTACCGGCCACCGAGTGCTCTCCGCGGTGTGGAGGGTTTGCCCGGTGCTGGCGGGCGGGCCTCTGGAAGGGCTGGGATGGATTTGCCCTCCCTGTGTTATTAAGTACCACTTTGAGGTGGGAATTCTTTCGTCTACTTGGGCAATGTAAGCCTGATTAGTGATACTCTGTAGAGTTTAAAAAAAATAAATCTTTAGCAAGTAAACGTTGTGGTAGTAAACGGAGTTGTACTGTGGTAGTATTTTAAGCTGCTATATGTATGTAGAGCACTCTATTTCTTTCTGTTTTTATTCCTTATCCCTCTTTTTAGTGGTTTTTTTCTGTTCTTAACTTGTCGTTTTCTTAATTAACTTGGCGTTTTCGTTATTCTTTTCAACATATGTGGGGTTTTTTTTGGTTCTTAATCAACTTGGCCTTTTCTTTATTCCTCATTTTCAATATTTGTCATTTTTTTCTGTTCNTCCTGTACCATCTCCAGCAGTTCCCTGTCCTCTTCAACTAAGGGCCCCAGAACTGGACACAATACTCTAGATGTGGTCTCACCAGAGCAGAGTAGAGGGGGAGGAGAATTTCTCTTCACCTACTGACTACACCCTTTTAATACTCCTGTTGTCTTATAAGCCTGTGAAAACCTAAGGGAGCACTAGGCCGGCAGCAGTCCAAACCAGGAGCGACTCCCCGCAGGCGGCCCCTATTTTCTGGGCCTACCCTGTGCTTGGACAGTTGCTGGGCCGCGGTGGGGATACTCTGACGAAGCACAAGACCCTTTATACGAGCTCCAAGCAGCACCGGGAGGCAGGGGAAGACACCAAACCCTCATTCCTACCAGGAGGAGTGAAAGGCTGCGCCTCCTCGCCTCCTACCGCCTCACCGGAAGCCCCGGGGCCACTTCCTGCCGCTCTTCCTCTTCCGGCAGCAGTCGCGACGCCGAGGACGGAGCCTGGCCCAGCCCCGTCACGTGGCTTTAGGAACGCCCCTCTCATTGGCTGGGCTTTCCCTCTGCCCTCTTCCCATTGGTGCCTTTGGCGGCGCCTCACCAATCAGAGGCGGTGCTGCGGGGAGGCCCCGCCCCGGAGGGCAGCCATTTCGAGGGGAGGGAAGAGGGGGGTGGGAGTCGCCGCCATGTTGGCGTGAGTAGCGGCTGTTCCAGCCGTGAGAGCCGCGCGGGGCGGCTGCCCGGCGGGGCTGAAGCGGCGGCGGGGGNNNAGCGGCGGCGGGTCCCCATGTCTGCCGCTCCCTCCTCCCCTCTCTGAATGATGCGGCGAGAGGCGCCGCTGGGCTGGGTGGCAGCAACAGCGGCGGCACGGAGCAGCGTCCGGTTGGAGGCGGCGTGGAAGGCAGCGGCGGAGGAGGAGACGGCAGCCGCCGCCCGGTCCCCATCCCCCCGCGGCGGCCGGGCGAGCGCAGGATGCTGAGAGCGACGCCGCGCTCTAATCGCGCCGCGGGGCNTTGGTCAACTGGGCGTTTTCTTTACCTTTTGGTCATTTTTCAAGTTTTATAGTAAAAGTGTTTAAATGGCGTTTGGGCATGTTTTTCCAGTTTTTATAGTAAAAATTTTTAAATGGCGTTTAGTCCTGCTTTTTTCAAAGTTAAGGTGAAATTTTCAACAGCTTCATTATCTCAGTTACAGTGAGAACATGGAGGCTACTGGGCAACTTACTTTGATGAAGAGGGGAACTGTTTTGAAAACACTGGGAAACATTTTAGTCGAAGGGTTTTGGCAGGATTAGTTGGTATTTTGTGAATCTGGAGAGGTAGAACACACATTTGATAATTTTTGTAGCCTATACAGAAGATGGATTTTCTCTCAGGGTTTCCTGGAAGTTAGAGGTCACCACAAGTTTCAGCTGTTACGTAGGCTTTGAAGGAGAATTTTCCCGGTGGACTGCACTGCATTTGCTTTAAGCGAGGTTTTTAGCTATTTTGACAGAATTTGGAATTGTAAGCTCAGCAGGTTTATGGTGAGATAAGTATTCAGTGGGGATTGTGTTTTGTGTGGAACTTGGTGGGGTTGTGTTTTTATAAAAATAAAAAAAAATCTTTGAGGGTTTTTCTTAAGAATAATCTTTTTATGTTTAGCTCATCTGTGTTTTATGTAATCTCAGTGTCCCATTTCTGTCTTTCTCAAGCATCTATTCATCCTTCTAAGTGGTGTGACTGTTTTTGTGGGCAACTGTTGGATGGCTTCTCACCATTCAGCTTCTGGGGATATTTCCTTCATGCAAACGCCAGTGGGTGATGCATGGATGGGGCTTCTTGTTCAAGCGCTTCCTTATCTATCTATGGTGGTCAGCTTCTTTCTAGGATTAGAGGTCTTGAGTTTTAACTGGTTTTACTTCATTTTCTCTTTTTGTAGGCTTGATTTCCACTCCAGAAACACACAATACTTAGTTTATTGAAACTTCTAAGAATTGGAGTCTTTACTCTTATATAAGCAGGAACAACAATCTATTCAATAATTTTTTGATGGTGGGCAGTAATCCTAAGCATTTTATTAGCTACTTGCACCTGTCTCTTTGGGTATTTTGCACTACAGCAAAGAGAATTGTAGCAGTTCAAAACAGCTGTTAAAGAGCAATGTTGCAAAAGCAAAATTAAACATTAGTCTTAAATTTTGGGGCATATTTTGTTTGTGATGAAAAGCAGGATGCTGGGAGAGCTCCCTATGCTGCATTTTGTTAGGAAGACCTGTCTATAACTCTGTATTTTGTTGGGAAGACCTGTTTATAACCATTTTGCCTCTTAGGGTTGGATGTTGATGAATCTGTGTTCTGTTGTCCCTGGAGGCTTGCTTAGTTGATGCTTCCTTGAGATGATTATCGGTCTATGTCCTGGAGTAGAGTATACGTGGCATTACTCTCGTATTTATTGAGAAAACTGCTCATATCTATAGACCAGTAAAAGTGTTTTTTTAAAAAAAGTAAGCTAACTGAACAAAATTTATCTGCAGATTCACATGGTTTAAAATAGGGTCAGAAATTTCCTTAAAATCTTGACACTCTTGTAGCTTTTCTAAATTAACTTGGGCATTAAAAAGCTGGCTATAAGCACAAAATTCAGTTCTGTTGGTAGTAATTACTGTAAGATATGTCAGCCTCCTCTTGGAAGCCTTTATAAAAACATGTTATCTTAATGATATTAGAATTTTGAGTGCTGTTAACTTTAATTGGTTATGACACCTCTGTGTGGCTTTATGGTTGTCTTAGTGATTTCATACAAATCCCTCACAGTGAGAATTGTAGTTTTTGGGATTGCTTCTTGTTGCTATGAAGTGCTAAAAAATGGAGTCTGTATCATTGAAAAGATAAGTTTTAGCAAGTACCTGATGTTTCTCTATCAGAATTCCATTTTTCATACAACAAAGTATTTAATGAAGTTAAATGAGCAGTATTATAAGAACAAGGACCTCGGTGACAAAGTTTTTTATGTGTAATTTGGAAGCTTTAAATATGGATTTACATAAATATTTGATAATTCTGATGGTATTTCTAGTGCTAAAATTGAAATATCTCATTTGAGAACTTGAGGGCTGTTTCAGGCATAGTTATTTTGGTGTACATTTCTAGGTTAAAACCTAAAGTATATTAAACCAAATTGAGAAAATTACTCTGGTTGTGAAATGGAAAAGTCTATATGAAAATCAGCCTATAAATACCTCCAGACAGTCCTCATTTTTGGCAAGTCAGGTCAGTTTGACTGTGCTCCTGAACTCATTGGAGAATGAAGCTGGCTGCTGCCTGGGTTGAGAAGAGCAGAAACCCACACCAGTGAGTTTTACTCTGCTGTGGAGAGCCTTGTATGGTGCCAGAACTTCACGTATCTACTCTCCTCCAAAGCTGAGGCTGAAGTTATGTTGAAAATGGTCGTAGGATTTGGGGCACCATTGTCTTATAACTTACAGCTTTCCTTTCAGATGCAGAAATGAAGGAGGGTATTGTCTTCTGAAAACTTTTTAGGATCCTGACATGCTTTTTTTACCTTTTCATGAGCACGGTTTGATTGTGGCAGTTACTGTTTTAATAAGCACTGTGAAAATGAACAAAATTAATTATCTCATGCAATCCCTGTTTTCCTTGTGGCTGCTGTTTACTTTCTGGCAGAAAAACTGCCTGTTTGCTTCCCCTAATACCTGCCACTCTTTTGAGACTCTGCTGCTGGTTGTGTTGGATTGTTTTGCTTAGTTGGATTTTTTTTCTTTTTTAAGAGGAGTGTATAGTAAAGGTATCCTAATTTTTTCCCTTTTTTTCAATTTAAATTTTTGATTAAGATGCATGTGGCATTTTCTGCAGAGTACTTCAAAAACCTTTCATTTTTTAGAGCAGCGAGTCTTTGGGTTGTGTAACTATCTTCTCTGTTCCCATGTAATCTCTCATGGTGGGTGGATGGTGTGGTGTAGCAAGTTTACTCTGATTTATGCTTAATGTATTACTCCTGGTTAGCAGCAATCTTTAGTTGCTGCAGATTAAAGCAGCTACTTGACCTCTCTGTGTTAGTGGAGTGAACTGAGAATCAAAGATTTGTAATTGTGGACAAATACTATTCTTACAGCTTTTCCTCAAGAGCTTAGGAAGACAGTGGTTTTGGTAGTGGGATTTTTGTTCTTTGGTTGGTGGTTGTTTGCCACATAAGTTGAGGCCTTTAAGCAACTGGTGGGTCATAGGATTCCCAGAAATGGCATTATGTTTGCACTTGTTTTTTTGTTCAGGTTGCACTTCTTCACTGATACTTCAGAGAAAGTTGTTACCCAGCAACTCTTTCCAAGGATCTTGCTTTTGTGAATGTGAGAAGTGTTAGGAAGTATCAGCTGTCCCATTCCCTTACGTTTTCCTGGGGCATGTTTTAACCTCTAAATGGAGCGGAGCTTGGATTTGAGATTATAACTAATTCACATACTGGATAAGGAATGTTTTTCTCAAAGTATTTGTCCTTGTAAATGAGGATTTAAAGTTTCAAAAGGCCTGCATGCGCTTGGATGCTTTAGTGCTCACACCCAAAAATATGCAGTCCAGAAGACAGATAAGGCTATGGTTGATGATTGATAGAACATTTTGAATGTTGATGGTGTACTAGTTTCTGTTCATGAAAAGGGCAGGAGGGTCTTAATCTATTTTTATTAGGTAGGGTTTGCTTTGTGTTTTTTTTGTTTCTTATGCTTCAGAAAGTGTTGAAATTACGTTTTAAAATTTGGAAAGAAGGTGATTTTTGGCTCTGAAATGTGTTTCACAAGCATGAGCGATACCATTTGGTGTTTTTTTGGCCTTCTGGTACTATGCTCGTGTTTGCTGTATAACATAGGGTAACTTACTACATGGAATCCATCCTATTGGATGCTTTTGTTCAAGTGTTAACATGCACCTTGCTTCCTCTTCTAAGCCTTTTTGCTTTTGTAGGGTGAAGTTTGATTTATGCACTTGTATAGCATAATTAGCTAAGACTGGTGGTTGGACATGTGTTTACTGCCTACTTGTGTGTGGTGAAGATGTTTTGGTTATGTTTTGGTTTCTTTTCCTGGGAAAAATTTCTGTTTCCCTTAGGACGAAAGTACTTTCAGTTGAAATGCTTTAGATAACAAATTGTGAGGGACCCAGATAAGACTTTTTGGTCAGTAATTTGGTCTCAGAGTTCCTTCCATCACAAGGATAAACCTTCATAGCTCTGCTTTTTCAAATGCTATCAAGAAATCTTAACAAAAGATGCTACTTCAAAATGTTGCTATTTTATTTACCTGAACTTGTTTGTAGTACCCCAAAGCTCACTTAAATGAGACAAGTGAGGCGAATTAGCCTTTTATTTTATGAGGTTAAAAATTACCAATGGCAGAATCAGTCTCTTTCTCTCCTGTAACTTGCAAAAATTTCAACAGTAGCTCATTCAGAGAATTTACTTTTCCCCTGCCTGGACATCTGTGCCAGCAAGTGCTGCTGTTCAGGCAAGAGATATGTGGCCATGTTAAATAACCTGAGCAAAGCTGGTTCATATAATTGCTGCTTACTAGTCTGCATTAGGACAGCACAAATCGAATTTCACCAGATGAGCAGGAAAGTGAATAAGGATGCTGAAGTTACACATAAACAAGGAGCCTGCCAGTGATTTCCTGTGGGTAGATCGTTTGCACTGCTGGGCCATTGGCTCCTTGGAACTGTACAAATTCTATCTGACATCTAAAGAAATGGGAACTGAGAAAGCTGACCTACTCTCCTGAGTTTTTGTGTGTTTGGGTTTTTTGTTGTTGTTGTTGGGTCATTATAAGAGAATCAGTATGAAATTTGAGGTGGTAGAAAAACTTACCTATAGTTTTTAGAAATGTGATCTACATAACAGCAGAGTTTATCACTTGCAAGATGGTCCTCTTTCTTTACTGAAATAAAGTACTAAAAGACTAAATTTCTGTATCCTGATATTTCCCACTATGAATTTGAGTACTTCTGGCATCTTCAACTGCTTCTTGAGCAATGAATTTGTAGAAAATGCTTGTCACAGTGAAATTGAGTTGGTTCCTGTTTGAACCAATTCAAGAATGAGCACCAGGGTTTTTTTGACATCAAAGAAGTGAGAGGAATGCTCTTTGTGTACTTGTGTTTCTCAAAGCTGTATGTTTCTAATGATTTTCTAGATAAACACAGGCATCAACATTTTCTTCCCTAATTACTTTATTTCTGTTACTACCAATCAAGATTAGGGAAATAGGCTTAACTCATTGCTACCTCCGGGTTATGTTTGGTGGGACAGGGGTTTCTCTACAGTAACATTTTTATCACCCGCTTTTACCCCACTGTCAGTTGCTATTTGTGTATTGGACCACCCTACGAACTGATAGAGATCCACATTTACCCAGAAAAAAATCATAATTGACTGCAGCAAATGTTATTTGGATGGAATTTATTTCAAGGCAGTCTAGGAAGGAGTTCCTTTGGAATGAAGTGGTAACCAGATATTTTATAGGAGAAAAATAACTGGTTCTATCTAGGAAAATAAATGAAGGATTTTTAAAACGGGCAAGTAAATGAAGATTTGCCTTATACTATTTCCCGAAGTACTTCTTTTTTGTAATAATGGCTTTAAGTATGTGCATTGTGCTTTCTTTACAACTAAATTGTAGGGTTGAGGTCTTTTTCTTCTGTGATGGCAGTTAGTCATTATTGCTTTGGAAGTGTTAGTACAAGCAGGTTTAAAGCTGGCTAGATTTGTCTTCCATTTTTATTTGTTGGCTTCCAGTGCCATGTGTCTCAGTTTAACTTGTTCATTAATGACAACAAGCACGTTCCTAAGACAGACCAGATGTATTTTTACCTTTAAATTGTGAGTGGAATGAATACTTGAAAGATAATTTTCATAAATATACGAAAGGCATACTCTTTTTGATCTTGCACATTGTGTGAGAGCAAGTGCTGCAGAACTTAGTTGATAATTACAGGTTAGTTATTTTGTGAGATACTTTGCATGCCACTTTTGTTTCACTTTGACTCTTATGTGTGCATTTTAAACATTGTTACTGTTTCTATGTTCTTTACATTTAAAAGTTTTCTCTCCATAAAAACACAAATTGGTGTTTTGTGTGCCACGGGTTCCTGGTATACAAGTCCTGTCTTGGTATGCTGCTGTTGCTTCTCTCTGGTTGTTGGTGTTGGGCTGCTCTCTACTCATGCTGCCCTTGTCTCCAGGGCATGAATTATTTATTCTCAGTCATCCTCAAGTAGCACCAGTCTACTTATCTATAAAACTTTCTGTTCTGTATTGTATTTTGTGAATCTGCTGCTTAACATTTTTTGTTTTATGCAGTGTGCTGAGAAAGTAAACACGTTGCTTTCAGCTGCTTGTGTGTCAGACGAGCTTGCCTGTGTTGACAGTTAAACAGTTAAGAATAAACTGATTTTTCGCAGTGAAGAAAAGATCTGAAGATTAAACTTTCAGAGGACCAGCATTACTTTATTTACTGTCTGCCTAGATCTCCTAGAGCATTGTTTATGTACCTTATCCTAAAAGTTTGGAGGAGAATGTTTTGGATTCTGCTCTTGTTGATGTCACTAATAAAGCAACACAGTTCTCTGCATATTCCACTGTAGTTTTTGAAGTCGAGAATAATATTAACTTCAGACAGAGTAGGGCCAGCAGTCTCATGCTGTTATTTCTTTGTTCTTTGCAGTGATGTTTTGGCACTACCTATTTTCAAACAGGAAGATTCCAGCCTTCCACAAGAAAATGAGACCAAGCATCCACCCTTCCAGTACGTTATGTGTGCTGCAACATCTCCAGCAGTAAAATTGTATGATGAAACTCTTACATACTTGAACCAAGGTTTGTATACACATCACACTGAATAGTATTTCATGGTTTGATACACGTGGGTATAACCAAAATAAGCTTAAGTTAAAACTGAGTCAAAACTGATCCTGTTCTGCCCAACTCCTAGATTTATAGCTGTACTCTGTCATTACTTCCCCTTTAGAGTCTGGAAGGTTTTTTTTCTGCCCTGTGTTATGCCTCTCAATCTCCTACCTCCTCCAATAAAATTAAGCCACCACTCTTTTGAGAGATAAAGTTTGGGTGGTAGTTACTTAAACTACAAGACTAGTTTTGCATTCTTGTTTTGTAATAGCAGATCAGTTAGATGATATTTGCATAAGGCACACGTAAGCACCCCTAAAAAATGTCATAACGAATGTTTAGATGGAAACAAAAATTGTTGCACAACACAGGACAATTCAGTTGTTCTCAAATTAGCTACATATATTTGCCCAGAATAATGTTATGTTTGAAACAAATGGTTGTGCGAGAGAAGACACTACTTGTTCTCAAATTAGCTATATATATCTGCCCAGAATAATGCTATGTTTGAAACATAAATACAAGTAGAAAGACAATACACACAAACTACAAAAGTAACTGCACATTTATTAGAAATGCTTGAGTCTTGCTGTTGTTTCCCCATATCCTGTGGTTGATATGCATGAAAATTCCATTTTTTCGTCTACAGATGGCTATTCGGCAAACCAGTTTAAATATAGTCATTGCCATGATAAACCATTGATTACTTATCTACTATTCTGAACTCAAAACCATTGATTGTTTGGTTTTGATCCTCTCAATGGCTTACACAGTATCATCCCACAGCTTTAAAGCTTAATGGTCACTATTCACTCTTCTTACATGTAATATTAGTTTTCTGTGTGGACTTCAACGCAAAATCTCTCAGTAGATAGTACAGTAATTAGAAGACACAGTCTTGCAGTACAGTTTGTATGGAAAATATAAACATTCACCATTTCTATAATCTATTGTGTTTTGGTACAATTAATCTTAGCTTATATGCTTCTCTGAACACTGTGCTATAGTGTGTAGCTAAGTTGAAATACACATTGGTGTATTTCCATTGGTCTTTGTGAGCTGTGAACTTATTAATTACTGCATCATACAATTTGTGTATTTTACATGTGTATTTTCTTGGTAGGATATTATTTTTGCTCGCATTGAAAGACTTCTAGTAGTGTGTTCTGGTGGTGCATTTTATAACTGAAAGTGTTTATATACTGAAACCTTAAAATCTCTGAGAGCAGATTGTATCTAATTTGATACTGACATGATGGCAAAGCATTATTTTCTGCTGTGTCAATGAAGTTAAGTGCTTCACCTTGCAGTATGCAATTGTTCTAAATACTCTTTAAAGGTGACTTGACTCTTCAACTTATGTGAATAATAGAAGTTCTTCAGGTGATTTCTTGTGTCTTGAAAACACATGATCACATTGTTTAAGTGTTTGCTTAGTCAGATTTACTTTTTCCACTTTTTGTACCCCGAGTGCTCTCTTCAGGAGGAAACAGTACAATTGAAACAGTTACGCTGGACCAGCAAGATACTTTACACTTTTAAAAGACTTCTGAGTTTTACAAATTCTAAAATATGTAGAAATATACTTTGTTTTCTTCAGTGATGTGATTAAGCTTGAAGGTCAGCTCTGTGTGCAGGGAAACCAGCACCAGGCAGCAAGCTGGAGGAAGAAATTGCTCACTATCTTGCCTCTGAGAAGAGCTTGCTATTTAAGTGATAGTGAGTGAAACGACTGCGGGTGTTTTGTCTGGCCTTGAAAATTTCTTGTAGTGTAAAAATTTGTTTTGCAAAGAAGTTTTACTGGTTTTCAGTATCCTAGGTAACTTTCTCTGATTCTAAAAAAACTAAGACATCAGTGTGCCTTTTTCTAAATAAGTAAGTGAGGAAAACCCTTGATGGCCTGCAGACACTGAAGGCACCCAGAATGCAAAGGGTGTGCCTGAGGCCCCATGCTAATACTTCAAACAAAAAGAAAACACATTTGCTGCTTAGGTTAAGACCTTTACTTGAAGAATTCCTTATTAACAGTTATTCTGTGTGTTTATATATGTGCATGTATATAAAAAAAACCCCAAACCTTTGGATAGTTTCAAGAGACAACATCTTTCATACTAAAGCTAGTGTAAAATAAGGATCAATTTACCACACTGAGTTGTACTCATAGGTATGTTTTTTATAATGAGTTTAATTCAGTCCTCTAGATAGAGGGTAATTTTAGTCCAGGTTACTGAAGTTATTTGTTTTCCTGTTTGGCTTATTATTATTAAATAGTTTTCAAGAGGACTGTGAATA
Source organism: Turnix velox (assembly GCA_013400935.1). NCBI lineage: Eukaryota > Metazoa > Chordata > Aves > Charadriiformes > Turnicidae > Turnix > Turnix velox. Next base: position 99,711 of record VZTY01032647.1, read on the forward strand.
GGGAGTATATATAGAGAAAATACCCTCTTTAATTTCATTAGCAGTTGTCTTGGTGTGTGCAGGGCAAGGAGTTGGATTTGATCCTTATGGATCCCTTCCAACTTGAGTTATTCTGTGTGCTAATGGAATATTTGAAGTGATTAAGTTTTCAGCTGAAGTTCATTCTGGAAGTACAGATTGTGGAGTGATGATGGTTGATGGTTCAGGGGTTTGCAGAATTATTCACTGTAAAAATCTGTTCAGTGAGTTGGTTGAGAATGTGTATTATGTAGAGCAGTGTTTTGAATTGGTGGTTCAACTAGATGCATGTTGTGTAGCAAAAATGGAGTGGAAGAGGATTGGTTCTAGAGGGGAAACATTCTTTGGGTTGGTTTACACAGTGCAGCTGGACTTCAGGTTCTGTGAATGCAGCGAACTGCTTGTGAGAGGTGGGATGTGTGTGGGGGGGGAAGTACCTTTGCAAGCAGAATGGCTGAGCTGGTAAGATGGGCTTTGAAGTAGGAACCACAAGCCAGGGGAGATAGTTTTCAGCAACATTGTGAGGGAATGGTGGATGTGGTTGAGCAAAGAGTCTGGAGTGAGATGCAGGAAAGGAAATACAACATCAACAAAAGGGAATTTGAACAAAGTCACATCCAGCATTTGGCCATAAGTAAGTAAATGCCCATAAAGCATCATTATGAGGCAAGTTCCCATCCATCCCTTTCTGCAAAGTCGGCGTGGTGGGGTGCCTTTCTGAAGTGTGTGTACATTAATGCAAACAGCATGGGAAATAAACACAAGGAATTAAGGTGTCTGTGCAGTTGCAAGGCTATAATCTTGTTGCCATGGAGATATGGGATGGCTTGCACAAGTGTGATGTTGCAATGAAGGGATATTGGCTCTTTTGTGAAGGCAGGACATGAGGAGAAATGGCCCTTTATGTGAGAGAAGAGCTGGAATGCCTGAAGTTCTGACTGAGGATGGGTAGTGTGCCAACTGAGAGCTTATGGGTAAGGATTAAAGAACAGAATTATGTGGGTGACATTTTAACGTGTCTGTTCCACTTGACTAGGGAAAAACAAGCCTGCAAAGCCTTCCGTGAACATCTAGAAGTAGACTCTTGTTCATGGGCCCTCATAGGAGGACTCCAGCAACTGTGATTTCTGCTGCACAGACAGCTCAGCAGGGCTCTAGCAATCCTAGAGTTTTCTGGAGAACAAGATTTGATAACTTTCTCACCTAAGTGATCCGAGGAGGCAATGAGAAGAGCTGCCTTACTATAAATCATAGAACCAGGAAGGTTTTATTGGGGAATGTTGAATGTAGGCTGACAACTGTAACCATAAGACTATAGAGTTCAGAATCCTGAAATGATGAAGAGGGACAAAAAGCTCTGCCCTGTTCAGTGATTTTCTTGGTGGAATTCCGTGGCATAAACCCCTAGAGGGAAATGGTGTCCAAGAATGCTGGTTAATACTCCATGATCACTGCCTCCAGCCTTGAGCAGCAAAGCCAAATCAACCGGAAGTTGGGCAAAAAATGGCAGGAGGGTTGAATGCATGAGTGAGGAGCTACTGACAAAACTCAGATACAAAAATTTGGTATGTGGAAGGTGGAAGCAGGGAGAGGTTACCTGAGAGGAATACAAAGACACTGTCCAGGAATGCAGAGATGAAGTCCAGGTGAGGAATTTCAAAGACAAGAAAATAGTAAATACAAATTGCAAAAGGAATGTTGTTATGGACTATATGGGCTCCTTACAGATGGAGTTCTGGTGGCACAGGACATGGAAAAGACTGAGATTGTAAATCTCATTATCACTGGCCTTCAGCAGTCCCTGGTCCTAGAAGTAAGGGTGAAAGTCTGGAGCAAGGAATATGTAACCTTGGTGGAAGAGGTACAGGTCAGGGAATAGTCAAGCAAACAATGCTGATAAATGCATGCCTTGTGATGGGATGCATCCATGAGTGCCGAGGGAGCTAGGAGATGTCATTGTGAGGCTACTTTTGATGGTCTTGGTGGCTTGGAGAGGTCTGTAGGAAAAAATCCCACATTTTTGGAAAGGAGGAAAAAATCGTTTAAAAAATAGGGAATTCTGCTTTGAAAAAGTTTTTCTCTGGGGGAGAAAAAGAGGGAGTAACAAGTACTTACACAATATAAAATGAAAAAGCACCCAAAGTATCTGTAGTTTTAAAGAGGCCGATAACTTTCATTTTGTTCTGTTAATTCCTGTGCTGTGAATTCTGTTATAAAATATCTCTTGAAACAGGAGTTTCTGGTACTATATTCTTGGGTACTAAAGCCCATTCAGATTTCTGCTCTGATTCTTCTACTGAAACTAATTATTTTCTCTTTCAAGGTCAGTCCTATGAGATACGGATGCTCGATAATCGGAAAGCTGGAGACATACCGGAGATCAATGGTAAACTGGTGAAGGTGAATTGAAGTCCTTTAGATATTATTATTAACAAACCCCTGCTGGTTGTATATGAAGAAAGCAGTTCTTAATTAACCTTATCTTGTACTCTGATGAAGGGATCTTGAGCCAATGAATGCAGTGCCTGTTTGCTTCAGTTTTACTACAAATTAAAAGACTTTCTGTGTGCATTTCCCATTTAAGAATGGATTCATTTTGTGTAACTTTATATAAGCAAAGGTGAGATAATCACTTCATGTACCTTTTATAAGATGTGCAATCTGATCAAGAGGATGTGGATCTCCATTAAATACACTCGTGTCTTTCTGCTGAGTAAAAGGAAGCTGTGATAACACTGACCTAATGTTAGGAGAGAAAGTCCTGTCTACAGACTGTACATTTTACAGATTTCTTTATTTTTGTGCTGTCACAAGATACTTTTTCAGCATGAATGTGGACTAGTGATTAAAAAAAGATATGATTATACATGCCCAGTGCATGGAGTACTCATGTGTACTGTAGACCAAATTATTTTCTGCAAATCTTAAGATACCCAGTTGTCACACATTTTTATCCAGCAACATCTGAGCCACTTCGTTGTGTTTCAAGTGACTAGAAGATGTGGAAGGAAGTTAGAGGATTGAGAAAGAAGTGGAAATATTATCGGCATATTTCTTAGTAGATGTTATGGAAGATACATGGGGCCGTCCTGTGATTCTTTGCCCACAATGGGATGTTGGAAACATACCTGTAGGAAAACTGATCTCTAATTTTTCTCCCTACTGAGAAGTTTCTTCCATCTGAGCTCCTGTTCCTAGTGGCAGATTTGTCTCCTCGTGCTTTAATGCTATCAGAAGGTACTTTGCATTTATGGTGTTGCACAAACTATAAGAATGAAGCAAATTAAATATGTCTATGGTACAAATTATCGAATTCCCTGAAAAATCTTGTTCAGATATTGGGAAAAGAAGGGAAAAACTCTAAAGTCATTTGAACAATGGTATTAAGTACACCAGAGCAGTCTGCACATGGGAGGCTGAGTCTTTGCCTTGAAGTTTGTCTGGATTGAGTAGTCCTGTGACTTGTTGTTACTCATCCACTGGGTGCTTGGTGAGAGATCATTGCAGGAAGTGTTAAGCATAAGCATATAACTTAGATTTATGTGTTCTGTAATTAAACTTTTTACATCCTGATGGCTTGCTGCACTAAGCACATTAACTACTTTGCCCCTCTCGGTGCTATTTCCTTTACTTAGGGTTATCTCTGCTGTAACTTCATAGGCTCATATGTTGATAAGCCATTTGGCAGGCAGGATCAAAGTTTAAAAAAGTAAATTTTATCAGTGCAAGACATTGTAATTCTGCCTCAGGAAACTTTCCGTCTCAAACAAATACTGGAATCCCAGCACCTTAAATAAGATGATGTTTGGTTTTTGTGATGGTGGGTACAGATAATAAGTTGCAAACTTGTTAGTTTGCTGTGAAAAAGATGCACTACGTGCATGTATGTGCTTTCTGTTATCTTTGAAATAAGAGCAATAAAGTGCATTTTATCTTCAAGAGGCACTTCATTTAATAGTTCTTATATTTTTTTGCCTGCACCAGTGTTGGTGCTGTGCTGTCAAGGTTGCTCAGTTCACTAAATTTAATTCACAGTGACCTTTGGAATATGTGATCATATGTAATTCTCTTTTGCTTTTCTACCACATTTTCAACTATCTCCTGCTGCTCAGATTTATTCCTGTATTCTGGAGTATTTTGGGATAATGATGGCTGTAACCTTTTTTTTTGCTGCAAATATGTATCAGCACAGTAGCTATTTTGGAATGTTTTGGTTTTGTTTCATCTTCAGGCTGTTTCTAAACATACTGTAACTTTGTGGCTCATGAGATGCTTGTTTCCCCCTTTTTTTTTTTTTTTTAGAGTATTATAAGAGTTGTATTCCATGACAGAAGGTTGCAATATACAGAGCACCAACAGCTAGAAGGTTGGAAGTGGAACCGCCCTGGAGACAGACTTCTCGACTTGGGTATGATTGTTTCTCTGTTGCCACAGTTGAATTTCCAAATTTAAATCCATCAGAGTCACATTTATGCTAGGGCTGATGGGAAAAATAGTGTGCTGCTTTGACATAGTTGTCTTTTGGATACAAAAGTTCTTAATGCTTTTACATGCCTTTTAAAGCTTTAAGAGCTACAGAAATAAGGGGGCAATCCTGCAATTTAGGAGAACACAGGAAAAAGTAACTTTCTCTTGTAAACTGTGGAAATTGCACTAAAATGCTTTCGCTTTTTTCCATAACATTATAATTTTTGTTTGAGCTGGGAAGGGAGATGATGGAGGATTGAGAACCACCCCAAAAACCTAGGCACTTTGTGTGTTGAGTACTAAGTTTCTTCAGGCTAGAGAAACTGTTTATGTCTATGTGGTGAAGCCATCAATGCCCACCTATTTTCCTCCCAACTGTGTTCTTTGATGATAACCTTACATTAAAATTTATATCTAGTGGTTTCTTGGTATGTGATTATTTTAAAGTATATGCTACTTACTTTGATATAGATATTCCAATGTCTGTTGGAGTCATTGATATCAAGACAAATCCAAGCCAGCTCAATGCAGTTGAATTTTTGTGGGATCCAACAAAATGTACATCTGCTTTTATTCAGGTTTGAAACTTTACTTGACTGGATGTTTGTTGTTTGATGCCTTTCAGATCACAGAATGGTTGTATATTTGTACTTTGAAATTTCATGATTTCTTACTTGTGGGATAGACATTTAATGCCAGCTTTGTGGGGAAAAAATATTTCAGGTTCATAGCAACTCTTTGTTCTATAGGGGGTCCAAGTTAGGTTTTTGAACCAAATTAGATTTTATAAAAGCAAATTTTAACAACAATTTAAATAAAAGGCTTTAAAAAGCTCTTTGCAGAAAGTTGGCATGGTTTAAATATTTAGTTATATGGAGTATTAGAATTAATATCCTTCTAAGTAACTGTCAATACTGTTTTATTTTTTTAATTGAGAGGCCCACTATCCTAGAGATGAGCTTCAGCGGAGGCCTGGCTTGATACAAAATGAATGTGCTTCAAAGGGAGTTTTAAATCAGATACTAAAAAGGTATTTCCTACTATGTCAGTAGGATTCTTTTTAGTTGCATTTTTATTACCTTTGTAACTGATACTCAGGATAATGAAACACCCTTTCTGTGGAAAGGATTTAGAAAGAATATTCAGATTTGAATAATCTGAATATTCAGATTTTTCAATCAACCCTTGCTCAGATCTGATTTTATTATGAATAGAAATTACAAAGTTTGAGATAGGTGCTGCCAAAATGGGGTAAATTCGCATTGTCAGTACAAAACTTCTGTGAAGGCATTTTCTAGAAAGACATACTCGGGTACTGAAATGCAGTCTCTTTGAAGAGATGTGAGAAAGCCAGTTAACTATTTTCATTTCTTAATCTCTTTAGAAAAAGTGATAGCAGGCAGGAAAAATGGAACTGATTCTTACTATGCTAGCATAGTTCTCTTATCCTAAAGGCTAGAGTAAACAGCATAGCTGTACTGATTACACTTAAAGCTTCAGTTTTCCTTCCATGATTGATCACCATTGGAAATAAAAAACACATTATTGTAGTCATTGAGAGTGCAAGAGTGTGCTGTGATTCTTGACTCACTTAAAATTCCATAAAGAAGCAGAGAAAATTGGGATGCTGTCCATTGAGATTGTTCATAACCTTCTAACACCAACTTGCTCCTTAGATATCATATATGGGGCCTTTCTAGTGTATAATACCAGTCTTCTGCCTAATGCAACATATGAGGCAGTTACATACTGACTGAAAATCTGCTGTAAAACTTTTCACTGAGTTTAGAAACTCTTGCGGTCAGTGACCTTCTTTAGCTTTGGTAATATCTATTAGAAGCTTATTGTTATAATGTAACAGCATCTTGAAGAAGTTGTTGCTTTATTTGTGATAGATGTAGCTGTCAGCCTCATATATTTTTGTTAAGATACAGCAACTTCTTATTCTATAGAGCTTATTCAGTAGTACTCTATAGTAACTTCTCCTTTACAGAGAAATTTTGGTCATGCACTTGCTTGTTTTCGCTTTCCCCTGTCAGCTCAAATACTTCTTGGCTTCATCTGCATATGAGCATGAAAAGGATCAATAAGTTAGTTATGTAGAATGGGTAATTTGTTACTTCTCCTTAGAAAATTGATATAATGTTGGAAATGCATAATAAAATTAATGTCCAGAATGCTTCTGAGGGTCCCTTTTGTTTGGTGATTGGTTTTTTTTTTCAGGTACATTGTATCAGCACTGAATTTACCCCTCGTAAACATGGAGGAGAGAAAGGAGTTCCTTTTAGGATTCAGGTTGACACATTTAAGCAGACTGAAAGTGGAGAATATACAGATCATCTGCATTCAGCCAGTTGTCAAATTAAAGTTTTTAAGGTAAAAATGGGAAACGCATCCTTAGTAAGTTTCAGAAGCTCCCGTAAAGATGGGGGACACATCTTTATGTTACAACATCTTTGTAGTAGGTAAGATTTCAATTATAAACCCTTTTCTCACCTGCTTGTTCATGTAACACTTCATTTTTTTAGCCAAAAGGAGCAGATAGAAAACAGAAAACAGACAGAGAAAAGATGGAAAAGCGAACTGCACATGAAAAAGAAAAGTATCAGCCTTCGTATGACACCACAGTTCTTACAGAGGTAGGAAAGCACAATTGCATTTGCTTACTGAGGAGAGAACACCCAGATACAGCCTATAACATAGCTGCAGTCTTGGAAGGGTTGGGGAAGAATTAATTTACACAAATATAAGATTCTTACTTGACAGACTTAGCAGTGAACAGCAACATTAAATTTTAAGTTTTTATGTAGTAAACTTAAATTTAGATGCTCAGCAGAAGCTTGTAGTAAAGCAGACTAAGATTGAACACTGTCTGACTGACTGTACTGAATCCTTGAGCGAGCAAAAAAGCAAAAAAAAGGGGGGAATCTAGAATTATCTGTCAAAATTGAGCTTCACAGTGAAGATTACCAAGTTTAAGGCCAGAGCCTCAGCAGTCTATTGCATTTTATTTAAACATCAGTGAGCTGTGTGCAGTTTTCTAAAGATTTCAGAAGTTTTTAAAAAGCTTTTAGATCTTTCCTCTCTGTATAATGAAAAGAAATTGACCCAAATCTTTGGTGTTTGTCCAGATGAGGCTTGAGCCTATAATTGAAGATGCAGTTGAACATGAGCAGAAAAAGTCCAGCAAGCGGACTTTGCCAGCAGACTACGGTGATTCTCTGGCAAAGCGAGGCAGTGTAAGGGACTTCTGCTTACCTTTTCATTGTGCAAGATATCTTGTGCAGTGTTAGATATAGGAGAACCTTCCATTCTATAAAGTAAAAATATTTTGATTTCTATGTCTGGATTCTTACCTGCTTTCATGTATACCAATTACTCTCACGCGTTTTGCTTTCAGTAAAGGAATCCTTCCTAAATCTAACACTTAAAATGTTGCAGAGGGGTAGTGTAACTTTTGAAAGTCAAGAGCTTTCCATTTATGTGACTTTAAATGAAATAGCTTTTTGCTTTCCTGTATGTGTGTAATTAGTGGAAATAAGAACAGTGGAATTTAGTGTTTTGTTCTGTATTTGTACTTACATTCAGTCTAAGTCCCATGGCATTTTAAAAATACCAATGTACATGGAAATTGTTACAGAGATTGATGATTTGTTACTAGTTTTTCCTTTAGTCATCTGTATGTTGTGCTCTAAGCAGTTTTAATGCCATTCAGAAGAGTCAGCAGGTCTTCATGGCCTTGTATGTGCTACCCCTATATGCGCTCCCCTGAATAAATCTAGCATGCATCCTCTGCCCTCTTGCTGTCACCAGCATTTCGGATTTCTTAAATGCTGTTTCTGAAGGTGAACACTGTTGAGACTTTTCATTTCTCAGATGAAAAACAATCCTGCATCTTCCATTTGGCAAGGTTAGGAGTCATTAATAATGTGGAAGACAATTATTCAGCTGTTCTGTGAACAAGCACGTTGTGCTGACAGCTCTCTCCCAGCAGGACTTAGTGACTGATTCACTATTGTGCTGTAGACGTTTAGGTTTTATTTATGGTCTGTGAAAGTAATGTGTAGGATTTAGGTTTTGATCCACTTCAGTGTATGCCTTTTGTTTACGTAACTGGGTGGGAAGAAACGGACAATACTCATTTCTTGGAGGATTTTTTTTGCTCCTTGAAACAATTGTAAGCTGGATAAATTTACCTTATGCTTTTCTTGGTGGTTGGTTGTGGGATCTTTTTTTCCTTTATTTTAAGAGCACCTTTAGTGTTCCTGGACAATGTAGACATTTGTTTGTTCCAAATAGCCCTAGAGGGAGGTAGCGACAGGAGAAAAAAGGATTTTATCACTTATAAAGCACATCTGAAGGACCTTTTGAAGATCATCCTTGGAGGGATTTCTGCACTTTTTTCCTTGTGCTGTCTTCTCTTGTTACATACACTTCACTGAATCATTATTGCTTATTGGAAGATGAAGTTACTTTTTAAGTTTATGACAAATCACTTGTAAAGAATAGGACAAAGCGTATCCAGATGATCTCTGAAAGTTGTCTAAATTGTTACTGACTTAATCTCATGGAATGCCAGGGCTCTGGGGATGGGAACATTACCTTAGTAGTGAATAAAAATGGAGGCCGGACATCTAGTGCTTTTCCTAAAAGTGTCTGTTTGTTTCTTCACTTCTTGCTTGGGGTGGATGATGATCTTTTAGGAATAACAGCTATGTAAGGCTTTCCAGTTCTCCTAATTGTGCAGCTGGCTGTGCCCTTTTTTTCATTTCCTCTTAATACAAGTTTATTTTGAGATTGTTTGCTCAGTTTTTTTAGACCATTTTTGAATTTGATTTCGGTGGAATGATGTGCTTTCTGCCTCTATAACTTAGTGTCATTAACAGACCTAATGTATAGCCTGTTCTGTCATGTCAGTGACTTTTCTAATGCACAAAATTATTTTAAATCGTCAAATCAATAAAAATAATTCTAAAAATAAAAAATCAAATCAATAAATACCACTGAACATTTTTTGCTTTATTCATAGTGAAACTTTGGTAAACACCATACTCTTAAGTACTGTTTTTAGCTTTTCTAAGTTGAGTGCTTTTCTAAGTTGAGCTTGTTTGCTTGATCTAAAACAGGAATGTCTAAAAGACATCTTGAAGACCAACTCACTAGCCACCCCCTCTTATGTCATCAGACAAGCTTATTATGAGCTTTCTAAATTTGAACAGGGGATGATGTGTGTTCCTACTTGGAGCTATTCTGTCCTTGCAAATCATTCTTCCTAAATGTAGCCATCAGAAGGACTGGTAGTTATCAGACTTATACCTGTGATGTAGCCATCACAGAGGTGCACAAAACTCAAAGACCTGCTTCAAAGTATGAGCATTGGCACTGGTTTACATATTATGACTTTATATATGATAGATCTTGCACTTCACATCTCCTAGGAACTGTGGCTCCATTACAGAAGGCAAACAGGATTGTTTGGAGTGTGTTTTTCTTGGCTAGTTTGAGTGTGTTCGCTGTTACTTCCCCATTGCTTTTTCCTGGATGTCCAGAAACAGCTTTTTGTTATCTTTTATTGAATTCCAGAAATGTAAGTTGATCAAATAGATAGTTCTCTTCTGTTCTAAGCTAAGTATTGTAGTCTTCCTCCTACACCTAATCTCTTATGTGGGCTGTCTTTTTTTTGTTCCTTGCTTTTCGCATCTTATTCTATGCTGTTTTTATTACGTCCCTCAGAGATTCTGGTGTTGTATTTACTGGATATTTTTAATGTGTGTTGGGTTTGGGCTTTTCCCCCTCTTTGTGTGATTTATTTCACCCTAACCACAATTCAGTTTGGATAGATTGGTTTCATATTCTGCTTCCTTCGGAAATCTAATTAATTTTGTTTCCGGTTTAATTCATATGAGATTCTATCACCATGCAAAGAGTTTGGTGAAGCTCCCTTTCTGAATGATCACTCTGCTCTGCTTTTTCTTGCCCTTTCCTGAGAACCAGAGCCTTTTAGTTTCTAAGAACCATCAACCTGTCTTTCCCTTTTCATAGAGTGCCACCTAGGTATATTTTTCCATTACTTTTTTTTTATCCATCTGATGTTTCGAAGTTCAGTACAATCACTGCAATTTACCGTTGTCCAAGCAACCAATAACATAATAAAGATTTAGTATTTCATTGTTTCCCTGTACATCTGTGCTTTGTATAGGACTAACAGCAACATACAGTTGGCTCCACCTTTTGGAAATACCTTCTGCTTGGGGTTCCAATGACCCTGAATAAACAAAAGGCAAAGTAGAGGAGGCAACTTGTTTGCTAGATTACTTCAAACACCCTACAGAATAATTTAGACCTATCATCAGGTTCTTCCTTCACTCTATGTAATTATCTGCATTTGGTCAGTGAGGAAGAAGACATTTTCTGAGAAAGGATGGACTCTGGTACTAATTTGTGACCTAAAAGAGTAATTATGTTCAAGGTTGAGAGAGTTTGGGATGCTTATCCTGCAGAAGAGAAGACTGTGGCGGGCCTTTTGAAACTGCTCATTGCATAAAAGCAACTTCCAAAAAAGACAATACATTTTATCAGGATCTGTAGTAGGATAGGAGTGGGATCCTATCCCGACAGGACTAGGGTCAGTGGATTGAAACTGAGAGATAGTAGATGCAGAATGTAAATAAGGAAGGAAGTGATGAGAAATTGGATCCATTTTCCCAGAGAAGCTGTGGATGCCCCATTATTGGAAATATTCAGGGCCAGGTTGCATGGGGCTTTGACCAGCACTAGTGACAGATGTCCCTGTCCATGGCAGAGGGGTTGGAACTAGATGATCTTTAAGGTCCCTTCAAACCCAAACCATTCTCTGATCTGTGATCCATTCACCTGAAGCCCCCCTGCAGTGTCCAGAATCATCATGCAGGATGTTAGAGAGCACACCCCTGCTTAGACTTCTTGGTGTCAGTGGGTTTGATGCCAAGGAATTTGGTTGAATCCTGCTTTTGAATGTGATGGATTTGAGAAGTGTGGCACAGTTAAGCATGTGAGCGATGCTGACAGCATAAATGGATGGGATTAATTGCTGGAAGGTGCTTGAAGGATATACACTATAGATTTTTTTGTTAATTGCTAGGTTTCTTTCTTCCTTGAACCATTCAGAACAAAATATATCAGTGCTCAGATACTCATTTTCCCATCTAAGGGGGATGTAAGACAGAGGAAAGGAAATCTGAGCCAGTGGGCATGCTTTAGTAATGTTATAATGACTTTTTAAACTCATTCAATCTCAGTAGATAGTAACATGTTTTGCTCCAGAAGGAGTCAAGATAGGAGAGTGAGCTTATTGGAGAAGAAAGGCTGTGTGCTTTGGGTTAAAATATTTTTTTTCCCCAAAAATATTTCAAATGTGCAACTTTTTGCATTTAAACTCAAGAGTTTTGTCACAAACATTTACACTGGGTGTGAAGAACAGCAACAGGAACTGCAGTACGTGTCTTGGGGAGGGTTTAAAAGCTATTCTCTGATGCTAGCAAGTTCTTTCCCTGTCCCTGAATTTTTATGCGAGTTGAACAGAATCATGTAGTGGAAGAGTGGTTAAGGATGTACAGCTTGCATTGGTGTATCTACATAAGTACCTTGCATTAAAATTTAGGTAGAGAATGTCAGCAAACTAAAGAAAATTAATTAGACTTTCAAAATATTTCTGAAGAACAAAGCTGAAGTTATTCTGTTAAAGGCCTATTTTAACTACCTGTTCTCATCTTACATTTTTGAGATGAAAAATTGAGTTTGAGGAGAGAAACAATACATGGGAGTGACTATACAGAATAGGAGGAAGAGTGGGTTAAGGCTAGAAGATCCTAGAAGGCAAGCTTTGTGTGAATGGCAGTTTGACCGTATCATCAAAGACCGTGCAGTGACTAGTAAAGATATGGTTTTGAATCAGAATTCAAAGAATTTCCTGATTTTTAAGCTATTGGCATGCAAGATTATTTCTTTTAAATATTGTGTGCCATGCTGGGGAACTTGAAGTATTATTCTGAGAAGTAAAGTCCTCAGTCTAGCAGAGAAAATATTTACTTTTTTTACTGAAGATTACAGCTGGTATTGCATGCACTTAGTGTTTACCTCAAATAGCAAGCAGGTCTTTGAATGCAACATTGTTGCAGCAAATTTCCATTAATATTGGGTTATGCTTGTTTCCCTTCTTCCTTTTCTTCCCCTGAGGCTGTGATAATAACGTTGGACATTTCCTTACATGGTGCATGAAAACTATAGCAGCAGTCTTTGTTGTTTCAACAGGCATGGTCTTCACCTGCTTTATCTTGGGCAGCTTGCTTGTTTTAGCCTTGTCTGTCTTGAATTGTATCAGATTTTGGTATGTTCTACTTTTCTTTAAAATGTTGGATTTGCAATGGCACTTGAAAACACTGTAGCTAGTCTCATTTTGAAGAGCTTAAGAAGTCATCATGGTGGCTTAAAGAAATACCCAAGAAAGACTGACTAAATTGAATACTTCCGTTGGTGTATGAAAATTCCACTTCACCAAGCACTTCAAAGTAAGCACTGTGTGTAAGCCATCACTTCAGTCCTCCAGTAAATTGATAAAAAATTTTGATTCCCAAAAATTCTACCAAAAATTCCAGTTGCTGCCAGGGCAAATACATTAAATTGATCCATGAGATGAAATCCAACTTCAAGGTTTTATTTGGTGTTGCTGAATGCCTGTTGCCAAGTTAAAACAGCTCCTCTCTCCTGTTTTTAAGATGAAAGAAACTTTTCCAGCAGATGTCTTAGTTGGTTTGTTTTAAACTGAGAGCAGGCATTTGGTTAGTTGCACCACTAAAACACTTGTTTTATTAGCAAAAGAGAGTATAAATTGAGTCTTCTTGAAAGAACAAGATAAAAATTCATAGCTGGAATATCTGCATGTAATGTGTGAGATGGAGGAAATCTTTATTTGGAATTATGAATCAAAATCCTCTGTGGGGGAAAAAAACCCCCAAACCTGGCTTTATACTGTACATCAGAATTTGAAATGTACAGACAAGAGAAACTCAATTTTTAATTACTTTATCTTCAGTGCTCACCATGGCCTGATACTCCTACAACGTTTGTAAACAACAGTCCTACTCCTGCTCCAACTTTTACCTCTGCTCAACATAATACCTTCAGTGTCCCAGACAGGTAGGTTTATTTTCTGTATCCAAATTAAAAGATAACATTTTAAAATTGAAAAATGAAATTAAAAAAATTAAAATTGAAATAAAACATTTTAAAAAGCGATAGTGTTTAAATCTGGAAGGTTGCAACTATTTTCTGGCTCCTCTAGGGAATGAGATTTTTTAATATTTACTTTATAGTTTGACAGCTGCATTTTGTGGTTCAATTACAACATAATTAGTTTTTCTTCAACATTTTTCTTCCTTGCTATATGCTGCTGGAAACTTTCCATCTTGTCCTTTGCCATATAGCAAGTACTTTAGCTTTTAATTATTCCTCTGTTAGTCCTTAACATTTAATTATTCTCATGTAGTCCTCATCTGTGAAAACTGTTTAGCTTTTCTCAGTCTTAGGTCCCCTCATACACAGTCAATATAATTTGTAAGAAAAAAACCACAACGATAATCTTTGCAAGCTTTTCAACAGAAATTGCATTGGTAAAAGCATTTTAGTAATTTTCTCTGTTTTTTAAAATTTCAATCTGTAGCAATTCTTCTTCCCCCAGTCATCAAGGAGATGGAACCTCTCAAGGATCTGGAGATGTGAGTGTTTGCATCCTGTTATTGAGCATGATTATATTTGTGTCAGAACATTGGATTTATGCATGCCTTGATACTAGTAGTAACAGAGGTTTTTTTAATGGTTTTTTGGATTTTTTTAATACCCAAATTAGCATATCCAATCTTGTTTCTTACAGCAGCTTCAGCCTTCAGCCACAATCCAGGAAACTCAGCAGTGGTTGCTAAAGCATAGATTTTCTACCTATACAAGGCTTTTCTCAAATTTCTCAGGTACCTATTAGTTTACTTTTTTTTAATTTAAAGTCTTTGTGTTGGTGTCATACAACACTGAGGGGTCAGATTTACTAGTGGTGTATGAGGCTTTCACCTTTCCAAGCTCTGAGGCTGTTGACAGTTGCCTTTTTCAAAGAAATAGCAAATTTTGCATTGAACTCTGCTTCAGTGCCATGCTGCAGGAGAATAATTTAATTACATGTATCTGTCTATTTTTAAAATTTCTTTATAATGTCTGGTTGCTTTTCCTTCAATATGTCAGTGTGGTTTCTGCTCTATGCAGGCAGGGAAGTAAGAAATGGCAGCAGAGGAGCTGTCTGGGGTGGTTTTGTTTCTCCAGTCTTCCATGGAATTGTGCAGTGGGATGACCACAGCACACTTCATGCGTCAAAAATTCCTAGATCTTCTAGTCCCATCCCTCTGCCAGAGCAGGAACACCCAGATGAGATCCCAGGCGGGGTTTGCATGTCTGCAGAGAAGGAGATCCCACACCCTCTCTGGGTAGCCTGTGCCAGCGTTTCATCACCCTGACAAAGTTTCTTCACGTATTTCTGAGCAACCTCTTATGTTTCAGCTTGCAGCTATTGCTTCTTGTCTTATCAATGGATGTCACTAAGAACCTGGCTCCATCCTCCTGACACGCATGCTTAGCATATTTCTAAATATAAATGAGGTCACCACCTCTCCCCCAAACTAAAGAGACCCATCT
>VZTY01032649.1:1460-12241 GCA_013400935.1 Turnix velox
ATGTATCTTATTTTATTATAAATGTGCTTTTATATAAACAAAATCAGAATCACTTTGTGATCTCTTCAGTTCATCTAGGTGAGAAATGAATTGTTGTGATGCTGCACAACACACAGTTTCATCAGCCTGCTCCTTGTAATTCTTTTTATATAAAAGGATAAGCAGAGTCACCAGTGACAAACAGCAGGTTTCAAATGCCTCATGGAACAGATTTTCCTTTCACACTCAGGAACTTCCAGGACAAAAAGACTCAGGTAACTGATGGTATCAATAATAATTAAAAAAAAAAAAATAGATGCAATGTGTGAAGTAAACTGAGGGAACTGGCATCTTCCTGATAGGAATTTAATCACAGTGCCATTTCCCTTCCCTTCTGTTCCCTGCTGTCCCATGAATGGTTCTATGGCTCCTGAATCATTAATTAAGGAGTGCAGTGATCTGAGAAAGCAAATGAGTGCTATAGAAAATTCACTATTGCAGTTTCTTCCCTTCAAAATCCACTACCTGGAATTCTGAAAGGGATACATCTCCCCCTCTACTCCCTACATGTTTGGAGAGTCACACACAAACTGAAAATAGTGGGCAATTTTTAATTTTTATAATTGCCTCAAGACATTTTAAGAGTCATGCTATGGCACCAGCAGGATCCACAAAACTTATTGCATTCAATCAAACTTGTATTTGCTCTAGCTGAATTTAATTTCTGTTCTGTGAGATCCAGCTTTTTGAAATCAGCATAAATTATAATGTTCCAGTCAATAGTTTATCCAGCAGACAGCAAGTCACTTGATTTTGCTTAAGAGTGTCTCAATCTGCTAAACAATATGTCCTTTCTTTGTTGAACTAGGACTGGTGTGTATGCAGTAAGAATGAGCTCATTCTGACAGTTTTGCCTTGCTTTTCTCTTCTATATAGTGAGATTTTATAAATTCACTGCATTATAGCATGTTTGGTAGCAAAATGTGAACTGGGCTGATAAAAGAACTGACCCAAACCACTCAACCCAATCTAATAAGATCAAAATGCATCAGGAAATTTTTTGCTTGTTTCAGCTTTTCTTTGTAGTTTGTTTCAGAACTCTTTAGTTTTTATTTCAAAAAATGTCTGAATAATCACAGAATCACAGAATTGAAAGGGTTATAGGGACTTCTGGAGATCATTTAGTCCACCCTCCCTACCAGACCAAGTTTACCAAGAACAGATTGGTCAGAATCATGTTAAGGTTTTGAATATTTTCAGAGAAGCCGATTCCACCCTCCCTATGAACAGCCTGTTTCAGTGCTTTGCTACTCTCAAAGTTAAGATGCTTTTCCCCATGCTGAGATGGAATTTCCTGTGTTCCTGTTTGCATCTCTTACTCCTTGTCCTGTCACTGGGCACCACTGAAGAGTCTGGCTCCATCCTCTTGACACCTTTCCTTTAGATTTTTATGAGCATTGATGAGACCCCCACTCAGTCTTCTTCAGGCTAAACAGACTTAGATCTCTCAGCCTTTTCTCATCAGAGGTGTTCCATTCCCTGAGTCATCTTAGTAGCCTTCCACTGGACTCTCCCTAGTAGTTCCCTGACTTTCTTAAACTGTGGAGCCCAGCACTGGATGCAGCACTCCAGGTGTGGTCTCTCCAGGGCAGAGCTGAGGGTGAGGACAATCTACCTTGACCTGCTGGCTACTCTCCTCTCAATGCACACCAGGAGACAAATTGCCCACAAAAACACATTGATGCCTCATGACCATCTTAATGTCCACCAGAATTCCCACTTCTCCCTCTGCAGAGCTGGTTTCCATCAGATACCAGACCTGGACTGGTGTATGGGTTATTCCTCCTTAGGTGCATGATCCTACCAGATGCTGTAAGAAAACAATTTAAAGGAAAAACTGTCTTTGGGACAAATCTCCTTCTTAAATCTGCTTCAGGATTAAAATCAGGCTGAATCCACTATTTTAGGAGTATTCTTCATGAATTAGAATTTCTTGTTTCTTACACAGTACTATGGCAGTTACCAAAATCAACATAGGCCTGTGTTCTGCTTCTTACTTCTGGCTAACTCTACTCTGTCATGTATTTTCTGAGTATTGAAGACACTTTTGATTGAATATTATGAGTGAATTAGCCAAATATTTATCAATATTGAGAAAAACTAAGTCTGAATCTGCTGTCTAGGCTCTACATAGATTTTTGAGAAGTTCTGCAGTGAAAAATCTTGGACCAGCTGAAGGGAATAAAACCTCAGACACTAACCTGACTGGAACCAGAATTTCCTTTTAGTGTTCTATACATTTAGTGAATAATTTTTCTTTTCAATTCCTAAATAAAATCTTAATCTTTTCAAAAACTCTCTTGAACTACTCATTGTCCATCTGCTCTCTCTGAATTTGGTTCTCTGTTTGAACAAAATGATTGCAATGAATATTTTAGGATTTTTTTTTTTTAAGAAAAAGTGAAAGAAAAGAGAACATTAATTATTTTTCTTCATTGTCTGTCCTATCTCATTCCTTTTGAATACTTTGGTATAGACAGATGTGTCTTTCAGTTTTCAAGCTGCCATTCTTTTTGGTACCAGTGGATGTTGGGAGGAAATGCTTCATACTCATCTCAAATCTTGCTTTCATTTACAGTCATTCCATGGTCTTAATTATGCCCATTTGGCAGAAGCTGAATCTATGCAAACCTAGACATTGACTCTGGAGTTTCTGTGGTCTGTATCTGTGTATTTTTTTAGAGGAGAAGAATGGATGGAGGAATAGTCCTGGTTTTGCTTTTTATTTCTGAAGGGAAATTAAATAATGGCCACGGCTCTACATTATATATTTCCTTTCTGCCTTGCTTTAATTTTAGCCATCGTTTGCTGGTTCCTGTTATACTTAGTTCCTGAGCAATCAGCACAAAAATGTTATTGTTCATGGGGAGAATGAGTTGAATAAATGTCAAGTCATCAACAATCAGCTGGCCAACTGCCTGAGGCTTTTTTTTTTTTTTGCTTTCTTCATGGGACATAATTGCAAGGACTTATTCATATGAATGAGCCTTGTGCACCTAAGAAGACCTACAGACAGTAGCAGTGAACTGAGTGAAAAAAAAGAGGTTGTTAAAAGTAGTACTGAAGTTCTAGTTGTCACCAATCTTGAGGTGACAATATAAGTTCCCCTGCTTCTGGCATCAATGTACACCCCTGTACCATTTTTACTTCTTGAAAAGGTAGGAGGAAGCAATGAAATAATCAAAAAATAATCAAAAATAGAAATTTCAAAAGCAAGGAATTATGTGGCTAGAGCAAAGACAGAGACTTTAAATTTTTTGTAAAAAAATAAACTTTTAAAATAAAAA
Source organism: Turnix velox (assembly GCA_013400935.1). Taxonomy (NCBI): domain Eukaryota; kingdom Metazoa; phylum Chordata; class Aves; order Charadriiformes; family Turnicidae; genus Turnix; species Turnix velox. The sequence goes on from VZTY01032649.1 coordinate 4,787, forward strand.
TACAGCATCTGTCGCGTGCTATTAACATCTCACTGAGATTTGATTTCTTTTGAAGAATGTACTAGTGTAGAGAAATCATCATTTTACCTGATACTACCCAGAATTCAAGACTATGGAAGACAGACATTACAAATCTGACATTGTTCACTCTATCTAAAGATGAAGAGGAAGCTGAAAAGTAAAAAATAGTAATTACAGAGTAATATAATGAAAGGTAATATTATGCTTCTTGCAGTAGCAGGAACAGGCATTAATATTTACTCATTCAATAATAATAAAACCAGGATTAATAATGTTATTTATAATACATTTTAAGCAAATGTTCTAGGAGTCTCAAAACCAAATTAAACTCAGAAAGGGTTAAACCCACTTTGAAATTGCCCAAAGTTGAATTTTTGGGCAATAATTATATATTTTTCTAATGAAAAAAGATCATATCAGGGGAGTCACTAGCATCATATGACTGCTACCTTGGGAAGTCTTTCATGCTGATTCCTTAATTTACTCTTAGGAAAGACAATCTTCCCTTTTCACATGTGTTGTGATGAGGGATGCTTCCACATCTTGTTTGATATGGCATGTTTTCTTTCTCCTTTGCATCTTGGTTGCAGGGCATCTTTCTGGGACAACTAAGCAGCACCAATGTTCCTTGCCCAAGGAGGGATCTATTTTCTGAAGCACAGAAATGGTACTGTTTGGGACATTCTGGGCTGGCTTACCCAGCATTCAGTTGCAGGTTGAGGAAATTCAAATCTTATGTAAGCTCTGTGTCTTATCTGTCATTATGATGCATCTTCTACATCCTAAGTATCATAAGAAGCTTGCTTAGGTTGCTGACAATGTAAATGTTTAGAAGTGAAGTCTAGTGAATCATGGAATCACAGAATAGTTTGGGTTGGAAGGGACCTTAAAGATCATCGAGTTCCAACCCCCCTGCCATAGGCAGGGACACCTCCCACTACATCAGGCTGCTCAGTGCCTTGTCCAGCCTGGTCTTGAACACCTCCAGAGAGGGGGCATCCACAACCTCTCTGGGCAACCTGTTCCAGTGTTTCACCACCCTCACTGGAAAGAATTTCTTTCTTATGTCAAGTCTAAATCTACCCCCTTCCAATTTACATCCATTGTTTCTGGTCCTCCCATCAGATATCTTAGTAAAAAGTCCTCCCCCTGCCTTTCTGTAGGACCCCCTCAGGTACTGATAAGTTACTATAAGTTCCCCCCTGAGCCTTCTCTTCTCCAGGCTGAACAACCCCAACTCCTTCAGCCTGTCTTCATAGGGCAGTTGTTCCAGCCCTTTGGTCATCTTGGTGGCCTCCTCTGGACCTGCTCCAACAGCTCAATGTACTTCTTGTGTTGAGGGCTCCAGAACTGGATGCAGTAACTCCAGGTGGGGTCTCACCAGAGCCCAGTAGAGGGGCAAAATCCCCTCTCTTGACCTGCTGGTCACACTCCTCTTGATGCAACCCAGGATTTGGTTGCTCATCTTGTTCTAGTCACATCTACATGGCCTTATTAAATGACTCATAGACCCTACTGCCATCTTCAGCTTTACTTCTCATCATCATATAACCCCTCGCTTTAGCCTTAGGTTATTACCTCCAGGCCACCTGCTTCTTGGCTCAGCAGCCAAGAATGTCTTGGTAACTGTCAATGACAGTCCCTCCAGATCACTGTGGAAGGATGGAAGTCTTTTATTGAAAAGAGGCCTATTATTCTTTTGTTTCAGCTCATTGAAATGTGTGCAGAGAGGACATCACAGCAGATGAACAAGAAAATCACTCATGCAGGAATTTTGAAATGCCATGAGGATTTATTTCTCTCGGCTCATCCCAGTTCAGTAATTTTTGCCTTTCTAATGTAAAGTTGGAGTCCTTTATCTCCATTTTGTGAGTCAATTATATTGGGGACACTGTAAGAGGTCTGTGCAATGACTGGAACTATGTGAACTTTGAACAGAAGATTTGCTTCCCAGAAGTTAACATGACATTTCCTCATCTTGTTGTTTAGCTTTGGTGTCTTGTAAGATTAAATTTCTGCTTTTTTTTTTAATTCTTGAGGACAGAATTGGCAGTTACTTGTCATAGAGGGGATTTTTTTCTGTTTTACATCCTCTTTCAAGGTGAATTTTAAGAATTTCTACTATGTATGAAAAATTTGTGTCAGTATTTTTAGTGGGTTTTTTTAATATTCCTGCTCTTCCACATTTTTTTTAAGCCAGCCTATCAGAAAGACAATATCCTATTTTTTTTTTCCACAGTGGAAACTGTGAATTATTTATAACAGTAGCTTGATTATATTAAAAAGCACAATCCCAAGTCTGCAGTACATTACTGGCTCCATTCCTTGCCTAAAACAGGCATGTTTATATTTTTCCCTGAGTAAATATGTGATAATTAAATGCAAATAGACCATATTTTTCAAACGAATTCCCAACCCTGGAAACTTGGATGATAATCTTGCCTAATAAATGCACAACTGCAAGTGAAATCAAAGTTTACTGAAGCAGAACACTTAGCAGTCAGTAGCAGCCATCACTTAGTGGAAAAAAAATACAGGATTAATATAGACTCGTCACTGAAAAATGGATAGCCCCAAGGTATTTTATAATCATGGTATATACCTAAGTATTAATTGAAAACACTGTGCCACTCTTTATGGGATGTTCTCAGCTAATCCATTCCTGTAAATTATGGGGTTATATTGAAGTCATGCCTAAGGCTGTCATCAGTTCTCTTGCATGTTCCCCATTGTGTGTGTTATCCCTTGTTTCTAGGTCAGCTTTTCAGCATTTTCTTTTCTCCCTGTGAAAGAAAGCAGTCTCCCTCCCTTATATTTCCTTTATGAAGAGACATATGTGTGTTTGTTGGCTGGCAACATCTGGTCTTCTGCTCTCATACAGTCTGAGGTCCTGAGTCCCCCTTGAGGGTAATGAAAGAGATAGTTGCACCCCAACAACTGACTTTGTCTCCCCTTCCTTTTGGTTGATTTGGTCTCTCTTTCTTCTCTCTCCCAATCTGCTGGACTAAAGAAGGGGAAGTATTGAATCCCAGAGGAGAGAGCACCAAAGAAGGAACTATCTCTTGTTCAGCTTGTAATGAGAAACTGAAACCTACTCCTCATCCTCCTTTTTACATTCTTCCCAGCATGCTCCATCTCTACACAGCTGTTTTCGAACATCTGGAAATATATTATCATGGGCCTTAAGAAGAGATTTTAAGTCGGATCTTGTCTCAATGGCAACTGGCAAGAAGCTGCATATTTTGTATTACCTGTCTGGCTGCCCTCCCTGTCCCAAAAAACCCAGATTTCCTTGCTGGGGCTCCTGTCACTGAACCCCCAAGATCATATTCCTTAGGTATTTGCAGAAAGTTATAAGAATATCTCCCCTTCTTTCTTTCTGACTTACACAAAAGTATTTTTTTCCCTTTATTTAATTCTCCTTACAGCTACAAAAAAAAGGGCTGTGTTTTGTTCACTCTTAGTGATATCTTTAATGAGATATCTTTAATGAGATATCTGAAGGGAGGACCAGAAGCAATGGATGTAAATTGGAAGGGGGTAGATTTAGACTTGACATAAGAAAGAAATTCTTTAGGCTGAGGGTGATGAAACAGTGGAAGAGGTTGCCCAGAGAGGTTGTGGATGCCCCCCCTCTGGAGGTGTTTAAGGCCAGGCTGGACAAGGCACTGAGCAGCCTGATGTAGTGGGAGGTGTCCCTGCTTATGGCAGGGGGGTTGGAACTTGATGATCTTTAAGGTCCCTTCCAACCCCAACTATTCTATGATTCTATGATTCAGGGTCTGACAGCCGTTCCTTCTGTAGCTCTGACCCTTCCACGTACCACTGTTTTCTTCCCTGAACCTGCAGAAAAAGAGCAGTTGTGGGGGAGTAAAAGGCAGATTCCTGGAAAAAGGAGTAGCTGACAGGATGTTGCTTTTCTTGGACAAGATCCGTCCTGTTGACAACAAGGAGGACCTGGTAAGGCTGAGAGTCAGCTACCAACCAAGCAACATGCTGCCAATCAGACTTTGGAGGCCAAACTTTCATTCTTCCTGCCAAGAAAAGGCATTTAAATCAGGACAGAAGTATGATTTCAGTTCCACTCCAGCTTAATGCAGACAGCAGAAAAACATGGTGACTCACAATACATTCTTGCCCCTACAATTTCCTCTCAGCAGACTGTGATTTTGAATCAGTAGAGTGACATGGTGAACACTAGGATGTATACTACACATCAGCTGGCTTTTCATTCTAGGAAAGGCCATCAAATGCATTGGAAAACTGTAAGAAATACCATAGTTTATACTATTTTTCCTTCATTGATGTGGAAATAATTGCTTTAAAAATATATATTATAGGGCAATCCCTGATCCTATTTCCACAGCAGTAAGTTTTAACCAACCTGTGCCCCAAAAAAGCCACCTCCCCACCTGCATATCTTGTATCTATCTCTGTGGTGTGCAGTTAGGGGAGAGAGGTGACTGAAAGATGCACTGATGCAGCCAAGGCTGTAAAAGTAAAATTAAAGGGTAAAATACAAATTTACTTTATAACATTACTGCACTAAACAGTAACAGGTATGGGAATTTTTTTCCTTCCTTTATCCTCCTTTGGTTGTGGTCCTAATGTCTCACCAGCTTTTCAGTCACACAGACAAGTCATAGAATCATAGAATAGTTTGGGTTGGAAGGGACCTTAAAGATCATCGAGTTCCAACCCCCCTGTCATAGACAGGGACAAGTCCAGATGACCCCCAAAAACTTGGCAACTGTATTGGGTAGAGGCATTGTTCCCTCTTTGTCTGCCTCTGAAAGTGACCAGGATATATGAATAACAGTTAAATTTTGGATTTTAGATGCGAGCCTGAGGTTTTCATTTTATGTAATGGCTTCTGAAATGTCCTGAAAAGAACTGAAGAGTTAGGCTGAAGTCCAGGAAAGGAAATGAATGGCAGAAATGATACATAATCTCCTTTGACATCCTGTTAACGCAGCCTCGTGCTTAGCCCATGAGTTCTGCCTCACAGAGCTGCCAGGGTGAACAAGTCCCAGACTAAAGATGTGTTTTTTGCAGCCCTGGCCTGGTTTGCTGTTCACCAAACAATTTGCTCTGCACCAAACATTTTGCTATGTGTCAGGATCTTCTGGGCTTCTGCTTTGAACCTGGGCTGGCAAAGCCATATGCAACGTCCCATGTCCCATCCACCAGTTAGTACTGACTTTCCCTGCACTGGAATGTGGTGGTCCGGACTGGGATATGTTCAGGTTTTTCAGGCTCTTGTCAGGGATTTGAAACCAACATGGAACAGTTATAAAGCGTCAGAGCTTTTCTCTGTTTCAGTCTTTCATATGAATTTTTGGGGGTTCTCCCTTATAGAATCATAGAATAGTTTGGGTTGGAAGGGATCTTAAAGATCATCGAGTTCCAACCCCCCTGCCATAGGCAGGGACACCTCCCACTACATCAGGCTGCTCAGTGCCTTGTCCAGCCTGGCCTTAAACACCTCCAGAGAGGGGACATCCACAACCTCTCTGGACAACCTCTTCCACTGTTTCACCACCCTCACTGTAAAGAATTTCTTTCTTATGTTAAGTCTAAATCTACCCCCTTCCAATTTACATCCATNTGGCCTTGCTGAACTTCATGAGGTTGGCTTGGGCCCACCTCCCAAGTCTGTCAAGGTTCCTCTGGAAGGGTTCCTCACCCTTCCTTCAGGTGAATCAACTGCACCACACAGCTTGGTGTCTCCCTCCTTGGAGATGTACTGGATGAAGCACTGGCTGATCTAGTCTGAGGTGTCCCTTCCTATGGCAGGGGGGTTGGAACTAGATGACCTTTAAGGTCCCTTCCAACCCAAACAATTCTATGATTCAAAGTCCACTTAATGGAAAAGAAAGGTTTGAACTGACGTCAGGACGTTTTGATCAAGCCCTCTGGAAAGTTCTGGGATGAGGGACAAGAAGTAAAAATTAATGGCGTGGATTTGTTCCAAATTATTTCTTATTAATGAATGTATTTATTGAGTTCTTTGATGTTTTAATGGTTGTGAAGTCATGGGAACCTGATGGATCCTTATTAGCATACATTTGAATACAAAAGGGACAGTTTATTTTTCAGCAGTTTGAGCACCTGTATTTCATGTTAGCTTCAGCTGGAATTCTGTGTACTCAGCAAATTAAATGTTCAGTAAACAATGTTCTAACAGCATTGACTTTAAGATGAAATCATAAAGGCATGAAAGCAGGACAAAGCCTATAGCAATTTGTAGCTATACTCAATCTGTTATGCCTCTCAGCCCTGGAACAGCAGGTTGGAAAAGCTCTCAGTGGCTGTAAATTAGTTCAGTTCTGCAATTATAGCACCTGAGATGATGAGAAATCATACTTTGTTTATATTAGATAACCAGTCTTTTAAAAAATGATTAAATTTTTATTACAACACTGATATCAAATTAATTGCCAAGCAGAGTAAGTCCGATTTGCAGTGTCCTGCAGGCCACCACCTTTTTACTTAAAATGCTGAGACTACTAATTATCCATTTCTGGTGAGGAGAAAAGGGACAGTGTGATTTTTATGCAACCTCATTTTACTTTTTCAGCACACCTTTCCCCAAAGATTCCCATTTGTAGTGCTTCCCATCTAATTTCCATGCATTTCTAGCAAAATCACAGTGCAAGTAGCAGTAGATCATCTTAATAAATAAACTCAATCTAAATATTTAGTAAATAGGTACTAAATTGACAGTAAGCTAAGTAGTTTCATTAAGACAGACAAAAGTACTGCTCTGATCCTCTTTTCAGGTCAGTCCTAAAGTGTATAAGCCTTGAAGTGGCTTGGGGATTGTGGGAAATGCCCATTGAATATGCTAGCCAAGGGAAACTAGAGAGTTTAAATGCAGTCAGAAAAGAAAAAAACCATTTTTTTTTCTCTGCTGGGATAAGATATTGCTAACTCAAGGGATTATACATACCAGGAATGAGATGTTGACTTCTGCTCTTAGAAATTCCTCCGACAGGAAAAGCCTACATCCTTCCTCGGATTTGAAATATGCTGTGAGAAAATCCCATCATTGTGTTTGCCTTCCCCACCTAAGGCAGACATTATCAGAGTCATCAGAAATACTTCAGTGCACTGACACAGGTCTCTGCCCTTTTGGGGGAGTCTAGAAGTGTGTGATAGATAAGAGGTAGTGATCAGTTTGGAGCATTCTTTTTCTTGGTTTCCTGTGCAAGTACTGCCATTATTCTTTCTACCTATGACATTTCCCACAGCAGTGGATTTTGGAGAAAAAAAGGGCTGAAGATGCCTGGTGTTGTCCCATTATCCACTTCAGTAAAGTGAAAATGAGGATCATAGAGAATTTCTGCGCAAAAATAAATAATGGATGTTACACAGTGTACAGGAACAAGGTTTAAAAGTTCCAATCCACCTCCCATAGGCAGGGACACCTCC
>VZTY01032649.1:12734-45287 GCA_013400935.1 Turnix velox
GACCTGCTGGTCACACTCCTCTTGATGCAACCCAGGATTTGGTTGGCTTTCTGGGCTGCAAGTGCACACTGGTGGCTCACATTGAGTTTGTCATCAACTGACACCCCCAAGTCTTTCTCTTCAGAGCTGCACTCAAGCCACTCTCCACTCAGCCTGTGTCTGTGCTTGGGATTGCTCTGACCCAGGTGCAGGACCTTGCACTTGGCCTTGTTGAACTTCATGAGGTTGACTTGGTCCCACCTCTCAAGCCTATCAAGGTCCCTCTGGATGCCATCCCTTCCTTCAGGTGTATCAACTGCACCACACAGCTTGGTGTCAGCTGCATACTTGCTGAGGATGCACTCAACTGGGACAAGAGCAGGTAAAACGCTAACTTGGCTGTGACAGAATGTCTTGGTTAAAGTGTTTAGGCTCCAGGTGAAGCCCTTCCCTCTCAGCTGGGACCTATTTTATTCCCTTCAGTGGATGAAGGACAGTATTTTCTACATTTGGAGTAATCAATTTTTTTTCTCCAGTGCCAGGAGCACTTACTATCACATCTCTTTCCAAGGGAATTTTTCTGACTCATGAAAATTAGGGAAGTGCTCAAATGAAACTCCACTATTTATTATGAAAACCTCCCTTAGAGCCCCTTGCTTCAGGGCCCATGGTAGGAGCCTGTTTCTCTTCTGCAATTTCTTTTCTAATACTACTTTCAGTAAACAACAGCTGACCCTCAGAAGTGTGTGGAACTGACTGGCCTCAGGCTCTCTCATCTCTCCAAGATTAAGCTTTGCTGCTGCACACACAGATGCATGTTCTTCAGCATATTTTATAATTGTTTTTTTGAGGAGTTGTGTGTACAGATAGTTTGAGGCTTTAAGATGTTCTGAAATCAGGCAATTTTGTGGCTTATGCAGCTGCTAATTCTCTTATTTCCCTCAAGTGAAACAGTCTTGCTAGGTTTTTTTTGGAAGAACCAGGAGTGAGGGTCAAAGGGACAGGCAGAGAGGTTGTGGTTTTGCAGCAGAATACAAAGGAGAGAGGAAATCTGTGAAGTGACATCTGTGATTCACCTCTACTTCATAAGAAATAGTATTGCTGAGACCTTCTGCTCTTTAGCCTGATTTGCTGCCCTGGAGATCTCAATGTGATTATTTAGTTGGGACAGAGAAAATAGGATGTGGCAGAGTCTGACTGATCTTTCCTCAAGGAAAGGAGGATGACAACCCCACATGCTGCTGGCACCAAATTGCCATCAGATATTTAACTGGCTTAAGAACTACAATCATGTGTTTACCATTTACTAGTTTTGCTTTTTGCACAGTGATTGCCTAAGACCTTACATCCAGGTCTGAATCCTTTTCCTCTTGCTCCCACTGAGCAGTACGTGATTCTCTTACAATTAATTTCCATATCTCAGTTGAGACTGATGCCACTAGTTGCTTATATTGCTTCTTTTTGACATTTGTGGGGGTTGGAACTTGATGATCTTTAAGGTCCCTTCCAACCCAATCTATCCTATGATTCTATGATCTATGTACAAATCCTACAGAGCAGATCCTATCACAGGATATGAGGATATCCAAATCTGTCAGGGTCTTGACAATTCCTCATTGAGTGCCTTCAAAGGAAGGTTATACAGGTCAGTACTAGTGAATCTGCTGTGTGTTGCTCAGTTAAAAATAACTTTTTTCAGCATGGAATTTATATCTGTAATCTCAATCACTATCACTAGAAATGCCATTAGTATCATGCATGGGAAATAAGAAGGTATGAATGAAGCACAAGATGAAGATCCATAGCTCTAATGTTGCTAATGCATTTTAAAATGTGCTCCTGGGTGAACCTTTCCACTTTGTTTTTTAGAAGAGAACTAAACTTCTCTTCCCCTCTGCTTTTAGCTTCTGTTTGGATCCTGTGCATTGAACTCTCAAGTATGATTTGTTACAGGAGACTAGGGATAAATGTGCAAATATAATAAAGCAAATATATATAGATGTAGATATAGATATATAGATGACAAGGCTTCTTACAAGCCTGTATGGAAAAAATATTCATGAATATGGAGAACCATTGTACCCTTAATGTGCCTGGATTTGGGAATACATATCTGTAATCTTCTGTAGGAAAGGGACTTGGACAGAAAAAGAGCTATAGCTCCACAAACATATTACAACACTCCTTGACTTTTACAAGTCATGGATCTGTCTGAGGAGACAACTTCTGTTCAGAGACCTCAAGTGTCCTAGCAGTGACCAAGGACTGCCTGCATTTAAATGGAAGATGTAGAACTCTAACACTTAACAGTGCACTGACTATTGACAAATGAAATTTCAGTATCATAAAACCATGTCGTCTAGGAGTGATACTGAATCAAGATGACTCAAGGGTATAAACTGGGACACTTCACACATAGCTCAGCCAAGACTTTTCAGCTCAATTTGAAGTCAAGATCAGAAATATACACTGTTAGCTCATTTTTTTATACAATTCACATGGCAATCACTACAAAATTATGTTGGGGGTTGGAACTCGATGATCTTTAAGGTCCCTTCCAACCTGAACTATTCTATGATTCTACATAAATCCAAAATGTTCTTGTCTATAATTTAAATGCAGTAAAGAATATTGCCTTCTGAAGAAAGTATTTTGAGGGGCTATTGGAAACAAACTGACAAAGCTCAAGAATCTTGGGAGTAGATCACTCATAGCAGGAGATGGACATGTTAAAAATGTGCAAAGCAACAGCTGAAATAGAGATAGGAGGAAATATTCTTTCAGCCAACCTGTAATTAGCTTGTGGAAGTCACAGCTACAGAGTCAAGGGCAAGAATATAATTAGATTCCAAAAAGGGACTGAAAAATGTATATTGATGTAATTAATTATAGCTCTGGATATATTTCCTGAAGTTTTGTTGCTGCAATATTAAAACTTGCTCTTCCCTCTGGAGAGACTGTGTTTTTGCTGGGCAGGAAACAGCTCCTAGGTAGTCTGTAATGCACAGAGGATACTCCTGAGGGAGAAACAAAGGTGCTGTTATGGCATTGAGCAGAAGGGCCAGTAAGGTGCTGGGTGGTCTGTGTGTGTGTAAGATTGACACAATAATGACTTAGACTAATATTCAAACACAGTCACGGATGCCAGATGGTCACCATCTGGGAGACAAGTCTCATTTTTGAAATTGTACATCCCTTGTAAAGTATCTTTATCACTATCAGCCTCTGTAAATGTTGTTTTTACAGTCTGCTGTGTTGGCTGAATTGAACAGAACAGGGAGAATGGCAATTATAGATACTGAGGTAATATTAAGTTACAACTGAAAACTTTTTCAAAGGCAACTCTAATAATTAGTTTACATGAATTAAGGTGCTACTGTATGCAAAGCCCATCTGGAGAAAAGCTCTCCAGGATTGCATATCCATTTTTCATGATGTAAGACAAGGTAGTGCACTCTGGAGTTGTTAGTGTTTTAGTGGAGAATATTCTGTCCTTTCTTATTTCTTTAATAAAGTATCTGATGGGAGAACCAGAAATAATGGATGTAAATTGGAAGGGGGTAGATTCAGACTTGACATAAGAAAGAAATTCTTTACAGTGAGGGTGGTGAAACACTGGAAAAGGTTGCCAGAAAGGTTGTGGAGGTGTTCAAGACCAGGCTGGACAAGGCACTGAGCAGCCTGATGTAGTGGGAGGTGTCCCTGCCTATGACAAGGGGGTTGGAACTTGATGATCTTTAAGGTCCCTTCCAACCTGAACTATTCTATGATTCTATCAGAGAGGAAAACAGCTAATATTTTCCTTACTGCTTAAATACACAGTTTAGAAGCTAACACATTAGGAAAAACAAAGTAATCAGGAATGAGGTGGTGCAATCCCAGAAGTAAAATAAAACCTACACAAATAAGCCACGTGTTCTGAATAGTCGAGGTTAGAAGTTCTTTTGCAAATGGGGAATAATAATTTTCTGCCACTTCCTTTCTTGGCAGAAGACACTTATGATTGCATTTGCTATGCAAGGTCATGACCAGTCAGATGATACCACCTGACTAGGTTACTCAGAGCTAAATGGGCTTAGCTTGCTTGGGATCCACTCTGCTTGTTTCCAAGGGTAGTCTTGGCCCAGAGGACCTTTTAATACCTTTCCTGGAGGTATGAAAATTATTAATGAAAAAAATGAGTGAGTATCTGGGGACAATGGCCCACGTGATCCCTAACCAGTTCACTGAAATTTAGGGGTGCTTCAAGGCATTTATTCTTGTTTTGGGTGGGATTTCTGCTTGCATGAGGTAGAAGACTTTTTGTTTTCCTCATGACTGAGAAACACAGGGAAGTTATTAATAACTGATCTCTTTTCATTCACTGAGCAACAAACAGGCACTAAACCTGACTGTGGTTTTACCCCTTACAAGCCTGGACTAAAACTTCATTCCTTGAAGGACCCATGACAATAGGAGTCACACCTTAACATAGAGTTTCCTCAGATTTAGTGTGAAATACTGCAGCATTCTTCTAGAAAAGAGGAGTTCATTTATATTATCTGTTTTTCCTTCTTACAGCCTAAAAAAATAATGCTTGAACAGGGTTCAAAAGAAATATAAATAGTGCTCATTTCCAAGTGGGCTGTTTCCTTAATTTCCCTTTCTAGCTTCTTGCTACGTCCATAGAGAATTTCATAAGCATTTCACATCTCATTTGCAACAAAACACTGGTTTCAACTGAAACTTGAATGTCAATCACTTTTTACTAGTATTATAGACTATTTAAAGTTGTTCATCTAAACACCTGCTTTAGTGAAGCTGCAGTGCTTTCTTCAGCAGTGGCCTGAGCCTTTGTGGTACTAGGTCCTGTCTAATGCAATGTTGAGTTGCCAGTGACTCACTGACTTGAATTCTCATTTCTCCTAAACTCAGTTGGAGAGGGATCTGCTTCCTCTTTCCAAGCTCCAACTGGACAATCAGTCAATTTGACTGAATAGAGGAAAAAATTAGGAATGCTGAATGAATGTACCTTTTGCCTATCCCATTTTTTTTCCTTCCTAGTCTTGTATCTCTTCAGGGACATGTAGACTTAAAGGAAATAGAAAATATTAGAGCAGAAAGACCTTGTTCCATTGACAAAAGGATGAAATTCCATTATGTATGAGCATAATGTTTGGCATGTGCAGTTCCAGGAAAGTACATCTATGCTTAAACACAAATTAAACAATCAGATGCCTTCCTCTGTACATGCTACTTTTGGAGATAAATTAATATTTCATATTTTTGCCAAGCATTTACTAAAGGGATAACAATGAAGTTAATTTCTTTTCACTGTTAAACCTACCACTCATTATCTCTTAATTCTGTTTTCAAATTCCAGGCTAGAGCACTCAGGATTCAGGAATTATTGTTGAAAAAGTCACTTGTTAATGACACCATGATGAGGATGTCATGTCCTAGAGAGCCACCAGCCCCTCACAAAACCAACTGAACCAGACAGAATCTCTTAAACTTACTGATACAACCTGCGCTCAGGATGCAAAAGAATAGTTAAAATAGTTTTGCAGCTTGTGTTTCCAAGTTGTTGCTGCTTTAGAGACACAAAAGCATATGCTAGGCAGATGTTCTGCTCAGTCTGGTGAGTTTGCATATGGTATTGATCATCTGTAGATATCAGAAAATTCTTGGATTTATGGAAGTAGATCTGTCCAAATAAAGTCTGTGAATATTAAGGGAGTGAAATACAGAACCAGGGTAACTTATGTGACTGGAATATTAGGATTTTGCTTTAGGCTCCAAACATGCAGGATATCAACAAGAAATAATTATTTTATCTTCATACTTTTAGATTTCTCATTCACATGCAGCAATTAACCCCTATTTGCAGTACCATTTTTACATTAGGTTTAAAAAAATCTTTGATTTCTTCAGATTCTATGTATGAATTACAGTGTTATAGCCATTGCCATTGCTTGAAATTGCATTTTATGGGATTTTGGGCAGGAGGATGAATTGTGCAATGAAACCTGTAAATTTTACTTTCAGAAGTCTATGACCTCTAGTAGTAAAGAGACATCTATTATTATGATCTTGCAGAGTATGGTAATACATCTGTAAATATAACAAAGAAAAGGGCTGTAGGAAATTAGTGTGCTTATCAGGGACCATCCACATTACACTGTCTTGCAGTCTGAACAGCAGGAGAAAATCCAACATGAGAGTATAAAAATTAGCTCAGGTAAGGATTTGTTTAATGTCTAACACAGTTCCCCTGACTTCCACTCTGATGCCCCCCCCCAGTTTTTATCACAAAAATGTACTTAGAATGAAAAGATTTTAAGTTTGTTTTGAAAACATCCCTGTTGTTTATGTTAAAACTGAAAGAATATCTCACTCTTCAGAAAAACTGTGGTTTTCCTTCCAATAAATCCAAACAAAGGTGAACAAAAACTGGAGCACAGTCTGTGTGCTGATTATCTTTTTTTTAAAAAGTACTTGCCATTTCAAGGAGTCACTTCTAAAACAGGGAACTTCAGCTCTTCTAGAAGTCTCTTGGGGACACGAGTGTTAGAGAGCTGTTAGGGATTAACATAATTCTGATTCTCATTGTCTGCTGGGTAATAACTACTTGGATTATTACCTTCATTTCACTAATGGGTACTGGAAACTTATTAAACACTTTCAGTCCATGTGTTTTTGAGCAGCTTAATCCAAGAAATTTGCCCAGGGTGTGCCAGGATGTTAGAAGAAGGATATACTTCACTTCTAAATTAGCCAGTTAGTTTTCAGAAGTCCTGAAGTTAAACAGAGGGCTAAAATCCCAGCTGCAGCCAGCTTCTAGAGGGTGAGATGCTATAACTACAGATCTCCTCTGGAATTCATCACTTCTGAAATATATGAAGCAGCTCTGTAATGTGCATCAGCTGTTAATGGTTAGCTGAGAATTGCCCAGTGAGGACTGCAGGAATGCACTGAGCTCTGATGCTTTTTCCAGTCCCTGACCTCCTTGTCTAGGCTTCCTGCCATATAGCTGCTGCCACAGCACATAAACTGGCTATGCATGTGTGGGTGAAGCATCCTACTTCATTTTAGCAAAGACAAAATAGATTGTCACTTAAAACTTTGAGCTCAATACTCTTTAAGGCATTTTCCTTGACTTTGACCCATATAGGGAAATTCCTCAGCCTGCTTTCGTTTCACTGTTGCGGTTTCACACCTCTCCCCCATAGCTATGAAACTAAAACCAATCAAAATAGAAATGCTGGGAGAGGGGTGAATAATTCACAGTGAAGGATGGACCTGCCAAAACTGGTGTTTTTCTCTGTTCATGGAAAGTCTGGAGGCCAGTCGTAATTCCCAAACATTTATTTATGATTTTGGTTTTCCTGATATTCTCTTGAGATATTTTTTACACTGTAGGAGGCATCACACAGAATTTGCTTCAAGTACTTGGATTCAAAATTCTGAGCTGTGTTAGTTAGTGGTATTTGCTCTTATGTAGTTACATTAGGAGTTTGCAGCAGTGAAAGTGGATGAGAACTGGAAAAGATTGCCTTGGGATGATGTCTATCTGGGACATTGATGAACTGGAATTATTTTAGACTTTCTAAAATTTGTTCTGTAGGAATCATAGAATCATGGAATAGTCTGGAGTGGAAGGAACCATTAAAAATCATCTAAGAAATGTAGACTTTACCTCCTGTAAAATAAAGACAGGACCAGAAGATTGCAAAATCTTTTGGCTACATGTGGAGTTTAAATGCTGTTTTCTGTAACAATGTTTTCATTATTTTTTTTATATGGGAGTTCTTATTCTAACTATTGGATATATTTACAGGAAACTGTGGGATTGCCTGAGTTGAACTACCCTTAAGCTAGGGCTATAAAATGTTTCAAGGACTCTTCCCCGTTGTGCAGGTGCATCTAATACAAAATAATTTTTAAATTTCTGCAAATTCCTGTCAAAAAGATTTGGGAGTCTTTGCTTAGATTTGCCTCATGTTGCTGTCACTGATTCCTGTTTGAGGTCAAATAATTTCTAGTGAGGAGAAATTTTTTATGGAACAAAGTATTTTATTAGTCTAAATGCAAAATACTTATGTTCTGCTACGTATTTACAGTCTTTTTAATGAAAAAATAATGGTCATCCTAAAGAGGTATTTTCAGGGGAATTATTAAAAAGAAAAAAAGTAAGAAAGAAAAAGGAATATTGTACTGTAACTTTTTCCCTGCAACAAATGAAACACTCTTAGGTAAGGATTTTCATGAATCAGTCGCCAAGAAACAGATCTGCATTTGCCCATTTTAAGTCTGGCTTTGAAATTTGTATTATGTCAGATATGATTATAATGGTTGACTTGAATGATTTGAGTAGAGACTAACTTTTTCTTTGCCTTCTAGAAAATTTTGGAGAGAAAAAATTACTGCTTGCTATTCTATGTCTGCCATTGCAGTGAAACTAGTGCTAAATTCTCTACCACACATCTTCAAATATCTACAGCATCTCATTAGGTGTTGAGCCAAATCAATTTCTATTGGAATTCTCATCAATGAACCAAGAAAAACACTTAAGCAAGCACTGGGAGTTATCATGGGATTTCTGTTATCATGGTGCAAGTTAAATATGGGCTTCCTTATCTGGGCAGGGGCCAGAGAAGTATCTCAGTGCAGAGCATCTATGAGTCTTAAAGCCAGATGAAGGTAGTAGTTTCTCTGATCTGGAGAGATTTTGAACCAAATGAACACAATAATTGACTTAATTGTATGCTGAATAAAATCTGCAAATTACCCATTCTTCTCTAACTCTCCTTTTGTTTTGTCACAGGACACTGCTCATTGCCTGTGACAATTCCAAGGCCACCACATTCAGCCTGAAGAATGGATCTAGCTCAGAAATTGAGGTTGGAAATTCAGGTTAGCTTTCATGCAGGACTTAAGTTGATTTTCAGCACTGCAGGAAGTTTCTTGCTATGGCACTTTTCTCTTCTGGATAAGCAGCATGTATGTGTGGGTAGATCTTTTTCATTTCTCTCTTTTCAATAAGACTTCCATGACTAGAATTTTTAAGATTATTTTTCATAACACACAAAGAAATCCTTTGTCAAGCAACTGTTTCCTGTTTTAAATTAAAAATGCAAAGCAGAAAAAAGAGAGAAATTTCTTTTTGAGGCTGAAGGGTCAAGAAAAGAGGAATTAGGCTGAATATGTTCTGTGGCAAGTTTCCCAAATAATTTTTATTAATCAGATTTGATAAACATTTCTTATAATCTGAGGTCAGGTCCCAAGTTCTCTGACTCCTTTGTGTGACATTGGGACACACTATCCCAGCACAATGGTTTTAAGAGGATGCAGTGAAAACACACATAAGTTGAACTCAGAGCTTCCCAGCAGCATGTGCTCAGACTATTTGCAGCCTCTTCAATGGCACTTGGAGTGCTTAAAGTTCCTGAGAGTTCACCTAATCAGGTCAGATCTGGAGCCATACACATCTCATTCACCTCAGAGATTTGAAATGAACTTCTAATCATTTCTCCCTGACTTCAGAAAAACGACTCCAAGATGCTTTTGTTCTGACTCTCCTTAAAGCTCAGGAAGTTGAGTCATGGCTGTTTGGAACTGAAGGACTGTAGGTCATGTCCTTGTGTTCTCAGTGTATCCATATGATTCTGATTTTTTTTTTTTTTATGATTGTGTCAGAATGAGAGCACTGTTGTTTCCAAGAGGAACTCATATATGTAGCCCTTCTATCTAATGCAAATCACGAAATGTTCATCACCTTCTGTGTTTCATACAGCATCTTGCTTTCCATCTGTGCTTTCTCTTGGGACACAACAAATATTTATATCCTCATGTAAGAGGTGAATTTGCTTTCCCAAAGGAATAAAATGGGCTAGAGGACTCTTTGAGGCAGCAGCAAACAGATCTGAGGTGGAGATGATGTGAGGTGATAAACACATCTGATGACAGCTTCTTTTGTAGGATAAAACTTGTTTTAATATAGGAGAAAATATGTTTTGAATTTTCTGTTTAGGTAAACTTGCTAGTATACAAACCTGAAGACATCTTCTAAAAGGAACCAGGAGGTGATTAGGGAGGTTGAGATTTAAAAACCTTGCAACACAACAGCCTCATCTGGCACAGATAGGAATCTGGCTTGTGGTTTTTCACTAAGGTAGGCTGTGATAGGTTCATGTGACCCCCAGCACTCAGTGTGACCCAAACACTTCAGAGTTTGCTTCAACAATTGGAAGAGCCCTGCAGAACATAGGTATTCAGGTCCATATTCACTTGGATCTGGGCATCTGACTGAGTTCAGTTTCATTCAGTAGTTAGAAGATTTCCTCTGACACAATAGCTCTGAAAGATCCATAAGGACACTGTCACCTCCTCCCCACCAGCCAGACCTGTCAGATCTTTCCAGGCTTCCACTCCCACATCTTTCTCCCTCATCATGTTCCTCTGCCACCCAGAAAGCTTTTAGTGGCTTCTCTGCTGGTCTCTTATCCTCTGTGATGTCTCACTGTCACCTCCTCCCCACCAGCCAGACCTGTCAGATCTTTCCAGGCTTCCACTCCCCACATCTTTCTCCCTCCTCATACTCCTCTGCCACCCAGAAAGCCTTTAGTGGCTTTTCTGCTGGTCTCTTATCCTCTGTGATAGCTCAGCTGGTCTCTCTTGATCTGTTATGTGCTGCAACCACTTCAGCTTGTGCACAGTCACAGAGCATGAAACTGTGGCTCAAAGTGTTCCATGAAAAGACACTCATAGTCTTTCCTCATAAAATTACTCAACTCTATCATTTTTCTGCCCTAGTACTCACCAGATGCATCTTCCTCTTACCTGTTCTGAGCCAGCATCTTCCAGGAAAGAGGTTCTGTGACAGAGGTCCCTGTGGCAGGACCACATTGCTCAGTGGAAAATATATTGTTTTAGAAAGAAGGTTCCCATGGGGATCCCCTGATAAATTTTCCTTCAGGTTCTCCCAGAACTGAAATGAACCTCAAACTACTTTTGTACAGAATTCCCTTTCCTGAGACTTGAGCTTATTAAAAGGTTGCCTGAGATACCAGGAACTGCTTCAGTCTTTGCTGCAGGGACTTTTGCCTTGCCCCTGCTGAGGCTTTCAGACAGTATAATTTTCTTCCTTCTTAACTTCAAGCTTTCTGTATCTGAGCTATTCTACTCACCCCCAGCCTTTTCTG
Source organism: Turnix velox (assembly GCA_013400935.1). Lineage (NCBI taxonomy): Eukaryota > Metazoa > Chordata > Aves > Charadriiformes > Turnicidae > Turnix > Turnix velox. Next base: position 23,897 of record VZTY01032649.1, read on the forward strand.
CAGCAAATCCCAGGGCTTTCTACCTGAAGTCAGCTAATAGCTGAAGTTTTGTATTCTCATTGAGGAGCTGTTTGATTAATTCTCTGATGTCTCTCTATTCCTCTGAGTCCTGTTTTCTTATGGGATATTGGTAATGGAGCAAGGAGGGAGTTAGCACTGAGCTCCCTTTTTCTTAAAATAGACACATCACCTGCTCCATCTTCCCATTATGGAATAAGCCATGATGAGAGCAAAATATGTAGTGCTCTCTCATCACTGACTTGCAGTCTGGCTTTTGTTATTTTGCAAGAAGTGGAGATGGTCTGTAATAAAGATGGAATGATTCAAGAGGTTTGTGGGCAATATAATACAATTAAACAGGCAAAATCAACCACATAAATATACCTTCCAAGGCAGAACTCCCTGGAAAGGTCTTGATTTACAGTCTAGCAGAAAGGAAGGGCATATTAAAAGCTTTTAGAGGTGGATGCTTCTTAGTACAAAAAGAGGCTGTGATGAGGAAAGTGTGCAACACATCCAGCAGCACCTGTAATTGTTATTTTCCCATGTAATACCTTGATAAATCTAAATATCAGACCCTAATAGAAGCAAAGGAGGAACTGAGGATGTTCAATATTTTTATTTGCCTTAGAGACCTCCCTATTCATCTTTACTCCAGAGGAAAGCTGGAATGAGATACCTCCTTGCTTTGATCCAGTGCCTGATGTAAGCGGAACCAACCTAGGTCAGGAGGGTGCAGGGAAAATAGACTACTAGAGCATGGTCTTCTCCTGCAGCTCCTTACAGTCCCTGATTTGTGCCAGAGTATTGAGTCCTACACCTCCCATGCTGGTTGTTATTGTGATTGTAGCTCTGGAGTCCTCAACATTAGAAGGATATTGAACTATTGGAGTGGGTCCAGAGGAGGGCCACGAAGATGGTCAAAGGGCTGGAGCAACTGCCCTATGAAGACAGGCTGAAGGAGTTGGGGTTGTCCAGCCTGGAGAAGAGAAGGCTCAGGGGGGACCTCAGAGTAACTTCTCAATACCTGAAGGGGGCTACAGAAAGGCAGGGGTAGGACTTTTTAATAAGATATGTGATGGGAGGATCAGAAACAATGGATGTAAATTGGAAGGGGGTAGATTTAGACTTGACATAAGAAGGAAATTCTTTACAGTGAGGGTGGTGAAACACTGGAAGAGGTTGCCCAGAGAGGTTGTGGATGCCCCCTCTCTGGAGGTGTTCAAGACCAGGCTGGACAAGGCACTGAGCAGCCTGACGTAGTGGNCTTTAAGGTCCCTTCCAACCCAAACTATTCTATGATTCTATGATTCTATGATTCTATGATTTGTGTCTTTGCAAAGTTAACACAGAAAAGATACAACCATGCACCTTCCAAAGAGAAATTGTTGAGCCATCCTGGCATTTCCTGTGACATTCTCATCTGCATGCACCTCAAGCCCTTTGGAATTCTGAAAGTCAGGGCAATGTAAAGGCAAAAACTTGAGGTTCAACTACAACTTTAATCTGAAGTAAATGCAGCGAGTGAAGGCATTGGCTATTTCAGCAATGACCAACAATTGCTACCCTATAGAAATTGTCTCAATTCCCAATGTGGATTGTGGCAGGCCTGACAAGATGTCAAAGGCAGTTAACTCTTTTTTCCATCTTTTTTTCTCCCAAATGCCTATTGTCTCAAATATGAATTTATGCTACTCATGAATTACTTTTGAACCACATGCATAAGAATGATTTTTGAATGAAATAATTAAAAAAAAATGTTTACTGAGCTTGAGGAACCAACCACTGAGGAAATGACTCTATCACAGCATTTAAAATAGCATGTGTGGAGGGGTGCAGGGAGGAAAGATGACTTAAAGTACCTCCTAGTGAACAAGACTGTAGCAATGAGAGTACAATAGATTATTCTTTCTTGTAATACAGCAAGTAAAAAATGGGTTTAATGTATAGCCTAAATAGATGTTGACTTGAGTAGTTATATATTCAGCTTCTTATCCCAGAGATTTAATCTGGTCAGGGCTGCTTTTATACAAAGTGTCTTGTTTGCTTTCTCTATGGCATTTTTATGCTTTTATGTGAAGTCTTATGTGTCTGGAGGATTAAAGTTGCAGCAGTGTTTTGGGTAAATAATGACTACTAAGAACTCCAAAGTAGTTGGGTCACTGAAGGAAAAAACCTGTTACAAAGGGATTTAAGCTGTGAAGACGGATAGATAAAACCCAAAAGAAAAGCAAGGATAGTGCAGTTCTCCAACTATTTCTAATGATGGAGCTTGAGGATGCTAAATATTTATGAACTTTTAATCTTAATTTTAACTATGTTTTAATAGGCTATTAATTGTTTTTCTATAATAATTAAAAATAGTACTAATACTTCTACTTCACCTTCCTGAGAACTTTTTATTCTTACCTTAGATGAATGAACTGGCAGTGCAAAGTTGATTTTTTTTAACTGATAAAGATAAAAAAAGTGATAATAAAACATAACAAGCTGACTACACCTAACAGCAACAGTGAAAAACTGGCTGGAGGGATGATGACAGACTCTTCACTGACTTCTGCATGGCCAGGATGTCTTTCTTGGAAATAATTTTAACCCAAGCTCACAGTATAAAAAAAATCTTTTAATACCTTTACTCTGTAATATTGAGCCATGTGTTTTCCCTGTTGTTTGAAGACATACACTTATTGCTTACATGTATACAAGGCCAAGCACCAGTCCAGTAAAGCACATAAACTCATGTGTAGGTTTTATTCTAACATGTGAATTTTTCTCAATTTAGGAGCATTCTCCACTTCTTAGAATCAGGCAATTATGCAAAAATGCTCATTTACTTTTTCAGATTATGAATAGACCTTTTTTAGTCAAGAAAACAAAAAAGAAGTTAGTAGATAAAGAACTTATGAACTGTATTACTTTAAAGACTGTGTATATATGCTTAGATGTGTGTGTGTGCATGTATTTGCATATTTTAAGCTATAATTATCACTATAGGGGAAGGAGATGAGGGGAAAAAGAGGTTGACTCATGATTTGAGGAGGCAAATCACAATCTCTGTGGCAATGCCTCTGCTGTTATATTAGCTCCTTTGGGTTTCTGCAGCCTGTATGTTGCTTTTCACCATGGCTTAGTGCTGGGGTGAGGAGACTAATCCTTCAGGCACTGAGTGGGAAAACTTTTGGTCTGAGATCAAAACTCAGCCCTGGTTGCAATGGAGGTCATGTGCTGTTCAAGCACAAGCTCACTATCAGGCCCTATAAAATAGAAAATAATAGGAAAAAACTGTTTTGGGAAGGAATGTTAGGGTTAGAAATATATTAGCTTTTTACCCAAGCCCTGTTAACCCTGAGCAGGTAATAGGATGAGAAGGAAATCTGCTCCTTAGAAATAACACTGACTGGAGCAAGTTTAGCCAAACAAAGTGTCTTAATCCTTGGCAAAATTACAAAGGGATCAAAGAAGACTACAAAAATTAAAAGCAATGTTGCTTAGCTGAAAACACAAGCTAATCTAATCTTTTTGGATAAGACAGATAAATCCCAGTGATTTAGATATCATATTGGGTATGTAATTATTGGCATCAGGCTACAGCACAATGAGATTAGGACTTTGCTTCCTGCCTTTTCCAAAATATTTGGTAAATGAAGCTAAAGACAATTTGTCTGTGACTGCCTCCCCTTATAAGGAAGCCATACAAACCAACTCTTTGGCTTTGTGATTAAATGGTTAGATAGGAAATGGATGGAGATAGCTGAATTCATACTCATTCCCTTATTTATTTCACCTTTATTATTAAAATTATTATTTTTCATTATTTTTTAAAATATTATTATTATTATTTGCAGCATCCTAATTTTCCACCTGGCATTTCATAGCTTCAGTCAACCACAAGCTGAGTAACTGTTTACTCACTGTCCTATCCTATGTCCACCTCCCTTGTAAAGCACTGCATGTCATCTCCAGCATCCTGCCTGAAAGACTGAGGAAGAGGGAGAAAAGCAAAGCCCTTCCTCCCCTTGAGCCTGTGGTCCCCAGTGCACACCTGCATTGACATAGACACTGCTGTCTGAAGGTAAAAAAAGCTAAAGAAAACTCAGAACAACACAGAAGATCCTGCAGTGCACCAAAGAGCCAGTATTTTCTTTCTCTCTCTCTCTCTCTAACTACATATTAGGACTTGGGGAACTCAGCATCTTTGATAATAAAGGCTTGACAGAGCTACCTTCAAGCCTAGCTTTAAAATTGATGGTTTTATCTCTTTGGTGCTACTGCTACTGTCACCATCTGCTGTGTTTGCACTCAGTTGTCAGCTGGGACTTGAGCACATACACACTGCAGGGCCTTCTGCCTTCACAGAGCATGTAGTTTACATGTTGAGGTAGGTGGAATAGCATTGCAATTTATATCTCTCTTTGATCAGCATCCCTGTGTAAAATCATAGAATAGCTTGGGTTGGAAGGGACCTCAAAGATCATCGAGTTCCAACCCCCCTGCCATAGGCAGAGACACCTCCCACTACATCAGGCTGCTCAGTGCCTCATCCAGCCTGGCCTTAGGCACCTCCTGGGATGGAGGGGGCATCCACAACCTCTCTGGACAACCTCTTCCAGTGTTTTACTACCCTCACTGCAAAGAATTTCCTTATATCTAGCCTGAATCCACCCCCCTCCAATCCACATCCACCATTTCTAGTCCTCCCATCACACATCCCACTAAAAAATCCTACCCCTTCATGATGCTGAACAAATAACTATTCACTCAAACCTTTATCTATATGCTGCATGCTTTGTCTTCTTGCTTAAAAGCCTTGTCTGAAAGTGAAAATAGGACCTTAGGAGACTCAGCTGCATTTGGTAAGACCCCAAGAAATTCTTTGTTCCTGTTTGCTAGTTGACCTTTAGCAAGTCAAGCTGACCTTGCTTGAACCTAAGATTTTTTGTCTATAAAATAAAGACAGCAAAATCTGCCCATCCTTCCAGCTCTACAGGGGAAAAACATTTGATGCTGTTTACTGTTATAAGCTATCACTTGGTAATCTCCACTCAAGCAGAAGGGCAGAATCTTCACCCCCAAAAGCAAAAAGGCACGTGGAGCCTGGGGCTAAAAAGTAACTGAAGGTCTGATGAGGTGAAAGCTCTTGGTAAAGAAAAAGAAAGTTAGTTACATCCTCTGCTGAAAGAAATGGGAAGGCTGTTACTCATTCTGACCTCTCCTTGGGCAACAGGAGCTCTCACTTCCTTCTCTCTCCCCTCTTGTCCTTTCTACTCAGACTTGCCTGTGGAGACTGTGGTAGCTTAAGATTAAAAAGGGAAAACAATCTGTGTGGCATCTGATGTGGTAACAGCAAGTATTTTGACATCTGAAGAGTGCCAGCAGGCAGCAAGGCTAGTCACTGGCACTTGGGGATGTAGTGAATGATGTAGTCACTGAAAATGGGATGTAGTGAATGCCCTGTCACCTTCTGTGCTGTGTGTGAGAGCCTGTATCTTGGAAAAGGTCTGTCATTAGTAATGGGCACTGCAAAACCCTGAGATGATCACAGGACATTTTATTCCCTATTATGCACATCTCTTTGGGCACTGGAAGATGTGATTTGTCATCCCCACAATGAGGATGATGCTTTTAAATTCTGCTATAATCTAAATTTGTCTTGGTAACAGCAGTGTTGACCCCAATTTTCGTTTAGCAGACCAAAATAAACATAATCCAGACACAGAATCATAGAATCATAAAATAGTTTGGGATGGAAGGGACCTCAAAGATCATCAAGTTCCAACTCCCCTGCCATAGGCAGGGACACCTCCCACTACATCAGGCTGCTCAGTGCCTTGTCCAGCCTGGCCTTAAACACCTCCAGAGAGGGGGACATGTTTGGATCCAGAATTTCGTCTTGAATTTCTGTTTATTATTACATAGGAGCAATGGCATTAAGATTTTACTTACAGAGGGGGGTAGAAATAAGAATGGTTTCAACAGACTTTTAGCACTATGATGTTCCTAATTTCTTCTTGCAACAATCCACAGCTTTTTCCCTGTCTTCCAAGCTTGCTTATTAATGACACATGCTGATTAATTCGGTAGATAGTTTAAAGACATAAAGATACTGCCTACAAGCAGTTTCTGGTCCTCCCATCAGATATCTTATTAAAAAGTCCTTCCCCTGCCTTTCTGTAGGACCCCCTCAGGTACTGAGAAGTTACTATGAGGTCCCCCCTTAGCCTTCTCTTCTCCAGGCTGAACAACCCCAACTCCTTCAGCCTGTCTTCATAGGGCAGTTGCTCCTGCCCTTTGAACATCTTGATGGTCCTTCTCTGGACCTGCTCCAACAGCTCAATGTACTTCTTATGCTGAGGGCTCCAGAACTGGACACAGTAACTCCAGGTGGGGCTTCACCAGAGCCCAGTAGCGGGGAAAAATCCCCTCTCTTGCCCTGCTGGTCACCCTCCTCTTGATGCACCATAGGATCTGGTTGGCCTTCTTGGCTGCGAGTGCACACTGCTGGCTCACGTTGAGTTTGTCATCAACTGACACTCCCAGGTCTTTCTCTTCAGAGCTGCACTCAAGCCACTCTCCACCCAGCCTGTGTCTGTGCTTGGGATTGCTCTGACCCAGGTGCAGGACCTTGCACTTGGCCTTGTTGAACTTCATGAAGTTGCCACGGGTGCACCTCTCAAGTCTGTCAAGGTCCCTCTGGATGCCATCCCTTCCTCCTGCTCTATCAACTGCACCACACAGCTTGGTGTCACCTGCAAACTTGCTGAGGGTGCACTCAATCCCACTGTCCATATTACATACAAAGATGTTAAATAGCACTGGTTCTGGTACTGATCCTTGAGGAACACCACTCCTCATTGCCAAATACACTGGGTGCACAGTTTATAATGGAGGATCTGCAAACACAATGGTCTGACACAGCTCTACACTTCAACATCCATGTTTTGCCATAGATGTTTACCAATAGCTCAAGCAGAGAAGCCAAAGAGTAGCAATTAAAATAACCCATCCTTGTAATTTAAAGCTTCCTGTGTGAGGAAGTGGAGAAGCATTATTGTCTCCAGATTTAAGCCTGCTGAAGACTTTCAGATTGTGAATTCAGGAACCTGAGGGAGGGCAGAAAATTTGAGTAAGCACATCACCACTTCCTCTGGAGGAGTTGGTTGCTCTTGCAGTGGTATTGTGACCACTAAATGTCACAGTGATCTCTCTGGTCCAGCTTGACACTGCTCTGCAAACTCATCTTTTTACAGGCACTGACTCAGCTTTATGAGTGGCTGGTGTACCTTTTTTAAGTTCAATAGGAAACTAAGTTATATATTTAGGGCATCTTATAAATAACTCTCTGCCCTCTGCACATCTGACAAAAGAGAAGGTTTTAATTTCTTATTTTGGAAATGATTTACAGCTGTTGTTCCATTGCCCTTATGAAATGTTATATATATGCTTCACTGGATGTTTCACATGTATGTATTTATATACAATGAAAAATTACTTCTCAGAGCCACTTGAAAAACCACCATATTTTATGCAAAAAACATGGCTTGCAGATATACTAAACAATCCTTGCTGCTGCCACAATTAAGCAGAGCAAATCTCATTCTCCCCTCTCTCTTTCTACACGTATATCTCAGTGATGAGGACAGATGTATAGAATCATAGAATCATAGAATAGTCTGGGTTGGAAGGGACCTTAAAGATCACCGAGTCCCAACCCCCCTGCCATAGGCAGGGACACCTCCCACTAGACCAGGCTGCCCAGTGCCCTGTCCAGCCTAGTCTTGAACACCTCCAGAAATGGGGCATCCACAACCTCCCTGGGCAACCTGTTCCAGTATTTCACCACCCTTACTGTAAAGAATTTATGATTCAGGATGACAATTTTTGGACAGGAGAGTTATTTTTCAGTGGCTGATTTAGGGGTATTTATTCAGGAAAATGCTTTAGAAAAAAAAAATTACATAAGGCTGGGAAATTATTTTGTAGTTTTAATTCAGACTCTCCGACCTAGACAATATGCTTGGTCCAGTTGTTAGAGTTTTAGGTTTTGGTTTTGGGTTCATTATCATCAAATAATCCTCAATTTTTATTTGTCTTGGCATTTCACTTGGAAGATGAAAGGTGGATGAAAAAAGCAAGAAACCAAGAGAAATTCTTCCCTGCTGGAACCAGGGCCATGACCTCAGTTCTACCATGTGAAATGATGCAAGTCACTTGGCCTATTCCTCAGCTTTCCAGTCTGCAAATTGGGGCTAAAACTGCTTTTTTTCAGTGAGATGCTTTGAGATTCACATCTGAAAAGCACTAAGTGTGACTAATATCCAAGCACGTGATGTCTGACATGCAAAAATACCATGTTGTTTAATCACTGATGCCTTCTGGATGTTCTTTGCCATAAAGAAAGCAGCTGGGTCTCTTCAAAACAATCCCTAAAAAGTCTAATCACTAATGATTTACTTGCTATTCACGAGAGGTGTTTTACTCAAGTAATTATACAGGGACTAGGAATTTGAACAGTGATGTGATGAAGATTCATCTGCATGATTGCAAACATTCCAAAAAAAATATTTTTCAAATATTTGCTTTTAATGAAAATTCAATTAAAAATTCTCAAAGCCTTGCATTTCAGATCATGATATTTAAAAATGTCATGGTGGGAGTTAAAGGAAGTCTAGGAGTGTGGAATGCTTAGCCCTAAAAAGGGGGAAAATTGGCTTGTTCTTTTATTGGTTTGTCCCACCCTCCCACATAGCAGGGACAGAGGAAATTGTGGAGTATCCTGAAATGTTCAGTCACTTTCTGCATTAAGTGCACTCTCATGCCCCCTTGCCCATCACACACTACTGTCTCCCACAGGGCTAATAGTAATTAAATGGAGCAGCCTGAGCAAGTAATAACATTAAGGAGAGAAGATAAATAGAAATCAGATGAGTTCAGTGGGTGTAGACTGGTTAGTTTTCTTTTTGTTAAGAGCTTCTCCTCATCTTCTTCTTCAGTTTTTAAAGGACTAGATCTGTGGTGCTCTCAGTGAAATTTTCAGTACTATTTTTCTTGCTCATCCATTTTCTTTACTATCCCCACCTATTTGAGTGGAAGGAAGGTACTAGAGCGAGCTGTGTGAAATGCTAGACTTACTAGTACTTTTGATATTATTAATAACCTACATTAGAAATCAGAGACAACTGATTCAGCCTGGAGAAGAGAAGGCTCAGGGGAGACCTCATGGTAACTTATCAATACCTGAAGGGGTCCTACAGAAAGGCAGGGGTAGGACTTTTTGATAAGATATTTGATGGGAGGACCAGAAGCAATGGATGTAAATCGGAAGGGGGTAGATTTAGGCTTGACATAAGAAAGAAATTCTTTACAGTGAGGGTGGTGAAACACAGGAAGAGGTTGCCCAGAGAGGCTGTGGATGCCCCCTCTCTGGAGGTGTTTAAGGCCAGGCTGGACAAGGCACTGAGCAGCCTGATGTAGTGGGAGGTGTACCTGCCTATGGCAGGGGGGGTGGAACTTGATGATCTCTAAGGTCCCTTCCAACCCGAACTATTCTATGATTCTATACATAGAAAATGGTGTGCACTGCAGTCAGACCTGATGATCATTGTAAGTCCCTTCCAAATGAACTGCTCTATTCTATTTTATTCCACTGCAGCTGAATGACAAATGTGGGCTTGGTAACGCAATAATGGTGTTCAGGAAGGGATTCAAGCACAGGTATACATATTTTAAAGCATGTGTGCCATTTGAGGATGGCAATGAGTACCTGTAATTCCTCCTTGGCCTTCAGTGGGGCTTGCTATTTCTGCACATGCTTAAGTGTTAGTGATACTGATACTTTTTATCATAAGATTAGAGTGTGTGATTGCTGGTTTTCCTCTTTTGTTTTTTTTTTTCTTCCAATGTCCAGCTGCTCAATTAGCATTCCCTACATTTTTTCATCTTTTACTTCATACTCTTTCCCCAGTCCTGGTACTGTCTGTCTGAGTGAGAAACACTTCCTTTCAACCTGCCTTCCATTTCAACTCAGCAGGCACTGCAATCTTTTCCTTGGCTCCTGGTACCTCATCTAATCAGACACCATGCTTTTATGTTGGCTCCCTGCATCTGCACTAGGTATTTTGTTAGACTATCAGGCAGAACTAAAAGCTTCCAGCTTGCCTACCTTCTTGTCTGCCAGATTGGAGAGAAGGGAGAGGGGGGAGAAGAGAGACAGTGACAACCTTTTAGTGTGAGTCATCTCTAACTTCAGTCCTTTTCCTACTCCTATGGAAGTGCTTCTTGATATCTGTAGTGTGCATGAAGATTCAGCACTTTGCTTTGCACAGAGAGAATTCCCAGACTCTTTGATAATATCCTATTCTTAAACAGCAGATATGTCCTAATGGTGAATTGCAGGCAGTTTAAAATGAAATGAAAATATCTCACTGGGCTGGCTAAGCTATTTGTATATAACAAAACTATAAAAAACAATAGAGGAAAGACCACTTCATCTTTAATAAAACTTTCAATTTTAGTAAGGATTAGTAATATAAGGACAGGATCAGTTAGGTTCTACTTTTCACTACTGTATATCTAGTTTCAGTTACTGCTCTCTGCAACAACAAAAAGGTCTCACACTACTCTGATGCTCCAGGATCTTCCACATTGCATGGAATAAGTCAAAATGGTGAGCAAGACATGCTTGGCCAGGATCACTGTTCAGCACATGGCAGAAATGAATAAAGAAGTCATTGGCCACATAAGATGACAAGAGGTGATAGTGTTATAGAATAGAATCATAGAATAGTTGGAGTTGGAAGGGACCTTAAAGATCATCGAGTTCCAACCCCCCTGCCATAGGCAGGAACACCTCCCACTACATCAGGCTGCTCAATGCCTTGTCCAGCCTGGTCTTGAACACCTCCAGGGATTGGAGGGGCATCCACAACCTCTCTGGGCTACCTCTTCCAGTGTTTCACCACCCTCACCCTAAAGAATTTCTTTCTTATGTCAAGCCTGAATCTACCCCCTTACAATTTACATCCATTATTTCTAGTCCTCCCATCTTATTAAAAAGTCCTACCCCTGCCTTTCTGTAGGACCCCCTCAGGTATTGATAAGTTACTCTGAGGTCCCCCCTGAGCCTTCTCTTCTCCAGGCTGAACAACCCCAACTCCTTCAGCCTGTCTTCATAAAGCAGTTGCTCCAGCCCTTTGACCATCTTCGTGGCCTCCTCTGGACTTGCTCAATGTTGAGGACTCCAGAACTGGACACAGTAACTCCAGGTGGGGCCTCACCAGAGCCCAGTAGAAGGACAAAATCCCCTCTCTTGACCTGCTGGTCACACTCCTCTTGATGTAACCCAGGATCTGGTCGACCTTCTTGGCTTCAAATGTAAATCAGCAGATTGACTAGAATGTGAGTTCAGTTCAAATAATTGCATAAAAGAGATAGAGAAACTAAATGACAAGTGTGAACAGAGCACAATCTGGGACCCAGGTAAGTCTGGTGGAGACAACTAGGGGGTCTGCTGCACATCTTGCTTCATAGTCATTACTTTCTTGCTTCCTGTGCATTCAGTGCTACTTTGTGGGAAATTAACCTCCCTTTCTCACCACAGCTACACTCACCTTCTGTCCTTGCACACACATTACAGACCAGAGTAGCCATCACATGACAAACTCAAAAGCTACAAGAGACCATTTTCTGTTGAGTGTTGACATCCCAAGTTCTGTACCCCTACTACATACAGTTAAAATAAGCCACAAATCAGCTTAATCTGCTCAAAACACTTATGCAAAGCATATGAAAATACCTAATGTGTTCTGTGATGACATGTATCACACACTGATTTGCTTAAGACAGCACAGGTCAGCATCACAGGTCTGATTTTGTCTATTTTAGAGTTTTTATTTTGCTTTTTAAAAATCATTCTGAAGAAGATAAGGAGCATTTCTGTCTGAGTCTTTACAGAGAAATGCACACCCTAGTTTACATAAATCCCTGACCCCTTGCTACCTACTTGCTTTGCTTGAAGTGAATAAGTCAAACTTCAATGTGGTTATGTGGCTGGGTAATAATAAAGAGCTCTTCATCCAGTTAAATTGCTCTGCAAGGTGTGTAGTATCTGATAAACCACAGATACTAAGACAAATAAAGAAACCCTTGTTTTCTCTTTCTTTTTTTGTTCTCTGTCAGATGGCCTTTGTTTCCATTTTAAGTCATGGGATTACATGAAGGAGTTTACGCCCTCTGAGAAACCACCACTTAATCCTGATTCCTTTTTCTCTGTGTGAGTTTGTCAGTGCAGTAGACTTCTGCTTTTCCTTGTATCTTGTGCAGCATTTTAGGTCACTTCTTTCTCTGGTTTCTGTACTTGGTGCTAAGTGCTGCATAGCTTTCTTTTCTCAGCAGCCTAGTAAAGCTGATTTCTTTTAGCTTGCAATAACATAGAATGAATCAGAGAATGGTTTGGGTTGGAAGGGACCTTAAAGATCATCTAGTTTCAATCCCCCTGCCACAGTCAGGGACACCTCCCATTAGACCAGGTTGCTCAGTGCCTTGTCCAGTCTGGCCTTAAACACCTCCAGGGAGGGACATGCACAACTCTATGGGGAACTTCTTCCATTGTCTTACCACCCACACAGGAAAGAACTTCTTTCTTCAAGAATCATAGAATAATTGGGGTTGGAAGGGACCTTAAAGATCATCTAGTTTCAATCCCCCTGCCACAGTCAGGGACACCTCCCATTAGACCAGGTTGCTCAGTGCCTTGTCCAGCCTGGCCTTAAACACCTCCAGAGAGGGGGCATCCACAACCTCTCTGGGCAACCTCTTCCACTGTTTCACCACCCCTTCCGTTAAGAATTTCTTTTATTTAGCCTAGAATTTCTTTCTTATATCTACTCCCTACATAAACCTGAAATGTTTCCGGTACAGGCAGTGAACCTGGGCCAGGGCAAATCTATGCAAATACTGCTGCAATGGGATGATACAAATAGTAAATCCACATTAAATTTGCCTTTGCAGCTTCACATGTGCAGACGCAGGTTGTATTTTCTGTAGAAAAATACAGTGTTTTCTGGTGAAATCAGAGACAACTGGTTCAGCCTGGAGAAGAGAAGGCTCAGGGGGGACCTCATGGTAACTCATAAATGCCTGAGGGGATCCTACAGAAAGGCAGGCGTAGGACTTTTTAATAAGATATTTGATGGGAGGACTAGGAACAATGGATGTGAATTGGAAGGGGGTAGATTCAGACTTGACATAAGAAAGAATTTCTTTACAGTGAGGGTGGTGAAACAGTGGAAGAGGTTGCCCAGAGAAATTGGGGATGCCCCCTCTCTGGAGGTGTTTAAGGCCAGGCTGGACAAGGCACTGAGCAGCCTGATGTAGTGGGAGGTGTCTCTGCCTATGGCAGGGGGGTTGGAACTCGATGATCTTTAAGGTCCTTTCCAACCCTAATTATTCTATGATTCTAGATTCTATGTAACCAGGAGCAAAATTAATAAGAATATATTGTGCTTCCTTAATGCAAGATATCCATCACTTTGTACAAGATAATAAACCTCATCCTGATGCACAAAAGAAGTTTAATCACTGGACTAAAGACATGATATTTGCCTATGAGAAAATCACCATTTTTGCTCGTGTCTAAGCAGAATAAAGCACAAACTGTAATTAATGGATCTGAAGCCTTAAAGATTGAAATTTTCCCCCAAGTGGAAAATGATTTTGGTGCAATGTACACATAGCCTTCATGTAGGTAGTACTAAAAAATTATAGGAGGAGCAGTTTACAGCTTTTCTCACTGGGATCTGAAGAGCAATGACTTCATAAAGTCCAGAAAATTGGTTGCTTTAATAATAAGCCACTTAAAAGACAATTGAAAGCACTTACATGCCTGAAGTCAATGTGTGCTTGAAGGACACTTTCAAAAAACATGCCAGGAAAGAAATTCATTGTGAGATACTATATTCTTACTTAAATCATTAATAACAAGAAAACATAGCAAGTTGTGGTAAATCATAAGGGCAATCTAATGGTTTGAGTTACCTGCTTAAATGTTTGCAGGCTGACAGCCAGAGTAGTACAACTGGGAGCACAGATGGAAGATTGTACAGCAGAATGTATCCACAGATAGATATTGATGTTCTTCATATTCTTTTTGCCTTTTTTTTTTTTTTTTTAGATCAGTAAAGGAAAACAACATCAAACATCTTCATGGATTACCACCTGTCTAAGCTTCGTGTTCAAGGCTTACCGCAAAAAACTAATGTTGTCTTGGTTGAGTGAGATGTATGGACAAGAGAGTGTTAACTAAGAGGAAAATAATCTTGTTCTTAGCATTGTGTGTGTCAGACAGCACAAAAGGATATTGGTGTTCCATCCAGATTTCAGGTCAGGGTGAATAATTAGGGGAAAAATGGATTTGATGCAGTGTGGAATTATCTGTTTGCCATTGTTAAAATGAGTTTTACATTTCTATCTTTGAATTCAGCTCTAGGCAAAAATCTTGTTGTCTGTTATGCTGCATTTTAAACTGGGTAGCCTTTTGTGTATTCAGGTGCCCTAAATTCCCCTGTTCTTTTCTTCTTTTAATCTTTGAAATCTTTCCTATGGGGGAGGTGGGGTGTATTTCTTCCTCCACATTAGCATTTCACACCTGAGTTTTCCCTGTTGCTACTACTCTCAAGAAGCTCTCTAGAAATCACTGAGTCTCATTTAGGGGACAGGGGGTTAAGCATTGCCTTAGGTATGCCCACAGCACTTGCAGCTCTAAATAAAGATATGGTCATAATCAAATCTTATGCTTCAGGGCTTTTATGACTGCCTGTAAGAATAGAGAAGAATCTTTTCTCTCTTTTCACCCCTCTCACTTCTGTTTCCTCGACTGTTTTTGTTTCATGGTTTTGTTTAGCTTGTCTCCTGGCTCCCTTTCCAAAATTGATGAGGATGAACATTTGTTGAGAGTGAAAACAATGCAAGAGCAAACAGAGTTCAGGGTAGAATGTGAAGCCTGTTCTGAAGGTGAATTTAGTGGTAAAACTTTCTTTGCACACTTAAAGTCTAGCCTAACACCATCTTTGGGGAGTAATATAGATTTTTACACTTGCTTTTTGATTTTGTTTTTCTGTCAGTGGCATGGATTAGTACCTTCTGGGTCTCAGGCTGTGGAGAAGAACTGTTATTTCTCCCAAGGACAGAAATAATCTGCCTGTCCTTTAACCTAACAGTGCACCTCAATGACAAAGTTAATCAGGGGACTTGTTTTCATGCAGCCAGGCGTTACATTAGTTTAACTGTACCTGAGAAGGTAACCTAAGTATTAAAAGAAGAGAGAAATGTAACAGCCTGTATTATTTAGGAAGTCAAAATGAATGATACAAAGGTCCATCCTGTCTTTAAGCATCATGAAATGAAGAAATGACAAGTCATATCTCAGTTTTTTTTATTCCAAATGTACTTAATTTTGTCTTTAACCCTGTACTTGTTCATTTATTATTTCTTTTTCAATATCACAGCTTCAAGCTGCATGCCTGGTTCTTTCTTTTTTTTCAGTGTGCTCCTTTCACTAAGTGTGTGTCCAGACTACTCTTTCATGCCTCATTTAATGTGGCTTTCTGCACAAAGATATCAAGTGCTCTGTTGGCTAGTTTACTTGTCCTGCTGCACTGCAGATTTTCTGAGGCTTTTCTCTGCACTGACACTCTCTGTGTGTTTCCCTTTGTTTGACTACAGAGCCCTGGATGCTGTCTCAACTGGACACAGTCCTTAACAATTCTTTTGATCTCTTCATTTAGTAATCCCTTTACATCTCTCCATCTTTATGTAAAAAATAATATAGTTTTAAAATGGATGGAATAGATGGAAAAAAACTAGAATTTCTTTCTGAAACAAAGGCATCAAGAGGAGTGTGACCAGCAGGTCAAGAGAGGTGATTTTGTCCCTCTACTCGGCTCTGGTGTGACCCCACCTGGAGTTACTGTGTCCAGTTCTGGAGCCCTCAACACAGGAAGGACATTGAGCTGTTGGAGAGGGTCCAGAGAAGGGCCATGAAGATGATCAAAGGGCTGGAGCAACTGCCCTATGAGGACAGGCTGAAGGAGTTGGAGTTGTTCAGCCTGGAGAAGAGAAGGCTCAGAGGGTACCTGAGGGGGTCCTACAGAAAGGCAGGGGTAGAACTTTTTAATAAGATATCTGATGGGAGGACCAGAAACAATAGATGTAAATTGGAAGGGGGTAGATTTAGACTTGACATAAGAAAGAAATTCTTTTGGATGAGGGTGGTGAAACACTGGAAGAGGTTGCCCAGAGAGGTTGTGGATGCCCCCTCAGTCTCTGGAGGTGTTCAAGACCAGGCTGGACAAGGCACTGAGCAGCCTAATGTAGTGGGAGGTGTCCCTGCCTATGGCAGGGGGGGCGAAACTCGATGATCTTTAAGGCCCCTTTCAACCCAAACTATTCTATGATTCTATGATTCTATGACAGCTAAAGGATGAGTATTGGGATTACACATCTTTACCTCACTCAGGTGTGTGGTGGTGACTGTGTGTGTGAGGTGCTGGGAGGAGGTCCAGGCTGCAGAAGGTGCAATCCATTTGGGCTTGGATAAGGGCTCCCTGGGCTATCCTTCCCTCCTTCCTATGTGTTTAATGTAGACAGGGAAATCCTAGATGCTTAAAGCTAAAGAAAATATGCTTCACCTTGGTTGCTGAAGATGTGATACAGGGGCCTGAGGTGATATTATTCTTCTGTACTGAGGCTGAATCCAATGAGGATGATTCAGGATCATGTTTTGAATTTTGATGCAGCTTATGACAGGGAATCATAGAATAGTTTGGGTTGGAAGGGACCTCAAAGATCATCGAGTTCCAACCCCCCTGCCATAGGCAGGGACACCTCCCACTACATCAGGCTGCTCAGTGCCTTGTCCAGCCTGGCCTTGAATACCTCCAGAGAGGGGGCATCCACAGCCTCTCTGGGCAACCTGTTCCAGTGTCCCACCACCCTCACTGTTAAGAATTTCTTTCTTATGTCAAGTCTAAATCTACCCCCTTCCGATTCACATCCGTTGTTTCTGGTTCTCCCATCTGATATCACATTAAAAAGTCCTTCCCCTGCCCCTCTGTAGGACCCCCTCAGGTACTGATAAGCCACTATGAGGTCCCCACGAGCCTTCTCTTCTCCAGGCTGAACAACTCCAACTCCTTCAGCCTGTCTTCATAAGGCAGTTGCTCCAGCCCTTTGACCATCTTCGTGTCCTCCTCTGGACCTGCTCCAACAGCTCAATGTCCTTCTGATGTTGAGGGCTCCAGAACTGGACACAGTAACTCCAGGTGGGGTCTCACCAGAGCCCAGTAGAGGGGCAAAATCACCTCTCTTGACCTGCTGGCCACACTTCTCTTGAAGCAACCCAGGATTTGGTTGGCCTTCTTGGCTGCAAGTGCACACTACTGGCTCATGTTGAGTTTGTCATCCACTGACACTCCCAAGTCTCTCTCTTCAGAGCTGCACTCAAGCCACTCTCCACCCAGCCTGTATTTGTGCCCCCCTCAGGGTCATTTTGTTTTACTACCACTTCCTTTTATAATTACTTCAAATTTCTCTTTACTTTGGTGTACAGACCAGGGAAATCCCGGGGAGACTGATTGTGCACTCAGAGCCAGGGAAGGATCTGCTGGAATGAGCTCTGAGCCAGATGGGACACCAGCATCATGATCTGCATTAATGTCTCTGTCATGGAACTCTGTGCAAGGCTCTGTGAAGTCTCTCAATGCTTTTAAGTAGTGTTGTAGATCTTCCTTCTCTCCACTC
Source organism: Turnix velox (assembly GCA_013400935.1). NCBI lineage: Eukaryota > Metazoa > Chordata > Aves > Charadriiformes > Turnicidae > Turnix > Turnix velox. The sequence continues at coordinate 41,690 of VZTY01032649.1, forward strand.
TTGCCCCTTTTTTTCAGTTTCTGAAATTTTAGCACTTACAAAGGAGGTCTTATACCTTCTTACATCCAAGCAAAGCCATTTTATATTACCTCCTGCTTGTTCTTAATGTAGCTTTGGCAGCTATTAGATTATAAATTCTGTCATTTCACACTGTTTATGAAAGAAAACAATCTAATGTTCTGTTTTTGACGGGGGTGAGCATGTTTCAACATGCAAAATGAATCACCAGAGTCTATCAAACAGCCAAGTACAGTGGAGTATAAAAATGATTTTTTTTTTCTTGAGACAAATTACCTTTCAGAGTGATGGAAAGCCCTCCTAAACTTTAAATAAATCCAGATGCTTAATTTCCAGTAACTTTACTCTCTTTCCAGCATGTGTTTTTTGGGGTTTTTTTGCCTTTTTTTTGTTTGTTTGTGCTTTTGTTTTTTTAAAGTCTGTTAAAATGAATAGAGTTGCATGTGTAGGTGGAGATTCAGCTCTTAGCTCAGCAGAAAAAAATAAATCAGACATAAATCATATGAAATTTTTGAATTTTAGTAAACCTGAATGTGTGTGTGTGTGGAGATTAGGGGATGTAAGTCACACATTTGCAGTTATTTAAACTGATTTTAAGCAGTGCAGGTTGAAGTCAGAGGCATTTTTATCTTTGCCTTTGGTAATTTTAGGATACATGCTCCAGATGACAGTTACAGGCAAAAATACTCCAAATCTAGCAGGCTATTACAAAAATATGGGGTTTAATATTTGATTGTTTTATTAAAACTAAGCTTTCCTTCTAGCCATGAAAGAAAACACTTTGTAAAAGTAACAATTTAATGCTTGGAGGAAGTGATTATTTAATCTCAGGTCTTTCCTTTGTGCTAAATTTTATTACTTGAATGCACTAAACTTAGTGTTTACTTTAATAAACAATCCCTACTGAAATAATAAATAAGTTTTCTTTTATTTGGTAACATTCTGTTCCATTTATTTTATTTCTAAGTTGATAATCCTCTTGAATTATTGGATTTCTTCCTCTGGCATCCTGCTGACCCTTGTGTCATCTTGTCCTTGAGATTTGGATACAATGACTCTTCCACAGGTACAAATGGACCCTCAATGCAGAAGTGAAATTCATTATGGCCTTCATCATCTTCATCATCCTCTGTTTTGTAGTTAGGACAGGAAAGCTTGTTGTTCTCTGTCTGAACTGGGTAATTTCATGAAGAGACTATGATGTGGTCCAAGGCAAACAGCATCAGGAACAGTGTGGTAAGTAGAACTAGGTAAGTGATCGTCCCCCTGTGGTAGGCACTGGTAAGTCCCCACCTCAAACTACATCCAATTTTGGACCCCTCACTACAAGAAAGAAGTTGAGGTGGTGGAGTTTGTCCAGAGAAGGGCAACAAAGCTGATGAGGCATCATAAGCACAAGTCATTGAAGGAGCAGCTGAAGGGACAGGGATTGTTCAGCCTTTGTTTAATTCTGGATCAAAATTTTCTAAAAAACTTAAAAATTCTCCCATATCAGCAAGACTCTTTCCCAAAAGTGTGCCACCCTCACTTTTCCAGCATCCTTATGGAGCCAAAGATTACAGCAGATCAGCAAAAGGGATTTCAGCAAGGGCTGAAGCTTGTACAATGTTTTAAACACTGAAACGTCTGCTTTCTCCAACATATGGATTACCCATTTCTACTCTGACAAGGAGCCTGGATTTGGAGGAAAGGCTGAAGGAGTTGGGGTTGTTCAGCCTGGAGAAGAGAAGGCTCAGGGGGGACCTTATAGTAACTTATCAATTCCTAAGGGGGTCCTACAGAAAGGCAGGGGAAGGACTTTTTAATAAGATATGTGATGGGAGGACCAGAAATAATGGATGTAAATTGAAAGGGGGTAGATTCAGACTTGATATAAGAAAGAAATTCTTAACAGTGAGGGTGGTGAAATACTGGAAGAGGATGTCCAGAGAGGTTGTGGATGCCCCCTCAATCCCTGGAGGTGTTCAAGACCAGGCTGGTGATGGCACTGAGCAGCCTGATGTAGTGGGGTGGGAGGTGTTCTTGCCTCTGGCAGGGGATTGGAACTCGATGATCTTCAAGGTCCCTTCCATCCTGAACTATTCTATGATTCTATGAAAGAGGTCCAAAACTGAAGTGATTAAAAAAAAAAGTACTGTTAACACGGGAGAGTAGAGTATCTCTTGGTAGAGTAGAATATCTCTTGGTTCTCCTTCTAAAAGGAAAACCTTTTTCTTCATCACAGAGATTCACTGTGCCCAGCTGAATTATTCAGCCATGATGTAGAGGAACTGTATTATTTTATGAGATTTTCTTTGCTACCTTGGTGTTTTCTCTTTTGTGTGTTCCCTGGCCTTCCTGAGGCCCCTGTGAACAGCTTACTGGATGTGTTTTTGCAATCATTTTCTGCTCGGCTTATCTGATTGGGTTCATTTTGAGCTATTTGTAGACAGTACAAAAAGAGACCAGATTAAAATCAATGCAGACATTGTGTTCCCACACATGCCCTGTATTCCTAGGTATTAGAAATGGGAATGAGTCATCCAGCAATACAGTTAAGTACTGACAAATGGTTGTCTGAAGCTCTGATAAGTAAAATCTCTTTGACTTATTGCATATTTTCTGTCTCAACATACTGCTGGTATAAATTTAAGACAAAAATCTACTCTCTGCCTCTCCAAGGACAGAACTTAGAAGCTTTGTTCAGGTGTGTCTTGCAGTGGGAGTTTTGGGGAGTAGAGCAGCAAAACTAAATTCATGTCTTGGGACAGAGAAAAAGAAAATAATCCTCCCTTAAGAACAGCACTTGTCTGCATCAATGCAAATGCATGTGTTTCTGCAGCCAGAATGTTATTTTTAAATGTTATTTTTCAAACTGTTTTTTGGTAATGTTGCTTCTCCCTAGCACAAGGGATGTCTCACTTTTTAAATCATGCTGAGCACACCAGGTTTCAGCTATTAAAAAGTGAAGAAAAGTGACAATTGTGATAGAAAGGAAAATAAAGCATCACCTGAAGACAACACCATGTTCTGTCTGTAGTGTTTGTTTTAAGCATATTCCTTCAGAATTGTGCTGGTTTAGCTTCAGGGATGTAGTTAAAGTTTTTACAACAGAGGAAGAATGATTTACTACCTGCACTATTTATGTGAAGACCAGTAGAGGAGTTTATTCTTAAGGCTGTGAATGAGGAATAGGAATACAAAGTGATCATTTCAGAACATCAGAAGATCTCACTGCATACCCCCCCCTCCCTAATTATTTTTTTAATATTAATACATCTATTGCAGTCAAAGGAATAATTCACTTGTTAATGTTGGGAAGAAGATGGATCTAGCTTCTCCTGATTTTCATTGGACTTTCTTAAAGTCCTGTGTGGAATGACTGGAAAGAAAAGAATAACACCAGTGTGCTCAAAGCCCTCCTAGGTCAGCCAACTCCTTCATTGACACACCCCTTTCATTCCAACATCAGTATGCTCAGGAGGAGAAGTAGCAAAGTAAGCAATGTCTCTAATGACAATACATGGGAATTAGATTGAATTTTAATCTTTTTTTAAAGTATTTACAACATACTGAGTGAAGAGTGGCATGAGTGCAGCTC
>VZTY01032650.1:7416-18535 GCA_013400935.1 Turnix velox
AAGAATCGCGCCTATACACACAGATATCCATAGATAGATATATATATACATATATATAAAATAGTCGTGGAAACGCGGGGGAAAGTGGCTTTGGGATAATTAGCCTTCTTGATGTGGTTGGAGAGTTATCTAATCCAGAGGAGCCTAAAGGCATCATTACGGAGACAATATTTCAGGAAATCCAATTCATTGGAGCAAAAATATGACATTCATTTTGCTGGTTATGTTATTACAAATATCCTTCAAAGCCGACATTTCACGCCTTCGCCCCCCACCCCTAAAAAATTTATTAAAAAAAAAAAAAAAAGAAAATAAAAAAAAAGACCAAAGGAAAAACCCNAAAAAAAAGGAAATAAAATAAAATGACCAGAGTAAAAGCCCCCAAAGCTACGGGGAAGGACGAAAGCGGGGAATAGGGATAGCCCCTCGCATCCAGGAGCTGGGCACAGGGGGATGGATGGAAAAGGGGGGGATCCTTGATGTTGGAGGAGCTCTCGGGAAGGGTGGGAGGAGGGCAGAGGGCTGGAAGAAGGGTGAGGGTCAGACAAAACCAGCGACAATCGGCTGGCCCAAACGCCGGACACCAGCGCTGCGGCAGGAGGAGGCTGCTCCCCGCTCGGTTTGCGCGGGGCTGCGCGGTATTTTCAGCTCTTCCGCGGAGGAACTGCGGGGCGAGGTGCGGTCGGTGGCGGGCAGTGGGAAGGTTGGGGTGTCCCTGCCTCCGGGAGCCCAGTGATTCCCGTGAGGAGCGGCAGAAAACCGCAGCCCCGGCAGGCAGGGCATCCCCCGCCGCTTCACCTGCAAATAACGCTGGTGATACTGGTGCTACTGGTGGCCGGCGGGGAGCAGCTGGGCAGGAGACGCTCTGCCAGGGTTTCCCTGCCCAGATCACGCTCTTTCCACCTCTCCTATTTGGGGCCGGGGAAGGGGAAGCCGGTGGCGGAGTGAGGGGGACTCGGTCTCTCTAGGATGCCCAGCCTCGCCGGAGCACTATCTTCTCAAATCCCCTTCAACGAAATCCACCCCCGGCAGCGTCCTCCGCCTACCCCCCGTGTCGCGCCCCACAGGACAGCCCCCCCGCTTCACACCGGACCAGGAACACGCGTGGCCTCCTTCGCCACGCTGCGCCCCGCGTTTTTTTTCCGAAGACAGGCAAAAAGAAGAGGGGAAATTGTGTTTTCCGGCCCTGGACGGCAGGGCCAGCGGGGAGACCCCTTCCCAGCCCCTCAACATCTCGGAGCCCGATCACCCGGGCCCTGCGCGGCTCCGAGCGGGGTTGGGGCTCGTCCCGACGGGGCGGCGGCGGGTGTCGCCCCCAAACCGCGCCCAGCCCGGCTCCTCCAGCTGCCGCCACGTCCCCGCTCCATCTCACAGCCTGGTTGTTTTGTTTAATTAAACTCAATGTCAGTGTTAATTTTCCGCCTGGCCGGGCAGCCCCTGCCTTTGCCGGAGCCGCCGTGTTGGTTACAGATGTCAACGCGCCCCGTCGGGGCTGCGCCCAGCCCACGGAGAATGGCGCCGCGCCTGCCACGCGTGTCCGCGGCCGCGGGCGGCTCGCTGAGGCCGTGGGATGCGAGGACGAGGAGAACAGAGGCCAGGCTTCCCTGGTAAAGTTCCCCTCGGTACCGTGTGGACGAGCAGGTTGGGGAAGTGCTTGGGGGTGTGTGTCATGTAAAGAGTTATCCCCGCGTGTCTCGAGTGGATTTCCCCGGAAAGAAAGGGGTACTCGGTGAGATCCCTCCCGGCGGCGTGAGGGGAAGCCGTCAGGAAACCAGAAGGTGTGTTTTTGGGAGGGAGGAAGACCTGCAGCTGTTTTAGGAAAGAGACCCTCTCCCAAAGTGTGTCCTTGACTCCGGTCATCATAGACACCCCGGGAATGAGCAAAGGATTCTGCCTCACCCCCAACCCCACAGCAGCTCCAGGGATGAGCTACCCCCTACTCAGAGTGTCCCAGTCCAGGACAAGGTGGCTGGGATAGCTGCACTCCTGTGCCTGCAGAACCCCCAGCTCCAGGGGGCAACCAGCCCCTTCTGCAGCCTGCTGCCTCTCTGTTCACCATTTCCCAGTTACTTTTCCAACTCCTCCAGATTTTCGGTCCCTGCAGCCCCCCTAGTGACTGCCAAAGCAGCTCCTTGTGCCGGGCATTCAGCTGGCACATCTCATGTCCTCCGCCTCTGCTGCTGAGACAAGTAGTGAGGAGTCAGCACCCATTCACCATCTCGCTGCCATTCACACTCTCACAACCCTCTCTTGCCTCCTCCTCAGTTCTCTCGTTCTGCAGGCTGGAGTCCTACTTCAGGTAATCCCTCCTCAGATGGCAGCTATTGCACATCTCCAACCTGGCTCCTCATCCCTCTCCACTGACTCCCTGAGATCTTCCCCCGGGAGAGGCAGGGACCTGTGTGGCACAAGCTGAGCCCATTCCTGCCCTCTCCCCAATCTCTGCCCACTCTTCAGCTCTCTGATGAGTCATTCCTGACTCTCTGTGCACCTCTTGTCCCCTGACAGTCTTTCCCAAGTCACATCCACGGCTTGGAGCACTCTTCCTGGCTGGCCCAGCCTAACCCTAAGCCCTGCACTTGCTTTTGCTGTGCTCAGCACTGAATTCCTCCTTCATTTTAAGGCCCAGTTCATCAGTACAACAAGATCCTTCCATATCTCCTTATTTGTTGCCAGGGTTTATCCTGCTGAAGCTGCTGCCTCCCTCCTCCCCGGCACTTCCGAAGGCTCCAGCACTGACCCCTCTGTGCTGGGAACCCCCCAGGTTTGTTATGCCACTTTTTTCTCCTAACTTTTCACCGGTTATTCATTTCCCCAGCTGCTTTTCAAACTTCCCCTTCTCGGCAACAGGCTCAGCCTTATTTACCAAACAATCAGGTTTATTGCTGTTTCTCCCCATTCTTTGTCACCATTTTCTATCTGTTTTCCCCATTAAACTCAGGACGTTGTGATTTTCCGGACCCCCTGTAGAGGCCTTTTGGGGAAGTTGGCTATCCTCCATTGCTATTTACAAAGACCAATTCACACAGAAGGCTAAACTCCAGCTACTGAAATAGCCATTTCATATTTAAGTTCTCCTGAAAGCCTTGCCTAATTCCCCTCTTTCCTCACTTCTTGTTTCTGTGCACTCAACCAAAGCTGTTTTGCAACCTCTCCTGCCACTACCTGGGCCTTCAGCCCATCCAGCTCCCTAGAAAGAAAGCTGCTTTTTGGGGGGATTTCTTTAAAATCATGTTAAATTCTCCAATGTAAGGGATTCCTCTTCCATTTTCTTCTCTTGTGGATGCTGAGACCCAGGACATTCCATGGCCAAGGCTGTTAAATTCTTTATTTGCTGGCAGCAAATAATTCCTGAAAATTCCCTTTGTCCTACTTTGTTTTACATTGATATTGGAAGGTTCACTTTGGAGGAGAACCAAGGATGGGATTGGGTGGTCACAGCTCTGACACAGGTGACCAGTATAAACCAGTACAAACCTCTCAATGTGTGCGTGTGGGGAAATTTTTCCTGCTACCTGTCCCTAAAACATCCCCAAACCGCTCTTAGAGCATCGCTGGGATCCAAGCACCACCATCCAAGGACACCATCCTTTCCCAAGGAGGCTGTCGCATCCCAGGAGGCAGGGCGATGGTGGACCACGGGAAGGAGAGTCTGGGGGTGATGATGGAGCCACCAAGCACTGGTCCCCAAGGCAAGCCAACCCCTTGGCATGTGCTCACCCTCCCTCCCTGATGGAAGTGCAGGTGTGAAGGCGATAGAAGAGGAAAAAACGGGCCCTGCCTTATTGAAGCCGCTCGTAAACAAAGCCACTTGAGTGGAGAGGATTCAAAGAGCCCAACAGCCGCAGGAAACTATAATTACGTTTAAATATTGTTAGCATCATTATCTTTTATCCGCCATCAGATTAAAACAATTATGGCATTTTCAGGAATCGTCCTGGCATTCTCTCTGACCGGCGTTATCTGTCAGGCAGGAAATGTGATTTTCCCTTGGAGAGGTGCCAGCCTCTGCGCGGCCGGTCCCCACCTCCCCCCCCACAACTCTCCGGGTTGGGGACAAGCCAGCAGCTGGGGACAATTCCTATTTTAGGGACAAACCCACATCCATCCCACTCCCTACGGTTGGGCATCAACCGCTCTTTCGTCCCCATCTTTGCTCTGAGTTTCTACTTGCTTGGGTTTGGGGTTAGCTGCCCTGGTGGTGGCAGGGAGGGGAGGGGACACGCTGGCCTGTGCCATCACCTCTGCCGGTGGCAGTGGCAGCTCGCCGGGGCGGGTGGGCTTGGCAAACACGGCTCCGTGCCTGAAAGCCGTGGTGAGCAATTTACCCGAGGAACTCATTTCAGGAGATCTAGTCTAAGTTAATTAAAGATGGCTGGCTGGGGTCATCGCCTTGGCAACAATTAAGGGCAGGAAAGACGCCTCATTAGTAATAGTTTTTAACAAAAACCATAATTTTTCATATCAAGACAATCCCTGGCACACAAGGTTGGGTGGGGGGAGAAGGATGCTTCCTTTCTGCCTTTCTCTCTGGTGGGTTAGTCCATGGGGCAGAGCTGGGAGATGGGAAAATGGGTTTGAAAGGAAAAGCCCCTTTGCAGATCCAGAGGCTGGCGAGGGTCTGGTGCCCAGGCAGCAGCACTGGAGCTGGCAGGGAAGGGACCACGAGGACAATGGTGGTTATTCCTGGAGGGTAGCGAGTGGGATCTGGCTTCTTGGGAAGGGGAGAAGCCAAGAACTGGCTGTCAGCACTGCGTGGGTGCTGCTCACACATCCCAGGCTCAGAGACAGGGTCCAGGGAGCATCACGCCAGGCTGCCATCCCCCCACAAAGCCACCAGCAACGGGGTTATTCCTCCAGCTGTGCCTTTGTTTTTTAATTTCCCCCCTTGTAAATCCAGAAATCTTAATGCCGCTGCCTCCTAATGCCAGGCTGGGCAGAGTAGCTTTATTTTCTACTTAATTAACTGTCATCCTGTGATTGATCAATTAATGATGGAGCCATCATGGTAATGCTCCGGCAGCCGGTGCACCGAGGCCAGGCCGAGTCACGCGCTCGCCTCCCCACTCCTACCTGCTCCGGCGCCCCGGCACGCTCCCCTGGCACCGGGGCCCTGCTGACTCCTCTCCTGACAGCAAAGGACAATGTGACAGATGGAAAATCCCTTCGTCCCAGGAAATTTGGCCGTTTAACGGGGAAACTGGGGAGTGGGAGCAATGCTCCTACCCTGACATCCCTTCCCAGAGGCTGGAGGCTTCACAGACGCCACTTCTCTACTGGACATGGTGCTTGCTGCTGCTGTGTTAAGCTCCAACCCAAATATTTCTGTTGTTTTCTCCCCCTCACTGTGACATTTTGGCTAAGGAGAAAGTCCAAGCTGATGGTGCCCGTTGGGGTGATGCTCTCACTGCTGGCCCAAAGGGGTCAGAACTCAGCAGAGCCAGCAGCTCCAACAGAGCGGCTCGGCCCTTTGGCCACCTCCTCCTCCTCCAAAGTTGCTCACACATGGCTCAAACGGGAGGGATAAATATAAACTCCATTCAGATATCCATAGAAACAGAGCTGGAGATGGAAGACCCCATGCAGTTAAAACCTTCCTCCTCCTTCCCACACGCTGCTATTCTCAGTATTGTTCTAGAGCATTTCACAAAACCACTAGAGCCGGGCAGGGATCAAGTGGAGTGACCAGTAAGGTGTTGTTGGGAAAATCCCGCAGTGGGGGCAACACTCTTTCTGCTGAATAATTTAGCCCTTATAATTAAAAAAAAAAGAAAATTAGGATTGTTTTTAGAATGGGGTGAGTCTCTGCTTGGCGTGGTAGGGTGCACTGGCACTCAACGTGCGTGGGGAGGAAAGGGATGTGGTGTGAAGTCAGTGGAAGTCCTGTCACTTAATTGCTGTTTCCACACCATGAAAAGCACTGAGATACAGGTTCTGAAGAGCATCTGGCATCTTGTCACACACTAACCCCCTCTTTCCAGCATTCGACGGCTGGCAAATACACCCTCCCCCCCCCACCCCACCTGCACCTACAGCATCACTGCCTGTTTGTCTCTGGATTAGTCCAAAAGATAACGTGTTAATTTGGATTAACTCCACCGGCTGCTGGGAAAAGAAACCAAATCGGTACCAAAGGGAAGCAGCTCTGCCTCTCTCCCCACCAGCTCCAGACTGAGCTGTTTGTCTCCTTGCAGCCTTGCACACCCATCCACACCCACACACCGACACAGATATAATCCCGTGTGAACAGCCAGGAGAAAACCTTATAGAGTGTTATAAACATGATGCTATTTTTTGAATTAGAGCTTAAAACTGTTCAGTGGAGGTGACACACGCGACACGTTCAAGTCCAAGAATAGGTTTGGAAGCAGCTCTGGAAAATATCAATAATAACCAGCATTTCTTTCCATCCCAAACCCAATTTTTGCTGTCAATTATGCACATTTATGGGGAGAAAGCATCCAAGGAGGCCTGTGCCTCCAGCCCAGCCTCTCCTTGGGGATGGTGCTTCTGCGTCTCCATAGAGTAGGGGGAAAAAATTATTTCCCCCCATCCTCATGGTAAAACAAAAAAGTGTTTGCTGAATTTATCTGCATGTGAGGGTGTTTTTGGGTGAGGAACGGAGCTGTTTTTGGGTGAAGAACGGAGCCTTTTCTCTGCCTGCTCAGTGCCTGCATGTGCGTGGTGATGTGAGGTGTGATGTGTCAGTGATGCTCAGGCTTGTGCTGGCCACCGAGCTCCTGTGTGTCGTGGCCAAGTGAAGACTAAAAATAAGCTGGAGTTTGTGTGTTAGGAAGGTTTTTGCAGTGTGCCAGGGTGGGAGGTAGAGCAGGGAGTGAGTGGCAAAGCAAATCTCTCCCATTGTCACACAAGAGGGAGCGGGGACCTGGAAAAAATTGTGATTATATTTGAAGAAGTAATGGCTGAGCGTCTACAGCATCTCCCTGGCTCCTCTCCCCGTCGGCTGCAACCACAGCCCGGCTTAGGTAGTGGGAGCTTGGCAGATCCCAGGAGGGTTTTTCGGGCTGGCTGTAAGGAGGAGGAAAAGAGGCCATGGGGAGGGAGGCCTGGCCACTCACCCAATGCACAAAGCAAAGGGGCCTGGTTCAGCAGTGCCCAGCGTGCCCTGACCCCGCGTGGGGCGGCTGGGAGGGCACAGACACATTGTGACCAGCTCATAAAGATGCTCCCAGACAGAGCTGAAGCCATTTAAAACCAATTAATAAGCTGTAAACTGTGTTGGCCATTGCTGTTCATTAGAGAACCACAAAGAAACTTTATTTTAAGAGTTGCAAGTCCTTTTATTTTTCCTTTTTTTTTTTTTTTCCTTTTTTTTTTTTTTTTTAGATGCTACATAGTCAAACAGGATTGGTTTTTTANAACTTTTTAAATATGTAATTGGCTCTGGGAACCAGGACCCAAAGGGGTTGCAAAAGCAAGGGAAGCAATTGCCTTAATCAGTCCAAGATCCCTGATTTATTTATGTATTTATTTCGATTTCAAAGCAGTGCTGCTCATCATATCAGGGCCTTTAGAAGCACAATTATTCTCTCGACAGAAGAGCTAACCTAGGCTGCGATTATTTGCCTTGCTGAAAGGCAGAGGCTCCCCGTCCTCTCCACCATCCCGCTCCCGCATCTCTCCCAGCGATTTTAGCATCCAAGAAACATCATTACCCCCCTCATCCCCCTCCAGCCTTCCCCAAGCCACAGCCCGCCCGAAAACCCAGCCTTTCTGCTGAGCCTTCCCAGCTTCAAAGAGCAGGGCGAGCGCTCGCTAAATAATGTTTCTTTATTCCTCTTCTTTGGCTGCTTTTCAAGCGGCGGCCGAGAAATGTGCTCGCATCCCCACTGCTCCCAAAAGCCACCCGAGGTCACAGGTGGAAGGAACTGGGCAGTCTCAGCTTTGAGTAGATGTTGGACCATGGAGGTTGGCTTGTATTTCGGCCCTGGATAATGTTTTATTCCTAAATTGTGGCTGTGTTGGAGGGCAATCGGGGTGGAATTGGGAGGGACAGCTCCGCCGGCCTGTGGAGACAGAGGGTGTTCCAATGGCAGAAGGGAATGAGAGGAAAAGGCAGGAAAAGAGGGAGCTGAGCTTTGAAAATGCCCTGTCTGAGCACACCCTACATGCATCCATCCAGGGCGAGGGTTAGTGGGGTTAGGATGGGCAGTGTTAGTAGTACCCATGTGGTCAAGCAAATCTGCAGGGCTGGGCTGAATCCCACTGCCGTTTCCTCCATCATCTACAAATTTTTCCCCCATAAAAGGACAAAACCCCTTTGCAGTGACAGCTCCTGAGCATCCCCATCCCCAGAGCTCAGCCAGTCTATTGTGTTTGGGTCCCCATGTCCAAGCAGTGGTGCCAGACTGCATCCATCACCCCATTGTGGGGCTCCTCCACAGCATCATCGTCCACCCTGGGCTTGTGAGAAATCCTCGCATGTTGTGTGTGTGTGTGTGTGTGTGTTTGTGTCCCCCCCACCACCCCATCCTCTCCACGCATATTTTGTGAAGGTTTAATTGGCTGCAATTATTAACTCGCACGGACACTGGAAAGCTGCCAGTCAGGGAAATAATGAACCGTTTTAATACAAATTCAGCCCGTAAACAAACGTGGCTGCCAGAGTCCTTGTGGCCGCTTGGCTCTGGGAGAGGCGGCGTGGATACCCAGGGCAGCCCCATTGTCCACCCCCTGGTACTGGGTGAGGGCTGGTGTCCCCAAGGCCACCCCGTGTCCCTACATGAAAGGCCTTCCTTTTCCCTGTGGGATCTCCCACCAGAATGCAACACTACTCTCAAATAGCACCATCATTAATGGAGCGGGGGCCAAACCCATGTAGATGTAAGATTGAGATAGGGCTTTGGGGTGATTTTTAAGGGGGTGCACTGCAGGAGAGTGGTGCAGAGGGTGGATTCTTTCTTCCCTCCTCACCCTTCATCCTTTCTCTATCCCACAAGTCCACCCGAGGCCCTGGCACTTCGCTCCAGCTTGCGTGGTTGTAGCCAGAGAACAAACCCACTATCCTTCAGCAGAGATCTCCTTTGTGTGCTAGCAGCAAAAGCATCTCCCACTCCAGGTTTCTCTAAAAATGGGGTTTCAGGACCCTCCTAACACCCTCTTGTGCCCGCTACAGAATGGAGAGTGAGATGCTGCAACCCCAAAAGCATCTCTGGGGCACTGACATTCCCTGGCACCTGCCAGTAACCAGGGTGAAAAAGCTCCCTCTCCTCAGCAAAAGATGGACCAAGACTTTAAATCTTAGACTCGGGAAAATATTCCTGACAAGGTGTAGAGATTGCTTTTAGTTTATTCTAAAATGGGTTACATTTTTATATGTTATTTAAAAATTTTGTCTGGGGTTTTTTTTTTTTTTAATAGTAAAATAGGCTGATGGTTCTTTTTAACTTCCAATAATTTGTGGAAATTAAAAAAAAAAAAAAAAGAAGCAGAAAATAATTTGCAATGTGACTTAGATTTAATGGCACTCTGAAATGGATGTCTCCAGGCTTTGCTTTATTAATTTATTTTTTTGGGGGGGATGAACTCACTCCCTGAATGATGAAATATCTCTCATATCTGGATCATGAAAGTGTCCTGAATTGTTTTCTTGATTTTTTTTAAATATTCCCGACAAATTAATTGTTCTATATCTGGATGGGGATTAAAGTAATCTCCATTTTGCACGTAGCTCACAGGAGTATATTTTACCATTAGAAAACAAAGTGAATTTTTATAAACCAGAGAGATTTAAAATATATAAATTAGTAAAAAGGTGGAATCATCTCTTTCCTCAGGGTCATGTGTATAAAAAGGCATTATTACATCTTTTCTGGGCTAAGACTATTGTAGCCTGCCTTCAGAAGTGGCTCCTTCCCTTGAATTAAGCACCAAGGTAGTAAAGATACAGTATTTATAAGCCAAAAAATAAAGCAGGCACAATTTATTAAACAGCTACAATGTGACAATAAATAATTTTAATGTCAATCAAAATTGGATTATTGTCACTGAAATTTGGATTGAAAAGATAAAAGCCTGAAAGGGAGAATTGAAATCCAGCCCCGGAGATGATTCCAATATCTTTGTTCCTTGCGATAAATATTTTGGGTGAGAGTTTAAACTGTCTGATTCTTCATTTGGGTGAAAAAAGGTTGAGCAGGGTAGTCTTTTAAGAAATACAGTAAGAAAATATATTCATGCTTTGAATTGGTAAGAAGAGATTTATATTTTTTTTTTGTGAGAGCAAGAGAGAAAACAATTTTATTTTATTTTTTGAAAGCAGCTTGGTTTTTAATTTCCTATTTGGTGTCAGGCAGCATCAGGAGAGGAATGCTTCTCCCCACCCGGTTAATATCCACCCCCCTTCCTCTCACCTTAGGAAAACCCAAACTCAGCCTGCCCGGGATGTGTTGTCCGAAGCTGCCTGTGCTTTGGGACAAACGTTTACCGAAGCAGCCAAACTTCAAACGCCCGGGGTTGCCGCGGGGCTGCTCCCTCCCGGGATCTACCACGGTCCCAGCTCCCTCCTGCCTGCAATCCCAAGGTCTTGGGAGAGAGGAATCCCTCCGAAAAACCTCACTGAAATTTTTCCCTTTGCTCTTTAGGAAATTCAGAGGAGCAGTGTGTGCATTTGGGAGAAAACAGCCCTTTTTGGGGATGGTGTAAAAAATAATTCCCTCGACAAGGAGTGGGGTATATGAGAGAGCAGAGGCCAAGGGCACGGTTGCTGGGGAAGTGTCCTCATAATATAATTTTAAACCCCAAAACAAAGATGATGAGGATGCTGAGGTGTAATGAGGGGTGCTGGTTGCTGCTGGGTACTACCAAGTAGCTGAGACACTCTGGGGAGAAGAAGGCTCCCCTTCACCACAGCTTCTCTCAGCTTCTCCTCCTGCTGGCATCAGGTACAAGCTCTGCCATGGCATTGAGTTCAAATGGTGCCTGATTTGGGGCCGAAACCAGAAAATTCTGGCTGTGGCAGAAACCCTCTGCCTGTCTCTAGGGCAACGTTTTTATTCTGCATCCCAATAATGCCCAATTCCTCCCTGAGTCGGAGCTCCCAATTATTTTTATGAGGATTTAGGGGAAGGACATAAATAAATATACCTATATATATATA
>VZTY01032650.1:25629-38141 GCA_013400935.1 Turnix velox
GCTGAGGAGGAGGGGGGGGTGAATTGCATAATGTCGAGGCAGGCGTGGGAAACCACAGCATCTGCGAGAAAAGTCTCTGCCAGCGGCTTTGAGCACGGCTCAAAGGGCTCCCGGGGAAGCCACGGGGCAGAGGGAGCCCAGGGGACCCGGTGGCAAGGGGAGAGGCTCAGATCCACCTCCCACGACCCCCAGCCCTGCTGCCACGTCCCCGCAGAGCGAAGGGTGGCCAGCGACCCCGCCGCCTCTCCCGTCTCTGGAAGGGTTAACGTGGGCTGCCACGGGTCTGCTCATTACAGGGGTAAGGGGGAGATGGCACTTGCAAATCCCTCAATTACCCGGGCCAGAAGGCTGCTCAGGAAGAGCTTTATTAACGGTTGCCGTCTTCATTAACCGCTTCTCCACAGCTGCCTAATTACGGCCGCCATTAGGCTCACTGGTCTCCCCACCACCGCCGCCCTGACCCCCCGGCCCTCTGATTAACCTTAATTACACCTCCAGCCCCGGGAAGCGGGCGCTCACCTGAGCGGGGCACATGGCTGGGGGGCTGCGGGGCTGCCTAATTGCGGGCATCCCCGGCGGCGTGGGGAGGGGTCCGGAGGCGGCCGGTGGCCAGCCGCCCGCGGCACGCCAGATGTTCCTGCCTGAAAAGCAGAGGGCTGCCCTCGCACTGAGCTAAGCGGCGGCAATCAGATCGCTAGCAGGGCATTGAGGGAGGCGGTGAAAGGCTTTCCCACCTGAGCTGATGGGGCTCGGCCGGGAGGAGAGCGGGGCTCGCCGGCGAGGGATGGGAGATGCGGCCGCTGCTGCTGTTTGCCCCGCAATGCTCATCTCTGCACCCTACTGGGTGTCCCCCTCGTTCCTCTCCTTTGGTTAGGCTGCGGGATGTCGCTCAGGCTGGGTGCAGCGCATGGGGACATCTGTCCTGAGAGATGGCTGTGCTTGGTATTTCAGTCAAGGCCATGAGTACTATGGAAAGTGGCAGAGACCCCACTGCCATCCCCCGGGTGCCACAACCCCAGCCTGATGTATTGCCCCAGCCTCCTTCCACAAAGATGCTGCTTTTCTTCTCTCCCTCACCGAGTAGGGTGAAGCATGGCTCCTCGGGTACAGGGAAAAGGGAGCTGCTTTCTCCCTCTCCTGCACCACAAGATGCCCCCCCACTACCTTCTTTCCCCTCCCCAACACACACCTCCCTTTTGGGAGCGAAAAAAAAAATAAAAGTGATAATAAAGTTCTTATTTCCACCACATTTGCCATTTCCTGGTCTAAGTAAAGAGTGTCATAAGAGTGACAAGCTAAAAGCCACTGATTACTGTGGATTCATGGCATTTATTCTCCTCGTGAAAAGAGCAAACATCAGAAATAATGTGGTCCGGCCTGCCTTGGAGCCTAACCCTGCAATTAATCAGCATTCATGTGCAGAAGGTGCAAGAGCATCTGATATGCAGAGAGGGAGTAATTAAAGGCAGATGCAATCTCTGCTTCCCGCAGGCCTGGGGAGGGCAACTGTGCCCCCATACCCCCCTACCGGGGTGCAGCCCCCCTAAAGTCACCACCGTCCCCTTCTTCCCTTCAGAGCATCTGGTTGTGCTCACCCTGTTGGCCTTTGTGGGGCATCAGGAATGGACTTTGCTACCATTGTGGGAAGGAGCACGGTGATACAGAACCCCTGTCCACAGCCTGTTCAAGCAGGAGATTTTGGGGACTTGGTATTTAGGTGAGCTTCCGATGCCTTGAACCCTGACATGGCTCGATGACACCACCAGGTCTCTGGAGAAGGGGATTGCTGTGGGCTGGGGCTTGCCCGGGACTATCACTGGCCTCCTCCCGCCGGGGTCTGCCCCGCTGCTCCCGCTGATCCTGTCGAGACCTTTAATCCGTGGGGGATCAGCAAATTAATCCACTAAAGCATGAAGGGCCTGAGCTGTGTTTAATCGCTCCCTTTTGTGTCAGGGGACGGCTAAATGACCATACAAGAGAAAAACCCACAGAGGGGTCAGAGGGGAGGCGGTGGGCGATTAACCCCTGTCACCTCCCTCCAGGCTGCGGCGCGGGGCGAGACGGGCCGAGGTATCGCAGGCATCAGTTTGAGTCGGTGTCCTCTTGGCACCTCCATGCTCCACGTCCTCAGTCAGGGGTGGCATTGTGAGCCCACGGCACTTTGCAGCCCCCCGGCACGGCCAGAGCTGCCCCAAGCCACGGGCGAGACGAGGTGTGCGAGGTCTCAGCCTGGCTCCCAGCAGACAAGCTGTTATCACGGCAATTACCCTCTGATAAGCCCTTTGGGAGCTATTTCGGCCGAGGGGTCAGCGGTGCTGACAGCGGCCCAATCCTCCCCTTGCCCCCGGGGAGGAGCAGCCGCGGAGGGGTTGAGGGGGGGGAGGCTGAGCAGAAGCCGTCTGCCTGCTCCGGCACAGATTGTGCCAACGCGTGGTTGAGCGTGGCAAACGCTCACAGCCAGCACCCTTCAAAAATATCACTCGGGGAACAAATGACACCACCTCCCCCTCGCCATCCTCGCACACCAACGCCCTCGCCCCGGCAGGGGCGGCCACGCCAGCCTGGGTGCCTCGGCCCCCTGGTCCACCCCTCCCATTTTCTTCAAAAGGAGAATAACCTGCAATATCTATATTTTTTTTTTTCCTTTCTGGAAACTAATGGACTCCTTAAATAGCAAAAATTGCACCCTGTAATTAAGATCTTGCTTTTTAAATGATTAATCATTCTAACCCCTTCCAGCGGCATCCCACTTACTGCTGCTCTCATATTGAAATGCAGATCTGAGAGGGAGGGAGCCGAGCAGGTCTGCAGAGAGGAGCAATTAAATCTTCCAGCTGTCGCTGGTCCACCCCATCCTCCGTTTTTTTTTTTTTTTCAGGAAGCCCTGGGCGTTGTCCTCCAGGCTGGCTCCGTGCCCTGATCCACATCCCCCTTTTGATCCTCTCATCTCCATCCTCCTCCCCACCTCCATCCATTCTTTCTCTGTTGTGTCTTGGTTTCTGGGCTCAGCAATACTTTCTCACCAAAGGTCTGACCTTCCTTACCTTGAAAGTGGTGTCAGCTCCATGAAAATCCCTCTTCCCAGGTGAAAGGGGGAAAGATGTGAATGTGGGGCCACAAAGAACTATTGATCCCTGCCCAGTCCATGACAATCAGCTGTCTGTTTGAGGACTGATGCTTTGTGTCTCATCCTATGGCAACCTTTGCAGGCCTCCAAGGTCTCACTCTCCTGTTTCTCTCTTGGGTTTCCCCTCAACCTCATCTCCTTGTGAAAAACCAAATCCTGCACAAGACACCTGTGAATGTGTGCTACCTCCCTGCAAGGGGTTTCCCACAGCCTCAGCACCTCGCCTCCCTTTTTCACACCTCCTGGGGACCAACTACAGGTTTCTCAGGATGCTTCAACAGGAAAAATGCTCAGCTGCGTAGAAGCCATATCCAACAGAAGCTCCTGTGGCCTATATCCCTCATGTAGATCCTCTCCAGACTGGAGGGATCCTTCAGCTGTTTTCTAAAAGTGCGCTGTTGTTTTTTTCAGCCCACTGCAGTGAAGCTATCAGAGGGTGGAAGTCAATCAATGGAAAATGTGCCCAGTTTTGGTCTCCAGCAGTGTCAGGCTGATGGCTTAGACAGGGCAAGCTCCTTCCTGATCATCCCTTGAAGGGGAAGGACCTGGGATGTGTGTTTCTATTTCAACTCTTTGCAATAAACCCTCTTATTGTCACCCCCTCAAACTAGTACCATGATAAGTCTGTGTGGTGACTGGGACCCCAGCTCCCATCTCCATGGGCATGGCGGTACCTCAGGCTTATTGAATTCAGCACAACAGATTCTAACCAGAGAATGGGGAGTCACTGGAGTTTCTGTGTCTGAGTGTCTCATGTTTCTCTGCCAGTCTGGTTTTTCTGATAGACAGGAGCCAGCATGGATCTTCAACATGTGCAATGGGGAAATGACAAAGAAGGGAAAGAAAAACTGGTGTGGGGAGAGGATGCTTCCCATAAGTAGAAATGAGCGGAGACAATACTTTCTCAAGGAAGTGGGAATGGGGCTAGCTCTAAATGCTGTGCCTATCTTCTCAAATGTTTCCAAAAAAGAAGATTCACAGAAGACCTGAGGAAGGGAGAGAGATAGGAGCTCTTTTGGACCATCCATCTCACAATTAACACATGCTGCACTGGGCTGGTGCAGTGCTGGGTAGAGTATGAGAAGGGTGCTTCAGGAGCTGGGTGAGCAAGGAACAAGCTAGCTTCCTCCATATTACACATAAAGCACTGTTAGACCTCAGCATCAGTACTGTTTCCATGATTTTAGGATTATTCCTATATATTGTGATGCAACATCTATCTAGGAAGTGGCTGTAGTATAGGACATGGTTTTTCTCACCAAGTATTGACCTCAGCCAAAGACACAAGACAATACTGCCGATGAGGCCAGGGGGAGTTCCAGCCCTCCACTCTTGTCTTCTTGACATGGATGTGTCTGAGAGGGAAGAGGGTCCCTAGATACTTTGTCCCTGCTGAACAGTGCTTTGTTCTTCAGGGTCACCACAATGGCTTTTAATGGTGTGGACAACATTGACCTAGAACTTCATTCTCTCCCTCAGCTAGAGCTCAGAGGCCTTTTTTCCCTGATAAAATAGAGATGGTATCAGCAAGCCAAATAAAATGTGGTGAGTGACCACATAGAGCATGAGCTGCTCTCCCAAAGGAGTGACTGCTTGCAATTTCCATGCTTCTCTGCCACCCTCTCTGATATAGCCTGGATTTTACAATGTACACAATGATCCTCCATAATTTTAAAGCATTAAATGTCCATATTTTTGGTGTTTTGGCCTTGCTGAAAAAACTTAAGTAATCGGGCATGGAAAGGCCAGGAGCACTTACAGCCAGGAGTACTGCAAGGGTTAACCAGCGGGAAGCAGAGACAGTTACAGACAGTCCTGATGGGACCAGATTCCCAGAGCACCAGGAGGAAAGTCAGCAAACCCCACCAAGCTCTCTATTTATGGATCCCAGCTCCTCTGCATGGCCCC
This sequence comes from Turnix velox, assembly GCA_013400935.1. Lineage (NCBI taxonomy): Eukaryota > Metazoa > Chordata > Aves > Charadriiformes > Turnicidae > Turnix > Turnix velox. The sequence continues at coordinate 30,665 of VZTY01032650.1, forward strand.
TTTCTTCCTCCTCTTTGCTTTCCTCTTTTTACTCCCTGCCCTGAGTTGCAAGGCACAGGACCCCATCCCATCCCCAAGCCCCCTCCATACCATCATTTGCATTTTCACCAGCCTTGATTAATGCCAGAGCCTGTTTATAGAGTTACAATCTCCAAATTAGGTTGCCGAAGGCATCCTGGGCCAGCCCTGGAAAAATCTCGGAGGCTGAAAGGAGCCATAACTAAGCCTCAAGCAGACGTCTTTATTCAGCTGTAATTGACGTTTAACAGACGTCTGTAACTTCGTCTGGACTTATAAAAAAACCCCGAAAAAAAGTTCTCCCCTCTCTTTATGTTCCCCGCTTTTATCCAGCAGTCAAAAGTGTAAGAGCCCACCACACCGGCCCCACTCGGTCAGTGTGCAGCAGGGGCCGTGACAATAGTGGGGCTGAGACAAAGCCGCAGCCCACGCTGCACACACTGGCGCCTTGTATGTCTATTTACCTCCTAGAGTGGTTTATGCTAATTTATTGGCGAGCGGCGACCACTTCTGCATACTGATGTGCCTCCACTTCTTTCTGAGCGGGGGCCCTCATCTGCAGTGAGGCCCATGGGGGGACCCCCGTCCCTGCTGGCTGCGCCCCAGAAAAGGATTGAAGGATGCTGCAACGTTCGAGGCTCCCCCATATGCCCCCCAGCCCCATCCAAGCTGCTGGTGTGATTGCATGATGGCTCTTAATTTTGGTTTCCTCTGGACATGGGGTGCCAGTAGAATCATAGAATGGTTTGGGTTGGAAGGGACCTTAAAGATCATCCGGTTCCAACCCCTTTGCAATGGGCAGGGACACCTCCCACTAGACCAGGTTGCTCAAAGCCTCATCCAGCCTGCCCTTAAACCAGGGAGGGGGCATCCACAACATCTCTGGGCAACCTGTTCCAGCATCTCACCACCCTCACTATAAAGATCTTCTTTCTTATATCCTGCCTAAATCTATGCCCTTCCAAATTGCATCCATTACTCTTAGTCCTGCCATCCTGTACCCTATTTAAAAAGTCCTACCCCAGCTTTTCTGTAGCTCCCTTCAGGTATTGAGAAGCTACTATGAGGTCTCCCCTGAGCCTTTTCTTCTCCAGGCTGAACAACCCCACAACTCCTTCAGCCTGTCCTCAGAAGGGAAAGTGCTCCAGCCCTCCTCTGGACCTGCTCCAACAGCTCAATGTCCTTCTTATGTTGAGGGCTCCAGAACTGAACACAGTAACTCCAGCTGGGGTCTCACCAGATCTGAATAGAGGGGCAAAATCACCTCCCTTGACCTGCTGGCCACACTTCTCTTGATACAGTCCAAAATTCAGTTGGCTTTCTGGGCTGCAAGTGCACACTTCCTTTGCACCTTTAAGCAGGAATATTCCAGGAGCAGGAACCAAATGGAAGCAAACCAAACCTATAGCCATGGGATGGAGCTAAGGGCACAGGAAGAAAGGCTATAGATAGCTCTGGAGACAGCCAGATTTTCATATAAATATATCTCTGCTGTGTTCTGCTGACATGTGTGAGTATGGGAGGATGCTCACAAGTCAGGAAGACACTAGAAATCAGGATAAAATTATTTTCTTCTTTCCTGAGTGCTTACATTGTGTACTATTCTTTGCTGCACAATGGTTTATTTCAGCACTGGGATATGAATTCTCAGATCAGGTTTTGATGACTAGTCCTCGAAGGAAAATTTTCTGGTCTCCCTCAAATAGATATGTTGCCAATGGATCCCTGGTCAGGGAAGTGCCCCTGTGCTCTCCCCACAGATGATCAGATCATCAGGAGGGCAGCTAGGCTTTTCTCTGCAGACCACATCCTTCCCAGAGGAGGATTTTATAGACCATTTTCAAGAAAGAGACTACTCAGAGTTAAAGGGTAAATTGGTTTTTAGTGGTTCATGATTCCCCGGAGGAAAGTGAAGTTGAATGAGGAGCTGCTTCTCTCACCCACAAAGCACCTTCCATCACCTGCCAAGCAAAAGCCAGGGCCAAGCCAAGGCACTGAGGCAAATCCAGGAGATACAACTGAGGCAAAAGAAATATAGTCCAGAGCAATTTGTTTTGAGGATAGGGACTTGCTGTTTGTAGTACACACAGCTCCTAGAAAACTACTCAGTGCCATGATGATGTGAAGGTTAGGAACACTGAACATGGATCTTCATGTCCATGATTAACTATCAGCCATTGTATTGCAGGGAATAAAGTGAATGAGTCTAAAAGGAACACAGGTTGTTTGCAGGTTTAACCAAGCAGTGGGACAGGAACCCCAGGTATGTGGCAAAAGTCCTTCAGCCTCCCCAAGTGAGGACAAAGGGTATGTTCCAGGCCACAGCTCTCCCACTGCTCCTCTGTAGGTGATTCTTGGCTGCAGAGCAAGACAGGAGATCTCTCTGTGCAGTGGAGGAAATGTCTCATGGCTAGTAGCGCCACTCAAAAGGAGTGAGAAACCTGGCCTGAAGTACCAGATTAGTGCATAAGGTCTCCAAAATAGGAGTGTGTCCCCACCAGGGTGGCCAACAAAAGAAGCGTGACAAGGATTTAGTTGGACAGGTAGGACTGTAAGAGATGTTTCCCAGGTCAGCAGACCTCACCTGTGCTTTGCTGACTCAAGCCTGAAGAGAAGACTCAAACATGCCCCTGAGAAGGTGCTGGCTGGGAGATATTTATTTGGGGTGAGTGCCCTCTGCCAAGCTACACAGCCATGGAGAGCATAAACTGACAGAGGATCTGCACTCTAACTCCATTCTTCCCCCAGAACCCCAAACACAGGTTCCTGGGGAGATTGGAGAAAGTCATCATGCTTCTGATACAACTCAGGACAACCTTGGGATACTAGTAACTCTGTTCTGCTGCCCATGGCATTGGCACTGGCATTGCCCCTTCACTGAAGGATCCCTCTAAACCGGAGAAGAGCTGAGCTCGCCAGAGAAGGCAGTTTTTCAGCTGCTTTGTGCTGCTGAAGTTACAGAAAGGGACTGTTTCACAGCCACAGATCCGGCCTTTTGTGTTTCTAACCCACAGGCTCAGGGTTTCTTTCCGATTTTGTGCTGCTGAAAGCAGCAGTAATTTCTACTGCCTCTTTGGCATCTTCCCCTGGGGCTTTTTGTGCCAACTGGGCACAGGGGATGGCTGCAGGGAGGGAGCAGCTTGAGGTGCCTTGCCAGCAGAAAAGGAAACAGCCTGTGTCTCCTCCACCATCCTCCTGAATATCAGTGCAACAAGCCCTGATCATCTTTGTCTACCGTGAGACCAAAGGCTTGCAGGAGTCTGAGGTCAATAAAAATCTTCCCAGGCCAAGGTAGCAATGAGGGGGTTTTTCTAGGTTTTCTCCAGCAGCGGAGGGAGGATTTCCTGCATAGGGCTGAGCACAAAGAGCCTGAGCTGCCATGCACCAGTAATACCCAGGGGTGCCTTGTCTCAGGGCTGGCAAGGGAGGATCAGCAGTGGCACTGGTGTCACCAGAGGGTTACACTCAGGAAGAAGAGCCTCCTTCCTCCCTTCCAGCACCCTCCTTTCAGCGAGGGCAGGCAGGGCTCTGGGAAGGTGCCAACCAAGGGCCTGGCAGCCTGCATCCCTGCCTGCACTGCTGCCTTGCAGGAGAGGAGGGAGATGTGAGCACCATGTCTTATGCGAGGGCACCTCATGCTGGCAGCTCCAGAAATAGCCTGTAAAGTCTTTGTTTTAGTGATTTTCCTTCTTTCTCTCAGTGTAGTTAGCTCTGGTATGGACTGGAGGAGGGAGGGAATGCTCTGGAGCAGTTTGAGTCTACAGGGACCAAAAAGCTGACTCAAATTTAGAGATCATCCTCCCTTTTCCTCTGCCACATGTACCTTCCACGAGCCCAAGCCTAGAGCCACCCCTGCACTAAGCCAAGCTTTTCTTTAGCTTCCAGCACCAAGTATCCTCCAAGGTCATGTCCCCAGAGTCTTGCCATTCCCCAACCCACAGGGGCGGTGGGAATAGCAGGGTAGCTGTTGCACAGCTCAGCTAGGGACACTCCCATGTGTGACAGAAAACCTCAGGCATTTAGGGCTGAGCCCTTGACCTTAACACCCCAAACCGCCCTCCAAAAGCTTCTGCATCCTCCCTTTCCTCCCAGGGAAATGCCTCGGCAGGGGCATCCCTGGGCTTCGCCGGCGAGCTGTTATCTGCCAGTCAAAGGCGGGTGAGAAAAGAAACCCCCTTCCTTTAAAAAACAAGATGTCTGGTGTGAATCTCCTGATCCTGCTAACCCGAGGGCTCTGCTGGAGCCGGCCGCGTGCAAACGGCAGCCCCGGGTCTCACTTAGCAACAGGGCACGGAGCAGCCTGTGGCTGGCGGGAGAAAAAAGGGTCTTTTCTTGTCGGTGAAAGATTCATCGTTGGGCTGAAAGTGGCCCCTCCCCTCTTTCAAATACTTGTCAGCGGGGAGAATAACAGCTTAGATACTGGGCTGATCAGATCATGGCTAATCTGTTATTCCTGGCCGCGAAAACTGCCGGAAGACTTTCAAACAACTTCACTGGGAGTGTGCGCGGCGGGAGGGGAGCGGGCAGGAGAAGCTGAGCTGCTGGTAGCCTCACACCACTGTCCCCAGGGCATCTCCCACTTGTGAGGTGTGTGGGATCAACAGCACTGGTCACCCACCCCATGTCAGCCAGGGATGGTGGCATCATACTTTGTTCCACAGGAAGGGGTGGTGGAGCAGAAGGGGCTGGTGATGAGTGGAAGAACCATGGGAGATGGGCTGGCCATAGTATCCCCTCCGATTAGAACTGGGCTCTACTGGTTGCCTTGCTTTTTCTTCTAAATCAGCTGTTTTGGAGATGTTTGTCACTGTGGAAGAACGTTTGCCAATTGTGTCCAGGAGTCTCAGCAAACATACAAACAAAAAGATGTCCAACCTGGAGGAAAGAGTTTTCCTGGTTAGTCCTTCCCTCTGAGCTGAGAGATTTGCAAGTGGAAAAGTAGACTAGACAAATCAAACTATTTCTACTCAGTTTGCAGGAATTTAATGTGGTAGCCCAGATTCTGGTTCTGTATGTGGGGGTACTTCAGAGATGCTGTTAGCAGGCAGGAGAACACTGGGAAATATGTCCTACCACATTATGCTATGTCCAGCACTGGGGCCAGTGTGGGCACCCAGCCCAAGGGATTGTGACAATGCACCCTTATGACAAGGAGGCCACTTCTCCCCACAAAACCAGGGTATATGGAGCTCATTTAACCACGGCCACTGTAAATGAAAGTAGGACCTGATTCCCAGTTCTGATACACACAGTTCTGCCTCTTCCCAAATGCTCTGCATGCCCATGCATCTTGTCCATACTCGTCACCTGTTCCCTGCTCTCTCGCTGCAAGCTGCATAGTGCTGCCAGCCTGGCTCTAGTTCTAAATATACATCTTTTGGGCTCAGCACTAACCATGGTGATTCTGCAGGACCTACTGTGGAGATAGACTTTTGGTGCAACAGCTCTACTTGTGATGGAAAGAAAAACTACTCCATAGTGGCCCAAGCTGACAGGAGCCTATGGGAGGAGGACGGATGCCCAGAGAGCCTGGGGACTGGCCTGCACCCCGGCAGAATCCTCTTAGTCAGGAATAATTAATTACCTTCTTGAGGATCTTAGCTTCAGCCCTTCCCTGCTCATGCCCCAGCCCAGGAGAGGAGGGAGGGAGAAGACGGCAGCGAAGAGGGTAGAGAATTAATTGGACATTGTGTTGGGAATCGCCTCCTGGTTGCTGTCAATCTTGGGAGTGAACAGCCTCTTGTCTCACTCAATAGGAACTTTATATGCTCCTTTAATCCTTCAGTTCGTATTGTCAGGGCTTCCCCCCTCCTCCTGTCTCTCCTTCCCACCGCAGGACTTTTGATGACCCCAGCTGTCTGAGGCAATACAAAGAAGCCCCTTAACTAACACCCTGTGATCTATACAGGCAATAGAGGCTCCCCTTGACAAGGATTTGCGGGCAGAATATATGCAAATGCTGGGAGGTGTGCGGGTGGGGAGGTGTGCCCAAAAAGCCACCGCGCGGCAGGACATGGCTCCCGGCCCTGGGGATGTGGTGGCCCAAGCAGGGATGAGGTGGCCTAAGCATGGGTGTGGTGCAGGTGAGGGATGGCCAGAGAAAATAAGGGCTGGCCAGGGCTGGTTGGGCATTTCACACTCAGATATGGGCTAAAGCAAATAGCACTGCCCTATTTATATGGGATGCAAAGCCGAGGGATCCACGAGCACGTAAATGGGGGGGCTCCTGGCCCGTGCCCCCCTGTGCTTTGCTCCTTGACGGTCACCTCCCGAAGTCAGGAGGCCGTGCTCCTTCCCACATTAGCACATGAATGGGGTTAGGGGTGGGGGGGAGGCTGGAAGGGGGGCAAGCCCCCACTGTCCACTCAAGCAAACAATTTGGCTAGCAAATTGACATAATTACAAGGGACAGAGAGAAAAGAAAGGCGAGCTCCCTCCCCTGCGCTCCAGAGGGCCCGACCCCTGCCGAGTTACTTAGACCCTTTGTGCGACTCAATGCTAGGTACTGATGAGGGGACGTATGCCCTTTTCAAGGGCCCTAAGCGACCGGCTGCCCTAATCTGATTACAATTTACAGCACTCCTTCAGAAGGGGCTGGAGCTGTGCTCACGCAGGCATGGACATGCCGGGTCCCACATGCACATGGTTGCACCACAGCAAAGGTAGATGGAAATCCATGGCAAAGGTAGATGGATGTGCTTGGCAAAGGCAGATGGACATGCAAGGCAAAGGTAGATGGATGTACAAGGCAAGGATAGATGGATGTGCAAGGCAAAGGCAGATGGATGTACGAGGCAAAGATATATGGGCATGCAAGGCAAAGGTAGATGGATGTACAAGGCAAGGATAGATGGATGTGCAAGGCAAAGGCAGATGGATGTGCAAGACACAGGTAGGTGGACACACCCAGCAGCACTGTGGCCATTAGGCTGTCACCTGTGTGCAAAAGCATGCCAACACCACCAGCAATGTGGCTTTCAGTCTGCTGGTTGTGCATGGTTGAGAAGGCTGAAGGCACCAGTGTGGGGACACAGGGCTTCACACACGTGGGCACACTGGCAGCAGGAGATCTGCCATAGTGTGAACACACCAGCAGATCTGCCATAGCCCGCATGTGGGGTGTGCCACAAGCCCATTTCAGCCCAAATCTAGGGACTCACACCATGTACCTGCACCCACACACACATGGGTGCTGATGTGAGCACATGATCCTCCTCCTGAGCAGGTGCAGAGACAAGGACCTTCTGTGGAGGTACAGGAATCCCCACCAGGAGCAGGGGACAGCAATGGCAAGCAGAGGCCTTCCCCCAGAATCTCTGCAGCAGCTCCCAGGAGCATGAATGTGAGCAGAGCCCACCACCTGCCTATTAAAAGCGGGATTAAACGATGCTGTTCTGTTCTCCCCCCCTCCCCGCCCCCTTCTCGCTCTCTCTAACATCATCCCCTTGGGGCAAACCAC
>VZTY01032650.1:38203-84163 GCA_013400935.1 Turnix velox
TTTTAACCTCTTTTTTTTTTCTGCTCCATGCCCCATAGATCCCAGGGGATTAGCAGCCAGGCTGGGCCTTGCAGACTTCTTGAAAGCAGGTTGTTTCAGCCAGCCCCCCCATGGGAACCTGCCCCAGGACAACTTCGGTCAATGCCTTCAGTGCTTCCCAGCCAATTTGTACCACCTAATCCCCGCGGGTATCAACAGCCCCTTTCTCACACGTCCTCCCGCCTGCCTGGAGCAGCCCAATCCTCTGCTCTCTGTGCTCCCCCGTCGAGAAACCCTCCGTCCACCACTGGGGCCACGACCGTACTTCAAACGCGCCAGCCCGACCCCGGCATTGTCTGCCAGGGAATTAAATCTGCAAGGCCAACCCCGGCGAGTGATTTAGGTACTGAGACCAGACTGAGCCCCACAAGAGCACGGGCAATAAAACGCTTCACTGCCCAGCAGCCTGGGCAATTTAGGTGTCTTCCCACGAGGAGGAGGCAGAGCCCAGAGGGATGAAGGAGAGGGGTTAGGGATCCTTCTGCCAGCACGTGCATATGGGGCAGGATTATCACAGACTGTCACAGGATGATCACAGACTGTCACAGGACTATCTGTGATCACAGACCTGCCCCACCAGAGATGCAGGCTGTCCACCTCATCAAATTGATGAAAGCCACTCAGTCTCTGCCATTACTGTTCCCCATGACCCCCTGCAAGCTGCTGGGAGAAAAGGACAGAGCCACGAAGGCTGGATGTGGGCTCATCTGGGACATGGCCAGAGCTCAGATGGGGTGGACTAAGAGTGGCTCTAGTTCAGTGACACAGTGTCCCAAAAGCCTGCCTCTGCTTTCAGGTTTTGCAGACTTGAGGCAAAAAAGTTTAGGGAAGACATCTTTGAAATGAGATTGTGTACAGCTGGGCACTAAACAACCTGGTGGTGTTTTTTGACTGGTTTTCTGGATGGAGCTGTGGGCAGCTGATGGCTATTAGATCTTTTCCCCTGTGCAAAGAGGCTGGGAGATCTCTTTCCTTCAGCAGAACCCAGCGCAGAGAAATCAGGAATTGCCCTGCATTTTCTCACCTCTGCCCTGAGGAAATGGTGCAGCTCAGTCTCTGCAGGGAACACTCTCTGGAGATCATTTCTAAACCCTGACAGACTTGCCTCTGCCATCACAAAATAACATACAATATGCTATCAGCTGGCAAGAGGACTAGAGTGCATGATGGTCCAGCTGAGATATTTCTGAATTTCTCCTTAGCCAGCAAGCCTTTCCCCTGCATAGCATGCTGCTGATGTGCTTGACACTATTTAGATGTGCAGGATTTTAGCTCTTTTGTTATTTTGCTGCTCTTCTTTTTTCAGCGTGGAGGTTGACTCAGGCCAAACAGAGGCAGTGCTGGTTCAGAGCGGAGCATCTCCTGTGCCTGGCTGTCCCCCTCCCCATGGCGGGGGAACACAGTGTTTCGGCGCCTCCTCCTCTGTCACAATGTTTTTCAGCTCCACCAAGCAAAGTGTCCAATTAGAGCAGAGTCTCTTGCTTCCATCTTTGCCGACATTTAATTAACATGCTGCTGCTGGCAGCCGCTGACAAATTCCAGAAACATGTTGTAAAGGGTTTTTGTCTTTACCCAGCATGGAAAATGAGGGTGTCATATCCCAAGGGGATGTGAATAGCTACTTTTGACTCCCCCCCTCAGGTGTGAGAATTACAGCTAGACGTGGTGAAGAGACCTATCAGCCCTCCTACCTCCTTCCCACCCCCCCTTCTTTTCTTCTCCCCTTCCTCACATCATAACACCCTGGAAAACACACAGCTTTTAGGTCCAATTTTCCTCCCTGTCTTCTCCAACTCTGGATGAGGCCTGATGGGATTCAGAGTTGAGGGCTATGGCTTTGGGCTTTTCCCATCAGGACAGCACCAGTAGAAGGAAGGAGTGGTCTGATGACACTGGAAGAAATGGCTGAAACCAAAGTAGAGGAAAGTGTCATGGTGGCCCACGCTGTATGTGCAAACATGGCACCCAAGGAACTGATGGAGGCCTTGGTAGAGCAGGACAAGAGAAAGTGATGGTGGAGGCACACAGAAGCACAGCCAAACTCAAAACTGGCCCTTGTCCAGCCCTTGGATGGCAGCACGAGCGCAGGGACAGCGGCTGCACCCCAGCACCCCTCAAAAAACACCATCCTGGCCTGTGCTCCCCACACAGCCACAGCCTCCGCCATGATGGCCTGGCTCCTGCTTCCAGCTGCTGTATTTTGAAATGCCAAACCTAAGCCGAGCATCTTCACAGCCTGTCCTATCCCCCATTGTCATGACTGGCGCATCTAATTTAGTGTGTCCCCCCCGGCACCACAAGTGTCCGAGCATGTCCTTGGTGTCCCCAGCAGCCAAGAGCTCTCCCGGTGTCTGTGTGTGGGAGAGATGGGGCCTGAGCAACATCCGTCCTGCGCCACTACTCACACGAGGGAGCGCAGGCCTGGAAAGAAAAACATGGTTTTATTTTATTCAAAACAGCTCGTTACAAAAGCAGCAAAGAAGGGCCTGTCAGCGTGCCTCGTTACGGGGAGAAAACGAGCCCTTGGCCCCCCAGGAGCAGAGCCCGGAGCTCCCTGCGGTTGGCGGTGGGTGAAGAAGGCAGCGGGGGCGGCCCCGCGGGCGAGAAGATGGCGGGCGGCCCCGCCGTCCCCTGGGGTGGCAGCTCCTGAGACGGGGTGCGACGCGGGGCTGCGGGCGGCTCAGGGCGAGGCGGGCTTGTCGGGGTTGTGCATGTGGTACGCGTCGCTCTCCTCGTCCTCCGGCACCTGCGGAGCGACACGGCCACCTCAGCGCCGCGGGGCGACAGCGCCATCTTGTGCCTCCTCGACCCGCTCACGCCGCCGGCCCCGACCGACCCCCCTCGTGGCCGGGGCTCGTCTCACCTCCCAGTAAATGTCGTCCTCAAAGCAGTTCTCGGCGGCGGCGTCTCCCCACAAGGGCAGCTTGAGGATGGCCCCTGGAAGCAGGCGGGGAGGGCGGTGGGCAGGGGGACAGACACAGTGCAGGGCGGGGATGGCCGGAGGCCACTCGAACCAGTGGCCAAGGGGACAAACAGCACTAAGAGCCGATCCTCCCGGTTCTCCAAACTCCTTTGAACTTGCTGCCCAATTTGCCTTCCTCCAACTGCAGCTTGTCCAAATGTGGGGAAGCTGGAGGCTGAAATCCTCGCAACGGGAGCGGGATGGAGGCCTCCAGAGAGAGGCAGGAGTACACGGAAGCCGCCATTTCAGCCGCAGGCTGGGCCCAACCCTCCCTTCTCCATGCTCCCCTCCTGCTTACCCACAAGGGATCCCCCGGCGAGAGCTATCAGCACGGACACCACAATGCCAGCGGCCTGGAACCCTCCTTGGATACTGGGTGTCCGTGTCTGGTACAGCCCCGTGAAGTCAAAGGCCTTGATGAACCTGCCAAGGGCAGAAATGGTGTAGATAGCTCCTGGCAGCAGATCTTGCCCATCTCTAGAGCAGTCATGTTGCCCTGTTCCCCTGGGGACTCCTCCCTGTCTCCATCCCTCTTTTGCAATGGACCAGGTGAGTGTGGCAATGACACAAGACACCATTCACTTCCTTCTCTGGCCCTTGGCGAAGTTTTACCTAGGAGGAGCCCAAAATATAAACATTTCTTTTGTTTCCTACAGCCTCACCTGATCCCCAAGACAATGCAGGGATGGAGGAAGGAGAACTTCCCCACCCACCGTGCCCTGAAGCAATGCCAGGGAGCAGGTCATGGCTCACTTTTTGAGACCACTAGAAGTCAGCTGCAAGAGATGAGTCTTTTTACACATCAGTCAACCAAGGCAGCCAGTGCATCCCATGATTTAGAAGGGAACAGGGGCAATTCTGGACAATTAACAAGGGCTGGTAGTTACTCCTCACTCCAAGGTAAAATTTATTCTCATGGAAAAGTTTTGAGCTGTCTTACCCTTCCTTTCCATATACATCCTCTGTGGCTGCAGCTGCAGTGATGGCCCCCACAATGCCCCCAATAAGGCCTGGCATGGCGTGGAGGTTGTGGATGCCACATGTGTCCTGGATGTGCAACCTGGACTCCAAAAAAGGCTGAAGGGAAAGGAGGTAAAGAGAGGTCAGGGACATGACCACAGCCCTGGAAAGGATTAGTTCCTTCCATGGATTACTGGAATAAGTAGAGAAGGAAGAGTGATACGGTGGCAAATGAAAGAGCTGAGGGCTTGTAGACAAAGATGTGAGCCAAGATGAAATACAACATATGCTCCAAATGCTCTTGTATTGGGAGATTGAACCTTCTTGAGTAAATGAAGTCAGAAATGTATCTCCGTAAGGGACAGTGGGAAGCTGGGACCCTCAAAGGGAAGTGAATCCATTCCTGGTCTCCATAGCAGGACCAGGGCTGTAGACCCCCAGAGCAGCACTCACCGTGAGGTAGACATACCCCACTGTGGACACGATACCACAGATGAACCCGACAATGAGGGAGCCATATGGAGTCAGCATCATCTCTGCACTGGTGCCCACGGCCACACCACCAGCTAATGTTGCATTCTGGATGTGGACCTGCAGAAGCAATAGCTTTGTCTTGGCATCTCTGGGAGATCACCATTGCTCAGCGATAGTGCAAATGATAAAAGCGGGAGAACCAGCTCCAAAAATGTTTCCAGGGGAAGTATCAGCACCTATTTCCCTGCTTGTTGGTAAAAAACAAGAGGAAAAAAACAAACAGCCGCTATCTGTGGCACAGGAACACACAGACTCCCACTCCCTGTACCACACACGTTCTTTGCATCCACAAATCTGGGTGGGGAGTTGTGATGAGATGGAAATTGTCTCACCCATGTGTCATGCAAGCTCTGCTGTCACAGCGACATGTCACCCACACACATAACACGTACAAGTCAGCCCCTCAGTTGCTCAGGAGCTGCCACACAAGCTTGCTGTAGAGTGCTGCCAAACGTGGCACTGCAGCATGCCCATCAGTAGCTCTCTGGGCAGAGCAACTCCAGTCCCTGCTGTGATTTAGGTCCACCTCTTGCTGGACATCACCCAGCACCCCAAGCACTGCAGGACTCTCCACTTGCTTATCCAATACAATCTTTGGGTTTCCTCCTGGATGCTGGTTGTACCATCCTGGCCTGAAACCCAGTATCTGTTCAGCAAAAGACAAGTGCCAGTTGTTTCCTGGACCCACAATCAACCTCACTGTAAGTCCCCAGGTCAGCACAGGATGTTCTACTCCCAGCTTACCATGTCAAGCTTGCCTTTCTTCTGCAGCATGCTGGAGAAGGCCATTGTGGTGAGGACACAGGCAGCCAGTGAGCAGTATGTGTTAATGGCAGCCCGGTGCTGGGCATCCCCATGGTCAGAAATTGCTGAGTTAAAACTGGGCCAGTACATCCATAGATACAGGGTTCCTGGTGTGATGGGGATGAGGGGACAAAGAAGTGAATGGGATTAAAAAAAACCTCTAAAGAAGAGCTTTCTGCACAGGGGAAGTTAAATCCCATTGTCCCAGAGCTGCACCCCCATAATGGGACCAGCATCAGGAGGGACTGTCAGAGGGTGGGATACAAAATACACCATTGTCTTCCCAGGCATCATCTCAGCTCAGCCCCTGATGAAGAGAGATGAGTAGCCGTGGGAGGTGGAACATCAAGATACTGAGCTGCTTAGCACCAGATCCTTGTTTTAGTTTGTTTTTTGAGAGACACAGGAGGCATCAGCCCTCTGCAGCTGAGTGGTTCACATGTACCCATGAGGCAGGGGCTGACTCACCGATCATAGCAAAGAGGTCAGAGTGGTACACGGAGCCCTGCTTGTCCTTACACTGTTCCAGGTTGGGTCTGTACAGGATACGCGTCACTGTGAGGCCAAAGTAGGCTCCGAAGGTGTGAATGGTCATGGAGCCACCTGCATCCTTAACCTATAGCCATAGGGAAATAGAAGCTTGCCTCTGCAGTCACCACTGGTTTTGGAGCTGAGGTCTGGTTTGCATCATGCCCAACTTGTCTGCCCACCCATCTCTCCATCCTGCTCTCAGTCATAGGAAAATAAACCAAAAATGCTCTGATCCTGCTATCTGTCCGGCTCACTTGGTCCTGTGTGTAGCCATGGCATTTTTCTTAGCTTCCCATTGCAGGGTATCAAAGCAGAGGGGAGTTTCATGTTGGCAAATGGGTTGCAGCAGTATTCAGGTTGTCTCATGGTCACTCAGGTCTTCTGGGAGCCTATTTGCCACCCAGAGCCTTCCACGCCTTCTCTCAAAGGACAAGAATCCTGCCTCTGTCAGCAAACATTTCATTCTCTTTGCCACTTGATTTCTTTCTACTACACCTATATTCCAGCAGAGAAAACAGATGAGAGAGAAATCTCAAGCGTGAAGAGAACCACTGGGCCTTTGTGCTAAGAGTTCCTCTCTGCCTTGGAAGCTGCTGTGAAGGGAACCAGTGCTCTTGAATTGCCAGGCTTCTGTGTAAAGTCTGCCTAGCTTTTTCTGCCTGAATTCTTACCTTTCAAATGCTTATGCAGGCAGTGACTTGGTGGAACGAAAGGAAAGTAAAGCAAAGGAAGACATTTTGGAGAGATGTGGAGAGGAAGGAGCAGAACCAAGCAAGTTCTGGCTAGAGTCTTACATGAAGCAGGTTGAGGAGGATGTATTCATTCACTGCAAAGAGTGTGACTTGAAACAAAGTCATGATGAGGAGCTGTATGGGGCTGGTTTTGCCCAGGATGGCCCCAAAGGCGATGCACACGGAGCCCACACAGAAATCAGCATTGATCAGGCTGGAAAATGGGAAGAATAATCATAGTTTAATGAGGAAATACTCTTCTGTAACTCACCTACCCACCTGTTTACATGCAGTAAACCCAGTTCTAGGGAACCCACCCAAAGATGAATAGGTGATTAGGAGCCAGCTCCAGATTTCCTATGGACTTTCCTCCCATTCTGTCCAGAACAAGTGCTTTTTCACAAATTATATATGTCCTCAACATGCCCATGGTGCTTGGCTTGGGACTAAGGGGTGGTGCTTTTTTCACATTTCCCTTTGAGCAGTACCATCATAATGGGAAGTATTTTGGGGCTCAAAGGTGGAAAGAAAGTGGATTTTGGAGATTTGTTTGCCTATGACAGAGGAACAAGGTGTCATCTGCTTGACTCCTATCCCAGCTTCTCCACTGGGGAAAAGATGTAGAATCCCAGAGCCCATCTCCTCCTTACTTCTCAACTCCAATGAGGATCTTCCCATTCTTGAAAGAGTGAAACCAGCCTTGCATCAGGAGAGCCCACTGGATGCCAAAGGCAGCAAGGAGGAAATTGAAACCCACAGCTCCGAACCCATATCGCTTGAGGAATGTCATGAGGAAGCCAAAGCCCACAAAGATCATCACATGGACATCCTGGAAAGCTGTGCAGAAGAAAGGGATTGTCAGCTTGGTGGTCTGAATTCAGTGGTGAAAGGAAAGTAACCACATCAGCAGCAGTAGGGAGGAAATTCAAGAGAAAATATGGTTTTGTCCTATGTGCCCATATTTCTATGTCTGAAAGTAGCTCAGCTTTCAGAAACTGGCTATTGGTTACAAGGCTCAGTCTTCAAAACAAAAAACATATATCAAAATCTGCATGCAGAAGAAGACTGGAGACTAATGGAGTGTACAAATAAAGCCATCCTTCTATTCAGATTGTTTTTTCTCCTTTTGTAAAAACCTCAGAAAATGTAATATAAAATGAACAGTGAAGTTTTGTTCAAAATCCCATGAATGGTCACTTTGGGTGGGTACATCCAATGCAGTGTCCAGAACAGGAGACCCAAGGCTGCGAGTTCAAGAACAAGGGAAGTTTACAAATACATTTTAAAGATGCTGCTGAAATCAGTGTCAAAATATCCTTGAGACTGGGATCCTACCTTGAAAGATTATGAGTACTTAAACCAGAAGGACCTAGTTCTTCCTGCAAACACTTAGACCTGTTGACTTGAGCCCCTCAGATGCCCTTCCCTGAGGGAAACCCAACCTGCCTGAGCCTCTTGAAGGAACTTCTTGGTGCAGTAAACAGGCTTTACTTTTTAATGCTGCACGTTTCTATCAGATAAGCATTGCTGTGCAATTAAGTGAGCTGAAACATTACATACTTACAAATTAAACCTTGCAAACCCTCACACCAGAGGCTACTTTGCCCAAAGAACAGGAGACCCAAGGCTGGGATCCCCCACTAGAAGCTCCTACCAGCACAGCAGAAGGAAATCAAGCTCCTACCCCACACTGTAGAACAAGTACACACAACACTGACAGAGCTATGCCAGCAATTTCTGCCTTGTGCAGTGCACAAACCATTACAACCACCATCACCAGCAATTTCTGTGCGCCTTAGAGAAGGCAAAGACTCAGGGCAAAGGTAAGTGAGTGACTGAGAATCTGTTCAACCCCTGAAATCCAGCATGATGTGCTCCTGTGGAGACAGTGGTTTTGTGTCTGCTGCTTCCAATAAGCGCTGGGCAAGGATTTGGGTGAGGTGAAGCTCTGCAGAAGCTGTGGCTTTTGTCCTTTTGTGCTTTACAAGATCTTGCAATTTGTTTAATGATGAGAATTTGAACAGGCTCCAGTAGTGCAATGTCATGTTCCAGAGATAAGTTAATCTGCTTGTTTTTAAAAATGCCCTCTGTGTCTATGAAGCCACTCATTAGGAAAGGAAGAAGACAAGATCTGCTGCTGACACTGTTCAGCAGAGGTCACTTCAAAAGCAGTTCTCCTACATCCCAAGAACCAGTCTAACTCTGGTTTACCACAGAACCCCACAGGCTTTCCCTCTCCAGCTGTATTTATTCTCTCTACTTCTCTTTTCCAGCATAAGCAGCACAATTTGCTGCTAGAATTACTTCTACATTTGCATTATATATTCCCACATTCACCCTAAAAGGAGAAATACACAGGTCAGACTTAAAGCTGCAGACTGAGTCCCCTACTAGAACACAGAGGATCTCCACCATATGATGGAATATGCAGAAACACAGGAGGAAAAGCAAGTCTTTCTTCATACTGCACCCAGTCTAAAGCTTTTTTCTAACCCCTGCATTTGTTTTCCCTTGGGAAAAATAATGTTGGCATCTCTTAGAGGCAGCCCAGGTGCTGCCATGCCCTAGAGGTTTTGTGACCCTGCTTTTGTGGAAGGACAATTTCCCTCACTGTTGAGAGGAAGTGATCGGGCTTTGGGAATGCTACCTGTGCAGAATAATCCATTTTATGTTTCCTAGAGAGCAGAGGAATCACTCATTAAGGAATGATATGCAATTCAGAATGAGAAGGAATCATCACACTAACTGGACCTGGCAATGGGCATCACGTTAGTACAAATTATCTTTGGGTGTTCCACCACCACATTGTCTTCTGAGTTGTGCTGGATGGACATGGATCAAAACAGCAGAGCTTGGCTGCCTTCCATGTTTGTTCATCTTTGCAGAAAGAGATTATTGCTGATTAGATAATGGAGAAAAATCAGCTGTGCTCTTGGGCACAGGTCTGAAACAGAAAAGGTATTCAAAGCTAAGCTGAGCCTAAGCTCTTAAGTTGATTTAGTGGTGGGTCTCAGGCATTGCTGCTGTTTCTTGTTGAACTGTGTGGGTTCATTCTCAAGGGTGGATGTAGAGGGAGAGCTCAGAGCAGCCATGGCTATACGCTAACCCAGAGGCCAGCTGAGCAGCAGGTTTCTGTAAGCAAACCCTTTTCTGAACTAGCTAATCCTCAGCAGCTACAGGTTTCTATAGCCCCTTTGATTTAGCAGGTGTTTTTAATGGAAATGTTCTAAATAGATGCATGACTCAGGCCTGTTGCTTCCTTGGAAACAATTGCCTACAGAAGCAGCTTGTTCCCAACGGCACACAAAGATGACCAGCCCTGGAGATTAAAGCTGGCCAAAGGCACTGCCTAGCCAGAAGGGCTTAAACCACCTGAATAATCCCTGTAGCAAGAGCCCTGGGATCCTGGTAGGTTAAGAGGAGTCCAGCATTGTGATGCCAGTAGGTAAAGGGTAATTTACTAGTGAAGGGGAGGATGTAGGAAGGGGAGGAAGGTGTCACAGGATCTCAACAGCTGTTCCTCCATATGCAGAGAAAAGCCTGCTCTGAACCAGAGCCGAGGCAGGGGGACAGCAAGCCGAAACTTGCAGAGTGCTGGGAACACAACAGCCCTGTTCCTGGAAAAATGACATCAAGTACTGGTGGCACGGTACCCCGATGACAGAGCCCCGAGAGCACTGGAAAGCCACAGCGCTTTTCTCCTGCTCCTTGATGTGACCCAAACCAGCCTCAAGGCAAGAGCACTGCTTTCCAGCTGTCAGTGGAAATGCCACGTCTGACAAGCTCTACCATGAGGTGGAACGGGATGGGATGGATGGGATGAGACAGATGGAATGGGGACTGCCCATCACCAGGATTAGGCTTCCCAAATACTCACATGGGTATCGGAAGTAGAAATCATTCTCCATGTCGCTGGTCAGGTTCATCTCTCTCTTCTCTTCCTCCCAGTGTGCATCGGCTTCAGGGCTGAAGCGCACGAAGACCCCAAAGAGGACAATCATGGCCACCTCCCAGAGGAGGCAGACCAGTGGGAGCCGCCAGCGCATGTACGTGTTCTTTGCCATCCCCTGGTGCCTCGGCCGCTCCATCTGCAGAGATCCCCGGGGGTCCGTCACACCGTGTCAGCGTCCCCTGTGCCCGGCCAAGGCCAGTGACATATATATATAGGAGAGGATGAGGTGGGGCCCAGGGAGGTGCCTTGCAGCAGGATCACATTTCAGAGCGAGGCTTGCTCCTCACGTCCTTTTTCCTCCCTGGGAGCACCTTTTCTCTGAGCTGCTCCCAGCACCTCTGAGCCCTGCCTCCACAGGGACGCCTAGATGTGGAGGCCGGTGTGAGAGGGGAGTGGAACCTGAGCATCCTGCCCCCTGCTCTGCCTGGCCCCACACTCCTTCTTTTTCCCTTGTATGGATGCCTTGGCTCCCGTTACCCCAAGAACCCTCCCACCCTGCACTGGGTGCTCCCCTCCACACTCTCCCCTGGCTCTGTAAGCACCCATTCCCAAGGATGCCTTTCACTAAAGCTCTCAGCTGTCCCCATGTCTCACAGGGTGCAACAGGAGACTCTTTGCCCTCAGATGAGACTGTCCTGATCCTTGCTTTAGAGCATGAACTCAGAGAATTGACTGCGCTATGCAAGCCAGAGGAGCTAGGACAGGCTTGGCATTCCTTGCAAGTCAATTACCAGAACCTCTTGGACAACACCAAACTGTCACTAAAACCTGTTTCATCCCAGGACCCTCTATCCCACTCAGACATGGAAGTTACAGTCCTGCAGTGGTGATGGCTTGCCCAAGGCTGCTCACTTCTGTCCCAGAGCATCTGTCTCCCTCTGATCAAGAGCAAATGGGGCCATGCTTCCTTCTGATGACCAGAAGATGAGCTGTGGGGCCTCATTACGTCCCCGCCTGAGTCACTGTGCTGGGTGTGGGTCTCACTGTTTGCTTTTGGAAAAGTAACTTGTGGGCCAGTCCCAGGAGGAAGAGGAAGATACACACTTCAACCCAAATTTCATGCACAGGCATGCAATGACCCTGCCAAGGCTGCCATATATCTTCAAGTATGAAGAAGTGACACATGACCCATCGTTTCCCAGACCGATTTACCCAGTACATCCTTCTGGCAAGACAGGGCAGGCTGGAGCTGCATGAACCAGGGCAATACTGTGAGATGGTGGTGAAGATGGAGCTCCTTTTTTCCCCCACTTTTTTGAACCATGGATTCGTTTTCCAAAGAAAGAGACAAAATCTTGAAGTGGACCCCAGCTCCTTCCTCTGCTTGCAGATCCCAGAGATGCCCATCAGTCTTTCATCAAGAGATGAAAGACTGCAGCCCAGGCAAGCTGCCCAAATTTGCTGATGGCATCTAATTGTGGCCTGCAGGCTGAGCAAGCAGCACTGATTTCTGTGTTGATTAGGCAATAATTTGAGTTTATTATTTGTTCCTGTTTGCTTTCCTCTCAAAATGACAGATGGCAGAAAAAATGCTGTGGATGGTCTTGAAAAGACTGACAGACACACAAAATCATTTTCCTTCCTCATTTGGGCCCCTTGCAGGCAACAGGGCAGAGGCGGCTTTGGAAAGAGCCAGAGCAGCTCAGAAGGACTTCTGAATGGCAGAGGAGCCAAGTAGTGATCCAGACACACCAGGGAGAGTCAGCTGGGAGTAAGACAGCAAGTGAATCCAGATGGTAAGTGAAGGCTCCTTCCCACAGCTCTGGGGGAGCACTGGGATGTCAGGGCTGCACTTGCCTCTGCACCCTTTTTCTCCTGTCCATGAGGAAAAGGGAACTCCATCTGCCCAGCTCTTTACTGGCTTTAGCTAGAGCAGGGTCACTTGCAGGGCACACCTGAAACAAGTAGATACTGTTTTATTCCTGAGGACAGACATTCCCTTGAGCAATACTGCCCAGGGCCCACCTACTATGTTTTTGGGTCTCCCATTACACATTGCTTCTGCAAGGCTCTCTTGGCCTTATGCACCAGGAGAGATCTCCCTAAACAATACCTGACCCCTGACTGCTGGAAGCACTGTTGATAGTTATGTGTTCTCCTGACAGCTACATGGTAGGACCAATCTTCAGCCCTAGCCTAGAGGAGCTCTTGGACACATTGAGAAAGGAAATGCAGAGGCTCAGAGGAGCTTTTTATAACACAAGGGAACTTGCTAAGTCTTAACAGTGCAGCCACCGGCAAGAATCCAAACTGCAGAGCTTTTCCTAATCTGTGGTTTCACCAAAAGGACAGTGTCCCCAGAAAAGCAGCTTGTGAAGCCCTTGCACAGCTCAGGAGGCAATAGCCCCATCCCATCCAATGTCCCCAGCCCCTCTCCCCTATGTCTGGAGACTGAGGACAAAGGCTAATGGCTTTTCAGCTGGCTTGATAGTCTCACCTTGCTGCACTGCATTTCATTGCCACTCCTTATCAACCTGCAGATCAGCACTTTGCTACTGCAGTCCCATCAGAGCTGGCATGCTCCACTGGTTTCCTGAGAACCCATTAAAGGACCAGTTTCCCTCCTTTGCAGGGCCAGGGGAAGGAACACTATAGAAAGGTTGATGGGGCTGTGCCAGCATGAGTACCTATGGTGGATTAGATCAAGCTCTTTGTATCCAGCCTAAAAGGTAGGACACATAGGGCAGATGTAACTATGCCCCACTCCCAAATACCAAGCTGCTGAAAACCTCTGTTGGAAACCCTGTGCTGGTGTCAGCCAGTGCAGTGCTTGCTGGAGGCAACTCTTGCCTGCTTCACCTCTAGATTAGTCCAGCACCTATAAGAGCAGCAAGGATTCCCCAAAAAGTCAGCAGGATTATGCTGGTGGAAGAGAGACAGATATGTTTGCCCTTCTGCTCTGGAGATCAGGACTAGGGCTGGCACTGGTCAGATCTCAGTTGCCTTTGGAAGGCTCTGGGTGAGGGTTGTACAGTACTGGTCTCAGCTGGGTTTCTCCCAGTTTCTCAGTTTTATGAGCACTGAAATTACTTGAGAGATGTAAAAACAAAATCCAAAGCACACAGAAATCTCTCCTGCTTGCATGGAGGCCTCGAGGTGGCTTCACCCTAGAAAGGAGGGAATGGGGGCTCCTTGGGTGACTGTGTGAACTATCTTGGCAGATCTTATCATAAGCCAAGGTGCTGTGCTGGCTCAGAGAGGTGACTGCAAAGCCAAGGACCCTGGGGTACGGGAGATGCCCAGGGGAGGGCAGAGCTGGAAATGCCATCTCCAACAGTTGCAGCATTGCAGGCAATTGCCTGACAGTCCCTGCCTGATACCCTCCTCTCTCCCTCCTTTATCTCCTGGCAACACCAAAGATTCATTGGAGTGAGGAGAACCAGCTAAAACCAGGCAATACCAGAACTTCTCCAGGGGAGGGATTTTCCCACATGCAACAGGAAGCAGTCCTTCCTCCTGGCTGGATTTACCCAGGAGCTCATGCTGGCTCATGGAGCTTGGTGGTGAGCAGACAGGAAGCAAGATCAAATTCTCTTCTATTAAGACAGAGAACTGAAAAAGTTGCCTCCCCAGGAGTCACCAGTGATCTCCCACTTCATTTTACACCCAAGCCAGAGCTACCTTCAAGGACTTTATTGTCCAAGAAGCACAGCCAATCGTCCCAGCATGCCCCTTCTCCTCTCCTGCAGCTCACTCCCTTCTCAGACAACAACCTGGATATCCACCAAGAAGCCCTTTGTCCAGCTTGACTTTGTCTCCAGGATTAGTGTGTAAAACAGCAGCAGCCAGTACCAGTAGCCTGTGGGCATGTGTGGTGTAGATGAAGATGAAGAAATGAGGAGGCTCAGAAGCCTTCACACAGCACAAGTGAGAATCTGGGCAGTGTCCAGCATCAAATGACTGTTTGTGCAGGTCCTTGAAGAGTGTCCTGAAAGCAAATCATCTGAGTCAATCCAAAACAAAACCTTTTTGGCTGTCTCTGCAGAAGGGCAAACAAACTTTCCACTAGGGTGGGGCAAAGCAGTGCATGGTGGGATATAAACCAGTTCATGTAGGTCTGGGTTTTCTTTGTTCAGACCTTGCCATTAACACTCACTCAGAGAATAAGACTGGAAAAAGGTCAAATTGAAGCACAATTTTTTTGAGTTAAAAAAGCCCCCTGCCTGGACCAAAGTACCAACCAAACATGAGATTGGTTTAGAAGTTATTTTTCTTGTGTCCTTCTCAAGAAACCACATTTATTGTCAAGTAAATGATTGTCCAGACAGAATGCAAGAGCTCTGTTCAAGAGAAGAGAATTCAGTGTCCTTGGGGAGCAGGCAGAGAGCATGAATGTCTCCACAAGTAGAGCAAGAAGCAGAGGCATAAGGGGCTGTGGCTGTCACACTGGGAACCATGCAGGTCACTGGGGCTCATCCATCATCTCCAATGGATTTCCCAAGAACTGGAAAGGTTCAAAAGCAAGTATACTGGAGTGGGCAGGAAAGGAGCAGGAGCATATGCAGCCAGCGGCAATTCCCACTTTGGGAGCTACCAGGCTTTTCTGGGAAACTCCCCCATGCCCTGAGTTTGTTTCTGGTCCTGGGTGGACTGTGATAAGGCAGGTTTTGGTCACACTCTGCTAAGTGTCCTCGGCAGGCTGCTGGGATGGATGCCTGCGGCCAGGTGACAGCAGTGAGAGCAAAGTGGGGTTGGCTCTTCTTTGGGGCTCATACAGGCAAGGGATACGTTGAAAAACAGCACGAGATGTCTCAAAGGGAGCAAGACCTTTGAGACCTAAAAGCAAGACCCAGCCAGGAGGAGGGAACCTTAGCTCCCCAAAAAGCCCACATCCTCATGATTGTAGGCATGTACCTTCAGCCAGGGAGACCCTGTGCCCTTCCCTTGCTCTTGGTGGCAGTTTCTCCTGCTCATCCAAATGGATCAGCCCTTGGTTCCAGCTCATTAAACCCACTTCTGTTCACAGTCACCAGCAGAGCCGAATGGATGGTTTATTGTCTGCTTCTCCTTGTTGCTTTACAAATACAACTGCCTGCTGGTGACACTGGTTTAGGCTGGGATGTTCAGGCTCTGACAAGAAGGGCAGGGTGGGACATCTGGGCACCTGAGCTCATTAGAGCTTCCTCCTCCCTCTTACCCCGTGCAGTCCACAGATCACATCCTGGCTGCCATCACCCATAGGAGAAGATGCACTCTTGAGACCTGAGGGAAGGTAACACTGGACAAGGTGGTTGATGACAACCCAAGGTCAGGTCCTCCACCTCCACAGGCACTGGGTGCTCTAGCCCCACACCCTTTCACACCCATGGGTCCCGGCGATTGCCACTCCAGAAAGGCTAAGTGAGGAGAGGAGCGCTGGAGTCACATCTCCCCTGGGCTCTGAAGGACTTTCCGAGCAGCCATCAGGGCTCCTGCTTATCTCTCCCGGCTGCCCTGCTCTGAGCATGGCTGGGCTGGGCCGCCAGAATGGGGACGGAGCCGCGGAGGAGATCGGCGTCAGCAGGGCCAGGAGCTCCCGCGGCGGCGGTGACATCACACCACTCAGCCAATGAGATGGACGAGGAGGCGGAAACCTCACACGGCTCAGCCAATGAGCGGAAGGCAGCACCTCCACAAACACGCGCGTCCCCGGCGACTTTAAGTTTTAAATTGTCAGCGGTGGCGATGGCCCCGCCCTCTCCTGTCTCTCACCAATGGGATGAGGCGCTCCCGTTACGCACGCCGCCCTCTCGGCCAATCAGCGTACAGCTCCGCTCGAACCCCGGCGCCGCTCCTCCTCCCGCCACCAGTGCGGGCGCCGCAGTGCGCAGGCGCGCCCGCCCGCGGCCCAATGGGCAGCGCGGGCTGCAGGGGACGGGCACTCGGCGGCGGCCAATGAGAGCGCCGGAAGGCAAAGGCGCCAGCGGTTGTAACCAGCGATGGCGGCGGGCGCGGCTTGAGGGGGAATCGGCGGTCGGTGGGGCGGCTGCGGGGCTGCCGCCATGTCGTGCTCCCACAGCGTGGTGTTCCTCCTGGACACGGCCAGCCCGGGCCGGCGGGCGCGGCTGCAGCGCGGCGCCCTTCGGCTCCTCACCTACTTGGGCTGCCGCTTCGGCCTGTGCCGCCTGCGCTGGGCTTTCAGGTTCTTTGACTCCCTCGGGGGACGCGGCGGGACCTCTCGGGGCGGCGGGTTCCGCCCGCCGGGACCCAGCGCCTGGGCCCGCTTCGAGGAGGAGCTGGCGGAGCGTTTCGGGGCTCGGGGACCCGTTGCCCCCGTTGTTCTGCCCGGGCCGGCTCCCCGAGTCGTTCTCACCCACAATGGCCTCAAGGAGACTCTCCTCGACTTCCAGTGGGACCGTCCGGAGATCGCCTCGCCCGCCAAACCGCTCCGCAGGAGCCGGAGGACGGGGTCTGCCGCCGCGGAACCTCCGGAGAGCCAGGCGCCCCCCGAGGGCTTCCTGAACGCCGTCTTCCTCTTCTCCCCTTGCCCCCACTCGCGGAGAGAGCTGCGGCGGTTCGTGTCGGGGAGCGATGCCCCGTCATCTCCTCATCGTCCGCCCACGGTTCAGGAGCTGGCGGAGAAACTCCTGCCCAAGAGCGTTCAGGAGCTCATCGCGGAGCAGAAGATCACTCTGTTCTGGGTGGACACTGCCGAGTGGTCTCAGGTAATGAGATTGCGCTGCATGGCTTTTATCCACGAGTACCAGCGGGCCATTTTCTCTACTACCCTCTTTTACAAGAAGGTAGAGCAGTTTTTATACTGTGATCTTTAAGTGGTGGAGGGTAGGTCTTCAGGTATTGCCGTGTAGTCTTGTTCAGTAAGAAACTGAAAACTGGTGTGGTTGTCATCCACGTGGAGACTAGTACATCAGCAATTATATAGTAATAAACACTGTACAGTATTTATTGATGGATTGTCTCATGCTTTGATTTAGGTGGGAGTTACAGCTATTCAGAGTGGCAAATATGAAGTCTGAATGCTCATGTGTTTGGACAAGTCCTTTAAAATTAATTCAGTGGGAATAATATCTTCGTTATTGGGTTCTTGGTAAAGTTGTTAAACTCCATAAAAGCACTTGGGAAAGCAGCGTGTTAAGATGTTCTGTATGTATTTCTCATGCCGGTTTTTCTTAAAGCATGCAATATGTTTTGGTGGAGATTTTCTCACAGCCAACATTGACTTGAGACTTCTTTATTTCAGCTGCTTGAATCCCCAGATCATATTGGATACTGGACAATGTTTGAGTTGATCCGTCAAGTGGGAGGCACCATTTTGCCATCTGAAACCTTGGTGCAAAGTTTGAGTCACCCCAGGACAGATCTTGCTCATGGTTTTCTTGGAGACTCAAGTTCCATAGTACCACGTAGTATGCCTTGGACCACGCTTCTGCCATTGGATGCTACTTTGAACTGCTTGTTCTCAAAGCCCTCTGGATTCCAAGCAGTATTCCCTCAACAAGAAGGAACAATATTTCTCAGCATGCCTGGTAATAAAATTTTAAAAAGATAAATAAGTGTGCATAGCATTAATAGTTGTAACTGATCTCATGCAGAGTCCTTGATGAGTTTCCCTTGTGAACAGTACGTGCAGAAGTAATTCCATAGAATTATAGAATAGTTTGGGTTGGAAGGGACCTTAAAGATCATCTAGTTCCAACCCCCCTGCCATAGGCAGGGACACCTCCCACTAGATCAAGTTGCTCAATGCCTTGTCCAGCCTGGCCTTAAATACCTCCGAAGAGGGGGCATCCACAACCTCTCTGGGCAACCTGTTCCAGTGTTTCACTAAACAGATAATTATAAGTCTAAATTAGAAAAAAAACGTCCTGCACATGCTTTAGTTCCTCTGATACAAGAACTATTAGTTCATGTTTCTGATTTAGTCTCTTCAGTTTTCCATGTTTCCAGAACTTTGGATGCCTGAAGAATTCTTTGCTGGTCTCACCTTATACCGATGCGCACACTCTTCCACATGCGTTGTCTCAGCTTGGTTCAGCAAAACCAAATCCCTTAGAATGAAAGTAGATTAGTTTTAAAGCATCATGAAGTGTGCATTGTCTCTTTAGTAGTCCCTTTGTGTGCTTAGCTCCTTTATGAGAGTTTGGAAAGATCAGTTCTGCAGTACACTTCCCAATTTAATCTCTGAATCTTTTTCCTCACAATAAAGTCGTCTCTTCATCAAGATGAAAAAATCTGTTTTATAAACTTTGGGGCTTATGCTTTGTCTCATTCTTGCCCAGGAGGGAAAAAGCAGGAAAGCTGTGCTGTGACCCTGGAACCCCTCTCCATGAACCAAACACAACAGCGTTGTCCAGTCAACATCTTCCTGAAGGGCAGCTTAAGGGGCTGGAGTGTGATGCAGGCCAGCCCCTTTCTCACAGAGAACTGGATACTGCAGAGCTCACGGGCTGAACAGGCAGAATGTAACAGGTTACTTTTTCATCAGCTGTTACAGAATCTCATGACTGAAGAACTGCACATGGTAAATCTTTCCTTTGCCTTGAGCTAAAATCTGTAATGAAATGAGCTGAGAGAAAAGGGATGATGGTGTACCATGCTATGAAGATGATAGTGGTACTTGTTGTGCTGCACATAGCTCACTTTGAGCTAAATTAAGAACGTTCTTTAATAAACCCAGTTAAATCCATGACCTGTTTATAAAGTATCTGTACTCCTTAGGTCTCTATTTTTAGATAATGCAAAACTTTTCTTTTTTAATATAGGTTGCTGAGGTATCTTTGTCTAAAACTTGGTGCCCCTGCACTGCTGTTTTATCACCACTTTCCGAGAGCACTGCTGTTCTGACTGTACTTGGCGCTGAGAAGACCTCTGAAGTTCAGCAATGCAGCCTTGAAGGAGCTGTAGTGGAAAACTCTTCCCAAGACCTTGCACTTCACTTCCCAGATGTTGTGAACAGCGTGTTGAGTAAGGTGAATGCATCGATGGAAGATTCTCTGGCCAGTATGGGTAAGTGTCAGGAAATACAAAACTTGCCATCTTTTGATCTTCTCTAGATCTGATCTGGAGTGACAAAAGACAAAGCTAATAATTTCCTCAGTGAGGAATCTTGTGTTGGAACTTATTTTGTCTTCTATAGTACAAGTCTCATTGTGTAGCAATCTGTGCTGAGATACTTTTACTAGCAGAGCATAAGTTCCCATTCCCTCATAGGTGAAGTGCAGTTTCTTGTGACTGGGGACAGGCTCTTAGAAGGAGGTCTCCCAGAATGTGTTACTTATGCCATCCCTAGCCACTAAAGCCTTTGGGTTTGGCTGCACAGAGGCTGCATTTACCTCCTGTTTTATGGTACAGCAGATCTCTTTGAGTCTCCCTGCCTGATGTTTTGGCTGTTAAATGATCCCTCTAGAAGGAAAATTTATAAACTTCTGCTTTAGAGCCTGTGTGAAGGCTGAGACCTTCTGCCGCTCTTGATTTCCTACTGAACTTTTTTGTGTGTTTCTATTCACAGAAGAGGAAACTCCTATGCCAGAGTGGGTCCAACGGGAACTGTCCCATTCAGGGGGCTGGCATCCTTCAGTACTTGAAGCATGGTATCCTTCATCCAATGCTTGTGGAGCAAGCTCAGATCTGATGGAGTCATTCAGGTATTTTTCTGAAGCATGTCTCTAAGGAATGATCAAGGATTTCTGTTTCCTGTTAAAGGAGCATGGCTGTAGCAATGCTCAGAGTTCTACAATTAAATGCTTGTCATTGTGTTTTTATTTCCCTCCCCCTCACTTTACTGCATGCTTTTGCTTCATTACGTCTCATTGTACAGACTGCTGCAGGTTCCTTGTGCAAATGGGAAGGGTGATACAGAGCAAACTGAAGCTGAACTCTCAGAAAGTCTTTCTGAGCTGTACCAGAGAAAATTCAGTGAAACATCTGCAGCAGCTGGACCGGGAAATAACAGAAAAAGACGTATGTATACTTCTGGATTTGTATGTACACCATTGTCAATTAAGGACAATGACTTCTTAGCAGGCCTTTTCAATGCATCAGCTCTAGATCTGCACTATTCTGAGCATGCTATAGAATCATAGAATCATAGAATCGTCTGTGTTGGAAGGGACCTTAAAGATCATCGAGTTCCACCCCCCCTGCCATAGGCAGGGACCCCTCCCAGTAGACCAGGCTGCCCAGTGCCCTGTCCAGCCTAGTCTTGAACACCTCCAGAGATGGGGCATCCACAACCTCCCTGGGCAACCTGTTCCAGTATTTCACCACCCTCCCATCCGATATTATGTTAAAAATTCCTTCCCCTGCCTTTCTGTAGGACCCTCTCAGGTACTGATAAGTTACTATGAGGTCCCCTCTGAGCCTTCTCTTCTCCAGGCTGAACAACCCCAATTCCCTCAGCCTGTCCTCATAGGGCAGTTGCTCCAACCCTTTGATCATCTTCGTGGCCCTTCTCTGGACCCTCTCCAATAGCTCAATGTCCTTCCTGTGTTGAGGGCTCCAGAACTGGACGCAATACTCCAGGTGGGGTCTCACCAGTGCCGAGTAGAGGGGTAAAATCACCTCTCTTGACCTGCTGGTCACACTCCTCTTGAATACAACCCAGGATTTGGTTGGCCTTTAGATTTTTCTTTTGTTTAGAGACGGCATCATGTACATATTAGGACTGTCATTTAGTACATCCCAAGAGACTTTAATTCAATGCTGTGCAGTGACTAACAAAACATTTAAAAAGCAGTATGCAGAGCTTTGAAGTTTCACTGGGTGTTGAAACAGTAACCACTCCAGCTCAATCTCTCACACGTGTTCTAATTTAAAGAAATAAAATATTTCTAGAAAATGTTAATCGTCACGTTTCAGTTCCATATACTCTGAGCTGATGTGTCACTAAGTCTTGTTCTCAGCTCTTTCTATTTCTGTCATGTAAGATTGCATTCTATATGTGTAACTTCTGATTATAAGTTCTTACACAGAGCAGTAATTTTTGCCTGCTTTTAGAAGTAGCTTCCTACTGTGCTGTCTGCACACTTATTCTGTGGAGAAATACAAACATTTGAATCCATGTTGTCTGTTAGTACGTTACTGATCTAACTTGATGGTAATACAGAATTACACTCTACCTTGTGTGGGGTTCCTATCCCAGTTGTCTGATGCTAGAAGTCCCTTTTTGTGCCCTTGAAGGTGGGGTTCCACGAACTCCAGTGAGGCAGAAGATGAAGACCATGTCCAGATCCCTGCAGATGCTCAATGTAGCAAGACTGAATGTGAAAGCTCAGAAGTTTCAACCTGATAGTGGGCCACCAACAGTGAATGAGAAGGTTCCTCAGAAGCTTTCAGCAAAAAGATTGGATGAAAAGGTTGAAGAAAAGGAAAAGGCAATTAAAATATCAATAGGTGTGTATGAAGTTTTTGGTCCTGGTATTTGCAGGAGGTCATAAGGGTTTTTTCTGGAATGGAGAAGGAAGAACAGGAAGAGAGTACAGCATATTAGGGAGCAGATCAATGCTTGGATTTCTGTATCTTCAGCTTGGCACAGAGTGGTTATTTTTCTCCACCATTCTCCCAGTTAGTTTCTATAAATGCTTATTACCTGTTGTTACAGCTACTCCTGGGATTAGTTTTTTTGTCTAGCTCCATCTGAAAAAGGCAATAAGGAGCCTTTACTTTTTTCTTTAACCAAAGGAAGTAGGAGAAAGCATCCTATTTACTAATTACCCATGAGCAAAGGGAATTTCTTGACAGCTGCAATATCCTGAAGGCTTCCTGAACTGTTAGCTTATAATTTGTTTGGAGCTGGGACTTACTCTGTTTAGCATTCTGGGGTCTGGATATATCTTGCTGAAAGAAGCTCTCTCTTGGTGACTTGCTCTTTTCCCTCCTTCAGCTGGAATGAGTGCTTTATCAGTAAGGTATGCTGAAAAAGCATTAAGTTGACTTAAAACATTTCCCTTGCAGACTTGAAAACTGAGGAGGAACTGCAGTCTCATCTAAGTGCATGCTATGAGAAGGCTGTTGCTGAGGGGGTTATTTCATCTATGTCTGCCCAGAATATGATCATGGCTGTTAAAAGGTTCTCGAATGCACAAGATGCCAAAGAGAAAGAGGTAGATAATAACATGTGGTGAGGGTTGTTGCTAATCTAGAAAATAAATCTGTTACTATTTCAGGCTGCCTTTCCTTCATCTTACCTGAAGTTTTTATACTCAGTTGCAGGTAGTCAAAACCACAACCATTAACTGCTTCTATCTGTGCTGAGTCAATAGTAAAAACAATAAGTAATTATAAAGAATGTAGGCAAATAGAATTCAGTGATCAGTTTACACCTTTGCTAAAGATTCAGTAGATGACTTTTTTTCCCCTTGAGATTGACCTAAATTTGATTCCAATTTCACTTATTCAAAGACAGTACTTTAAAAAAAATACATTCTTGCAATCCATACTTGAGAAAAGGTGCATCTTCTGGTTTTGTGTGGCAAATCTAAGCCTACTGCTGCTCCAGGAAACAATTCAAACTATTTCTTGTGATTTTTACCACTGTGTATAAGCTTAAAGTAAGTTGCTGA
Organism: Turnix velox; assembly: GCA_013400935.1. NCBI lineage: Eukaryota > Metazoa > Chordata > Aves > Charadriiformes > Turnicidae > Turnix > Turnix velox. The sequence continues at coordinate 61,217 of VZTY01032650.1, forward strand.
AACCAAAATTGGTAAACTTTTGAGCAACTGAAAAAATACTATGAAAGACATTCATAGTTCCTGAAGAAGGCCTGAAGCTGCATGTGTGTGTGATCTTCTCTGTACTTTAAAGCTATAAGTTGCTCTGTCTCATGTCATTGTGATTTTGCTCTGGAGGGTTTGTTTCCTTGAAGACAGTTTTTAAATTGAGTAGTTTCCAAAATAATGGGTCAAGAGTGTGGGGAAGGGGGGAGCATCCTGCAGACAAGGAACAGACTTGAAGTTTTTGCTGTAATTATGTGTCTCTGCAGGTGGCCTGTGTGGAAAGAGTCAGAAACCATCTCCTGAAGACCAGCAAAATGCTGAGGCAACAGCATGGCTTGCAGAAGGAGACCAAAGTTAGAGAGTATGTGACATTTTGTTCCTTTAACTTCTCAGATTCTGTGGAGTTGATTCGCAATTTTTAATGATGGCTTTTTTGTACTGGTGGAAAAATACCAGTGGGGTGAATATTCCCAGGAGAATCTCTGGTCACAGTAAAAACACTTCATTAAATGCAAATGTTTGATAAACATTGTTGCCTTTATCTGAAATGAGGCATCTCCCCTGCCACCAAAATGAAATGCTAACCAAATTATGCTGTAAAAAAGGAGTCGCTTCTCTTCCTGTGNATGCTAACCAAATTATGCTGTAAAAAAGGAGTCACTTATCTTCCTGTGTGTTTTTTGTTTTTTTTTTTTTCCATACTTTTTGCAGTAAATATGTTGTTTCCACCAGGAAAAAGGCAGTGAATGGTTACTTGTTCTCTTAGGTGTCAGCTTCAGGTATTTCTGCGCCTTGAGCTGTGTCTTCAGTGCCCTTCCCTTCAGAGCAACGCTGATGACATGGAGCAGCTCTTGGAAGAGGCAAGTACATTGCAGGTTACATTTCTGGATTGCACTAGAAATGCATAGCTGGAATCTAGTTTTAATTTGGGTTTTTTTCTTTTTTTCTCTCTACTTGCTGTAGTTCTTGTAACTGTCACAACTTAATCGGTTCCCTCACCTGACTTTCTCTTCCAGATGACAGACATGCTCCGCATTTTATATCTGACTGAAGACCCAGCATATCTTACAAAGTTTCTGGAGGAAATACTAGAATTGTAAGTTCTTCAGGGTGACATAAGTGTTACTGGAGTCTGTGGTTTTGGTTTGATCATCTGTTGTTTGAGTAACCAGCAATCTGCAGCTTTGATTTGCGGCATCTCTGTAATTTTCAGAAGCTTGGGCATGTTCTGTTTGTTATGCATATATCTTGATCAAAGAAAAAGCAGCTGATAAGCAAGTAAATGAATGGGAAAGAATGCTTGATTTTCAGTATTTTTTTCTGATAACAAAGCAACAAAGGTTTGGTTCAAACTTTGATTCAAACACAATGTTTTGAGAGATTGTATTTGATGTGGGGTTCTCTCTGATGCTCTAGGTATATGAACTCTATACCCAAAATCCTTGGAGATATTTACTACGGTCTTGGTACACAAATACCCCCGAAGCTGGCGTCTGTTCTGCCTTCAGACTTTCTCAGTGATGATTCTGTGACTCTGGATAGCAAATCTCCAAGCCTTCCACCATCCCTAACATCTGCCTTAACTCCCAGCTCTGTTTACCTCCGCACAGAGAGTGATCAGTTAGAGGAGCTGCGCACCAGATCAGCCAGAAAAAGAAGGTAGTACTTCCAAATAGGATGCATCTTGCTGCAGCCTGGGCTGTGGATGAGGGGCTGTTTAAACTACAGCTCAGTCATCTTTGTTGCTGAGTAGTCATTTGGGGCAAGCTGACACATGCTGACAGCTCTGCAAGCCAGAGAGAGCAATACTAAGGGCTCCCATTTTTCATGTTTAGCTTGTCATTGTTGAATTTATGAAAGTGCAGCCTTCATTCTGCCTTATGGACTAGTGGAGTTAACAAGCATCTTCTGTGAGAGGAAGAGAATGTTCTGCTGTGGAGTAGATAACCTTATACTGCAAAAGTCAAACCTGCAATTTACTGTAGACTTCTGTGATGAGGGTCCTGTGTACATTTTAGCAAAAATGAAGTGAGAGTTTATAGTTAGGTGTAGCTGTTAGCTACTAGTAGTATAGTTAGATATTGCAGATAATTTTCCAGTGTTGGGACATGCCATCACGATTTACAGTCTGAATTTAGGTCAAGACTTCCTATCTCTAGCGTCAAACCTGAGCTTATTTGTCCTTAGGTTGATACCTGAGCTTTTGATCTTATTTTTAACTTACTTTTTGTATACTTTCTAAAGGAATAATGTCTTAGCCAGACACAGAAGCATGACAGAAGCACCACAGAACTTACGTCAAATTGAAATACCCAAGACAGCCAAGAATCCTACCAGAAAGGTAAAACTCTTACAAAAGGATTGTGAATGGGTTGCTTCTGCAGGTACCAGCAACAGTGTGAAGTGATACATGAGTGAAAAACTCTTGCTCTGTTTTCACTTAAGTGTGCTTTGTACCAGCTGTACAGAGATCAAAATAATTTTGGAAGGGAAATTGAAATAATATGGGGCTCAGAGGTTACAGTTTGTACTAGTTTAACATCACTGTCAGTTTAAAGTTATCTTTATTTCTCTTTTATTTCAGGAGACCTTGCGTTCTCACATTGCCACAGAGAAGTCCCAACAGATGCAGAAAGAAGCAGTGCAAGGTATGTTGACTTCTAGCTTTTTCAAGGCAAGGTGCATCTTCAGCACCTGTTCTCTTGGTGGGCTCTGATGAAATTATGCTGAAGCAGGCTGGAAATCTGATGGAAATTTTTCCTGAATTCTGAAAAAAACTTTGAGGGGGAAAGAAAAAAATCACTGTATTCTGTGAGAGCTCCCATGCAGAAAACTTGGATCAAGAAAACCTTCCCATTCTCCAATCTTGCAATTATTTCTATCTTCTCTGACCTGAAAAGAAAGTTTGTAGGAGAAGTTCAGGGTGGATTTAGAAGAGAGTGTGTTCCAGTAGCAGAAAAACAGATTTTAATGCTTTATGGCCTCTAAAAATTGTTTCTCTATACTGTTATGTGATGTTCCCATTTCTAGATGCCCAACAAAATTATTATCCTGTGACTTTTTTTTTTTCTTTTAATCTGATAATTTCTTGCTTTGTTTTGCCTCACAGAGGTTACAAAAGTAAGAAGAAACCTCTTCAATGAGGAGATACTTTCACCATCAAAGAGGTCAATGAGGAAGATGCCAAGAAGCCAGTCAGTCTCAGCTGTGGAAGGCTTAAGATACAAATGCCCTGATGAAGGCACTAAAGGTGGGACATGGCTTGCATATGCAGGATTGTTGTGGAAGAGTTGCTAGAATTCCTGTTTTTGTATCCTCAGTCCTGTGAAACAATTAATTATGGAGTATTGCTAATGATAGTGAAAATATTTCAGATCATTTCTGTGGTGTTTGAAGAGTGACTGGGACGGTACTGAAACTGAAGCTTATCTTTTATTGAATTCTCTGCATCTCATAAGGAAAACTAATGTTAAAAATGCTTTGTTGAAAAGGGATGTGTGAAAGAAAGATGGAGAATGAAAGTTGTATGAGTACATTGGCTGTCTCTAACACAATATTATTAATATTGAGAGAGTGGGATGGAAATGTAGACACCGGACTTGAAATGATGATGGTTTGAGTGCTGAGAGAGTGATGCACAATTATTCTATATGTGCTGTCATTCTTAAACTAAAGCTGATAAATTATATTTGCTTCTCTCTACTGCTCTATAATGGTGTGATGTTATGGCTCTTGGTTGATTTTTAGATCATCGCAAGTTACTGACCAAGAGAGTTGCAGAAACACCACTGCATAAGCAGGTCTCCAGGAGACTGCTGCATAAGCAGATCAAAGGCCGGTGAGTAAGCTCTTTCTGAACTTCTTCTGTAAGTTTTAGATGTTTAATTTGGTGGCTGTGAGCACAAGAAGTAAGTATCTTTGTTGTGATCAAAGTGTCGCTTTCACCTAAGGCAGTAAGAGACATGAGTGGAGTCTAAGTTCTCTTGCCTAGTGGGGGAGAACACCACTTGCATTATTGTGTGAGACAGGTTGCTTTAATTCCTGCTGCTAACTTATGTTTATATTCAGTTGCTGTTTTAGGGGCTTCTAAATTAGCTTAAAGTAGCCCTCAAAACACTACATTATTGTAGGATGGAGTACTGCTTTTCAGACTGTTGTAAGTTGCATTTTTGTAAACTTGAACAGTATGCTAAGTCCAAAATGTCTACTCTTTCTCAAGGTCGTCAGATCCTGGTTGTGACTCTGGGGTTGTAGAAGAATCTCCAGAGAAGGCCATAAATGGTAAGCAATGTTGATTTGAAGGTGGCTTTGCTGTATTATAACTTTTGAGATGAGCACGTTTCAATTTAGTTTATTCATGAATAGTCAGTACAAAACTATTGTGTAATTTTCTTGGTGTACCTTGAAGCTCTGATAGAACTGCTTGCAGCTCACTGCTTTGACAACCCAATATGGTGGAAGTTAAGAAGTTAGGTAGTAACTCCTTTAAATGAAAATATACAAAGGACTTTGAGGTTAAACAAGTTTCTAAGTTGCTTTAATTATTGTCAAACCAGCATTTGCAGGGTTTTATTTCAATGTAACTTCAACATGTGGTGCTGTGACCCTGGTGCTGCTTTGATTTCTTCTGTACCAGATTAGTCACCTGGCTCTGTGGGGTGTCTCTGTTATAGTGGCTTCTGCTATTTCTTATCTCCAGGAAGGAGGAAGAAAAGAACAGGCTTGGGCAAGTAGGGAGATGAATCACTTGTAAAGAATCAGGAGAATTAAGTAACCATTTAACCTGGATGTAACTTTAACTGAACATGTTTTTTCCTAGCATTCCTTTCTGTAGAATTGCTAGAAAGGGGTGGGAGAGGATGAGACATTTTGATTTGGTAGGAGAGATGTATGCATTAATATTCAAGATCCCCAAGTTGAAGCTTCCTTTTTCACCCACTTGCCTCTCAACATGAGAAGTTTCTCCATAGAGTGTGTTCTTTTCAGTTACAAGCTGTTTTCTGAAGATGTCCCCATTGTTGAGGGAGAAAAGACTCAAACTCCAGTATCCTTACTTTTTCAGAAGCAGGTTTGAGAAGAAGCCCACGCATCAAACGGCTGTCTTTGACTAGGACCTGCTCTGATGTTTTCTATTCCACTGCACAACCCAGCTCACAAAAATCACAGCGAGTTGAGAGCTCTACCCCGCAGGATGTAGAAGGTACTGAATGGAATTTGAGCAGGCTGATATTGCTGATCTGAAAGGCTAGCTCTGAGTTTTATTTGGCTATACAAGAGACTGTCAGAAGCTAAGAGCTATCGTGTCATACCTTCTGTAGGCAGAAATTCATCCCCAGTAATTATTTTTTAATTGTGAATCTGAATTTTGTGAATGGAAAGGCAGCTTTTTCTATACTGAATACACTGCCAATTTCGGAAGCTAATCAAGTCTTTCCTGCAGAATACCACTGATTGTCAGCCTGCTTTCTTTAAATGCAGTGAAATCCATGTAATATATGGGACAGAAATCCTAAAACTTTTAACTTACTTGAGCAGCATAAAGCAATGACTGATGGATTCTTCTTTGCTGGTTTTCTCAGTGGGATTATCAGCTATAAATGGTGATATTCAGTTCTTTATGTTGTACTTGCTAGAATCCTTAATCGTGAACCAGAACTTTCTTAAGCTACAATTTATAAATAGAATAAGAGGCTGAGCTATCCTGTGCATTTTTTTCTTCTAGAGCACTCTTTTTTACAGATAGATATTACTTTCATATTGAAAAATAACAATTATGTTCTAGAAAAGAACATGACAGGGCTGTAGGCTTTGTGAGGTACCTGTTCATACATCTGAAGTGATTGAGACAATTGTTCATGGCAGGTTACATGGTGTTAGTTGAATTGTACTGTTCCACTTTATAGGCACTAAGTGGCAATCAGAGGCTCCCCCCACTGTCCAGACTCCCAAGAGGTTTTTCTTTGGTGCAGTCATTGAGACACGTAGCCCTGCAATGAAGCACTCACCTGGAAGGTGGAGAACAAGAAAAGATTCCTTACACTTAGAGGAGCAGACTACCTGGCAGGTAGAAGTACTTGCCTCTTTCTTCCTATCTCCTTTTTCTTTTCATGTTTAGTGAGATCTACATGTGTTATGTTTAGTGTTTCTGTTAAGTCTAATCAAATGGATTTGTAATTTAAATCTTGAGAAGTAAATACCAAGAGGGCTAGATAATGCTGTTGGAATAGAACAATCACAATTCTTTAATTTATTTTTTTTCCTCCTGCAGACTCCTAGAAAAACCCCTAATAAGTTTGCCCACAAGACACTGAATTCTGCCAGTAAGCTACCAAGGAGATCACCTCGATTTCTCCACAGGACACCACAGAAGCTAGAGAAGACTCCTGGCAAAAGTCCAGTTGCTAAGCAGACTGCAGTTAAATGCTTGGGGAAGTACTTCTCTTCTCCTGTACAAAGGGTCAAGTCATCATCTGTGTTAACTGAAAGTAAGAAAGCAGCTTATAAGGATTGTCCTCCAGAAGAAAGACTTTCCTCTCCTTGCAAAGAGGAGGCTTCACCTCCTTGTATACAAATACCAGAATCCAAAGAGTTCTCACTGCTCAGTGGCCCAGTACTACCTCTTACAGATTCAAATCCAGCTGCTTCTCCCCCCTCTGCTGTCCAGGAAAGATGTCTTACAGAACTGCAAACTCCAAGGCGTTCCTTGAGACACCACTCAAAAATAGCATCTCCAGTTTTTGGTTGGAGGCAAGTTCTCCCCAAGGAAGTCCATATGCAGCCAGATTTGTTATCTCAAGCAACTGAAAGTACCCCCAGGAAACCTGAAGATTCAGGTTCAAAACTATGTACCAGCCCACTGAGTACAGAATTGTCGCCCCTTGCTGTGAGGCTGGTGTCTCCCTTCAGTTCTCCTCTGCATGAAAATTCCTCAGGCGCTGTGACAATCTGCTCTCCTTCAAACATGCAGACCAGAGACTCTGACTGGGAATTTGGAGAATCTAAACCATCTTTTCAAAAATCTCCATGTATTGCTAGCACTTCACTGAGATCCCTGTTTCAGACATCCAAGCAGGTCAAATGTGAAACAAATTCTGAAGAAGAGAACCTTACATCGGCATGTGCACCTTCTAAAAATCAGGACAGTCATCATGATAGTGGTGGGAACTCTTCTGGAGAAAACCTCCAGTTTTGTCAGTCCCAAATTAGTGAAAATAGCCCTTCTTTGGAAGGAAATAAACAGATGAATGTAGAGTCTCAAAAGTCTTCTCTGGAGGAGGACTTGGAAAAGCATTTGCCAAAGCCTTCTGCACAGAATCCTGATGCAGAGTGTGAACAATTAGTTAAAGGGAACTCCAGTGCAAACACCTGTGAGTCCTTCCTAAGCGGTTCTCAAACAGTTAGTGATGACTCAGAACTAAGAGCCCTGCTGAAAGAAGAATTTACAGGGCTGAAGGCTTCAAGTCTTAAGAGACACGTGAACTCTTCACCTCCCTTGCCAAAGTCTGCTCCTGCCTATTCTTTGCGCTGCACCGCAGACAGGAGGCAACGGGAGGCTGCAGCACGGATGGGAAACCCTCAACTTCTAGCCAAGTTCTCTACTCCCAAAAGTCGTTGCAAGCTGCCTTCTGCTAGCTCTCCAACTTATGAGGTTGAACTTGAAATGCAAGCTTCAGGCCTGCCTAAACTCCGCATTAAGAAAGTTGGTTCTTGTTCATCTTTGGAAGTTCAACCTGAAGTGAGTGGCACAAAGCCCAAGGGAGGAGAAAGCCCCTTTGGTGATCTGTCTGTGAGTTGGTGTAACAAGCACCCGGGAAAACAAGCAGCTGCCTGTGTTTCTCCATCCTGCTTTCGCTCTTTCCACACTACGCCTGGGAAAGGGGGAGGACAGACTTACATATGCCAGTCATACACCCCAACGAGTTGTGCCTCTAATGCCACCTCTCCATCCCCATTAGAAGCAGGAGTTCCCTGGACACCTTCCCCAAAGCAGAAGGGGAAGGCTACACCTGATACCATCAAAGACTGGCCTCGGAGGAAGCGAGCAGCAGGCAGCACTGCTAATGCTGGCTGTGGCCAAAATGACAAGACTGCTGATGAGCAGAAGAAAATGTCAACAGGCAGAGGAGAGATGAGGAACATGGAGCACTGTAGCAGCAAAGTCACAAATGCTCTTGGGGAATTTGAACTGGAAGGGGTTTACAGGCTCCAGGATCAGGCCTCTCCTAGTGACTCTGAACACAAAGCTGGGGAGGACTCTGCCATGGAAACTTTTGGCTTGAAATCTCGGAAGCGGGTTATTACATCTCCATCGCCAGAGAAGGAGGAGAAGCACAATGCCAAGAGATCTTGCCCTGACAGGTGCAACTTGGATCTTGCCAGCTTTCCCACAGATGAGGGTGACAGAAGCAGGACCAGAAGAATAGACCCTGCACTTCCTGAGAAGCCAGGAGCATGTGCGCTCATAAGTCCTGAGCTGCAGAGTTGTGTAGGGGATGATGATGTCTTCCTTTTTTCAGGTAATTAAATGGTGAGAATGATGCTCCATTGAAATTTCAGAGGTGGTTAAAAATAGACAAAAACAAGAACACAGTTGTTTTCTGTGTGACTATCTGAGGGAGGGAGAGGTGGAGCAAGGGAGAGTGGGTTACAAGTGATATGGAAGTTAAGTATCTGGAGAGGCAGGCTGGATGTGAGTTCACCAACAGAGTATTAATCATGGAAGAAATCAGAGAAATGGGAAAGAGCAGGAGGCTGGAGGAGTGAAGGAAAGCTTGAGTACCTGAAGAAGGTGAATCTCAGTTCCATCCAGCTTTATTTAGGTTTGTGCTGATGCTGCCATCTGTTTCTACCCTGCATCCAGCACTGGTGCCAACTGCCTTGAAGCAGTGAAGCTTTGGCCTTAGTACGGTCTGGAGCCTTGGGAGTCCTTTTCATGTTGGTATTTGTTGATACTCCATTTCTATCTGCCTGTGGGGACAGACTCATTAAAAGTGGGTATGAGAAGGGATTCCCTCAGTAGCAGTAATGCTGTATCTGTAGATAATCAATTTTAAACTAACTCTTGGCTTTTGGTGTGGGTACAGATGACTTGGCTGACCTTTGGTGGAACAGGCTTTCAGTTCTGTATCCAAGGCCTTGTGAACTTCAGATACTTAATCCAGCATTGTTTGATCATAGAATCATAGAATCATAGAATAGTTTGGGTTGGAAGGGACCTTAAAGATCATCGAGTTCTAACCTCCCTGCCATAGGCAGGGACACCTCCCACTAGACCAGGCTGCCCAGTGCCTTGTCCAGCCTAGTCTTGAACACCTCCAGAGAGGGGGCATCCACAACCTCTCTGGGCAACCTGTTCCAGTGTTTCACCACCCTCACTGTAAAGAATTTCTTTCTTATGTCTAGTCTAAATCCATCCCCCTCTAATTTATATCCATTGTTTCTAGTCCTCCCATCCGATATTATGTTAAAAATTCCTTCCCCTGCCTTTCTGTAGGACCCCCTCAGGTACTGATAAGTTACTCTGAGGTCCCCTCTGAGCCTTCTCTTCTCCAGGCTGAACAACCCCAACTCCTTCAGCCTGTCCTCATAGGGCAGTTGCTCCAACCCTTTGATCATCTTCGTGGCCCTTCTCTGGACCCTCTCCAATAGCTCAATAGCTCAATATCCTTCCTGTACTCTTCCAGGATACATAAGTGTAACTGTGTTTAATATGAATTAAATGCTTTTTCTACTAGATAAGAAAATTAAATGCACAAAGAGCTGATTACAGACTGCTGTTTACCTTTTTTGCTGCCAATCTATACGCTACTTCTCAGCTAAACTCTATCCCTTTGTACTGATGGAAGTTTGGAGGTAGAATAAAGGTTGTGTAGGTGAGGTACTTAAAAGCATTCAAATTGTTGGTTTGCTGCAGCCTCTCTCTGTGCTTTTCAGGCTCTACTCCCCCACTGAAGACCACGCCATCTGCCAGCAGCCTCCTAGCACTGACCCAGTCCCCACTGCTGTGCCAGGGACAGACACCACTGTCTAGGAGAAGACGTGTCCAAGGTAATCTCCTGTGCTGGGAAAGGCTGGACTTGGGAGGACTGGGTGTGCTCTCCACTTGCCTGACACTGAGAGCAAAAGCATATTGAGCTAGGGACTGGCCTCTGGGCAGAAAGGTTGTCTTTGCCACTTCTGTAGTCAGTGTCTTTTTGTCACACACTTCCAAGGAAACTGGAGTGCACTGGAAACTGGAAGTTTGGCAGGGAGGGGAAGTAGCAATGAAAAAAAAGAGTAGCTTAGCAAGAAGTGCAGCTTACTGTTGTTGTTTCCAGTTGGTATTTGGCTGCTTTGAGTCACCAGTGAACTTTGGCAAATCATGGCCTTAATTTATTTTTCCTGTTTTATAGAAGAGGAATCTGATGCCTTCCAAATTGTTGCCAAGCAGGAGCTGTCTCCATTCCACATGTCTTCCAGGAAGCGCTCGTTTAGCAGGACTTACTCAAGGAAAAAGCTTCTTAGCTGAAGTTTGGAGTCAGATCACTATGGGAAACTTTGCATTATCCCAACTGCACAACATCCTCTTCAACACAAACCTTGTATTTAGTGCTAGATTGGAGCTGTCTTGTATTGGTAGGAGACTGGATGCAAGCATGTGACAATGGAAATAAGGACCACTCTAAATGGAGAGGTGCTGGAATTGAAGTTAAAACAACCTTTCAAACCCATAGCTCATTCTTTCTAGTGCTTCTCCTGCATGTGGAAGCTGAGTTCTGCAGGGAAGGTACAGTTCTGCTTGGGTGAAGAGGGGGAACTGTCATTTTTCTACAGTTGTCTTGTAAAATAAACTGATGTGAATTTTCATTGTGTTGCTTTTCAGAAATCTGGCTTGAGCTGAAATGAGGGGTGAGGGATTTGGGGTGCAGGAAGGAGCAGGATCCTGGCTAGAAAATGAACTGTGTGCTTCTGCTGTTTGTCTCATCCTGATACAAACTGAATTCCTCTTAGTTCCATCCAGTTTGCCCCAGCTTAGTGAGAAGATACCAAGCAGGTCAACTGATGGATTAATGGCTAAATTGCTAAGAAATACTTGACAGTGCCAAATAGGGAAGGACAACTTAACTGGAGACAGGGAAGGGAGTTTAATTCTCCCCCTTTGTAGATCTCCTCTGGCTTAGTATTATCTGCTCCTGTCCACTGCTTCCTCGAAGTGCTGTCACAGGAAAGCTGCTCATCAGTGAAACCGTGCACCTGCTTCAAGGATGTGAATTGATACACAAGTTTAGAGCCCCAAAACTACTGCATACTTTCAAGTAGGATGGATTCATCATTTCTGTGCTGAAGATCATTGTTTTAGGAGTGAAAAATAAAGGCTCTTGAGTTCATATCTCTAGGGCTCCCAGTAATGTCCTCCCTCACCGCCACACTGCACTAAGTATGATCTATGTACAAGGCACCAGATCATAAAGTGGCTGTTATGTTACTCTCTGAACAGTGGAGCAGTGATTTCAGGCTGAAGCAGTGGCTTTTTGCTGTCAGCAGCCATTTTTTCTCTCTACCTTGTTCTTAAACCAGATATCTGGGCTTTCATTTCTTGCTCTACCAGAGTTAGTTATGTCCCCCTTCCTGAGGTGAATGGTGTCAGTGTTGCAGCTGTTTATTCTCCCTTGCATCTAGACCAAAGTTTTCCCAAGAGTAAGGAAATGCTGTTTAAGGTATCTTTAGGCTAGAACAGAAAGTGGCTCTTTTATCTGGGAAGCTTCAGACAATTCTGCAACTTGCTGTAGGAAGCCTACAGGCTCTCACTAAGCACTTACAAAGGCAACATTGTGACAGTTTAGTTCCCATGCAGTGAGGTTTAAATAGAACTCCTTTCCTGCATACCCAAAGTGATGACTGGAGCCTCTGACAAGTGACTGCTTCATAAAACTCACTCTGCTTTATTATAAAAGTTACAGTAGAAATGTAAAAATAAAAAAAAGTTACTACAAAAAAAAAAAATCTATGTACAAGTTCTGTAGGACTGCAAGGGCTGAGCAACCCCTGCAGCAGAGGTTTCCAAACTGTAAACTTTTTTTAGTGTTAAAGGCATCTTCCACTTCTCAGTGTTTAAGATGCTGAGAGGATGAGAGGAAAGGTGTCCAGTAAGTGCTGTCTGGAGTGGCAGCAGCAGGGAGAAGGCAGGCTGGTACATGGATACTTCTCTTATGATGAAAAGATATCTCCCTCAGGCCTCTGGGCTGGCTTTTGGGGCAGGAAGGTTCTTAAGCTTATGCCAGCACTATCTGCTCCTTGGTGGCCTCTGCCAGGTGAATGTTAAGCCTGTGTCTAAAGGGGGTTTTTCCTCACATCTATCATTGCTGGGTGATAAGGCACAGGGGTGGTGTTGAGGCTGGCTCTGCGCAGCTCCCGTCGGGGCTTGGCAGCAGGAGCAAGGGTCCGAGGTGGATGTACCTCATGGGGCTGCCCTGCTCTCAGCAAATGCTCCATGTCCCTCTGCCGAAGGTCCCCAGAGCTGTCACTGGGCAGGGAGGAACGTCGCCATGTTGCTGGCAGTGGGGCATGCACCAGGTCCCTGGTCTCATCTCTGACCCAGTGGCTTTCTTCAGGAACAGCCAGAGGCACAGACTGATCCCCAAGGCTGGACTCCTCATAGGTCCCAAGCACAGGCAGAGTTCTGTCCCCAGGTCTGTGAATGATTCTTTCCATTCCTGCTGGAAAAAATTGAGGATACAGTGAGATGAGTATCAGAATCTCCACTTTTCTCATCAAAAGCAGCACCTGTAGAGCACTTGCTCGTGGCCTGCAATTATCCACTGTGCTCCAAGCTTTCATGGCCAGGGAGAGAAATTAAAACTTATTTTAACTTAGTAGGAATAGCAACATTCCAGTCTGGGTTTTGTCTCACCTCTGGTCTGTCCAGGATGGAGATTCATGTTGTTGAGCCTCTGGTTCAGCTCCTGATTTGCCCTCATGTAACGGCTCAATTCCTTCTCCAGCACCTGGATCCTTGCCTCGTACTGCAGCTTGCTGCTGGCCAGCCCCTCATCCATGTGCTCTGCAAGGGAAAACAAGGCCATTTCGAGCTGTGAGCCCCACGTGTGACAAAAGCAGTGTCGGTGCTGTTTGAGGAGCTGGGTGGTTACCACGGCTCTGCTGGAGCAGTAACTGCATGTTCTGCTCGTGCTCCTTCTGCTGCAGGGTGAGCTGTCGGTCCATCTCCAGGCGTTGGCGCTCCACGGCTGCCTCCAGCCAGTGCACCAGCTGCTGCTGCTCCTCCAGCTGCATCTCCAGCTCCGAGAAGGCAATGTGCTGCCTGTGCTGATCCTCTCGCAGCGTCACCACCTGACCAGGGCCCAAGAAATAAGAACATCATAGAATCATAGAATAGTCTGGGTTGGAAGGGACCTTAAAGATCATCGAGTTCCAACCCCCCTGCCATAGGCAGGGACACCTCCCACTAGACCAGGCTGCCCAGTACCCTGTCCAGCCTAGTCTTGAACACCTCCAGAGATGGGGCATCCACAACCTCCCTGGGCAACCTGTTCCAGTATTTCACCACCCTCACTGTAAAGAATTTCTTTCTTATGTCTAGTCTAAATCTATCCCCCTNGGAAGTTTTCTGGCCTGATCAAGTTAGCATTTTGGTTTAGTGTGTGAAGGTTGGTGGTTCTGGGATGTTCTAGCTGCCTCAGAGGAAGAGCAGTGTGTGGCTGCATTGATGAGGCAGAGCCACCCCAGGGATCCATGCATCCTATGACTTGTTAAGTCCTTCTCCTAGGTGTTGGGACAGGTGGGGATTATAGTGCTGTAGCTTTATGGTTTGACTTTACAAGGATGAAGTACAGGAGGGAGCAGAAAACCTAAAAGTGATGAAAATGAGTGATCAGGATACTACTGCTCCTACCTTGTCGAAGTACTTGCAGAGCAGAGCTCGGGTCTCAGAGGAAGAAAGGTAGCTGAGCTTGGCCATGAGGTTCATCTCACACTGGGACAAGAGGCTGGCTGAGGCTCGCAGCACTCGTTGTCTGCATGTGATAGACTCATTCTTGTACTCAATGGCTGCATCCAGAGCTTCGATTGCCTCATCCAGCTGGAACAGGATCCGTTCTTCCTGCCAGGGCAAAGCTGGGGTTACCCAGGAGAAAGGGTTTGCTGTGTCTCACCTTGTGCACATCCCTTGTCATGTCAGAGGTGCTGGTAAGAAACTGGGGTACATACAGGTTGGGGACATGGAGGAGCATCTGCTATTGACACCATGCTCAGATCTTTACTCAGAGTCATTAAATCATTTATGTTGGAAAGGACCTTTAGGATCATAGAGTCCAGCTGTAAACCTCAGACTGCTACATGCACCACTAAACCATGTTCCTCAGCACCACATCTACACATCTCTTAAATACAGCACAGATGTCAACTCAACCACTTCCCTGGATAACCTGTCAAGCCAATGCTTGACAACCCTTTCAGTGAAGAAAAATGTCCTAAGGTGCAATCTGACCTTGCTACAACACCCTTTCAGGTTCTTCTCTCTTACTACCTCATGCTCTTGCCATTAGAACAGCCCCAGCTCAAGGAGAGGTACCTCTGGGGACAGCAGGGTCCCCTGACGCAGCTTGTTGTCGAGCTCCAACCTCTGTTTGAGCAGCTGGTCCTTCTCCTGGCGCAGGCTGTTGATCTCCTGGCGGATCTGCTGCTGGTCGTGAGCACTGCCATGACGCAGCTGCCCGTTCTTCTCAGTCAGCTCCTTCTCCAGGTGCTCCAGGCGGCTGGACACACGCACCATGTCATCTGTCAGGGCCTGCAGCAGAAGATGCCCAAGGGGAGCTGCTCTTAAAGCAGATCATCCCACAGCCCCTCCTACTTCCTCCATTGGTCAAGCAACCCCATATGCACACCTAAGTTGGGGAGTATCAAGTCAACTAGCTCAGAGGCACAGCACAAGCAGGATCCCCTGCAGAGACAGTTTTGCTGCCTACTTCCCAACACCACCTCAACCTGACCTGCAGCCCTCAGACAGATCCAGGATGGCACTCAGGTTTTCCAGCCTCCCATCTCAGGAAATCAATCAAGGGTCTGAGATGACATGCTCTTGTCCTACCTGGCTGGAGCGCAGTCGTTTGCTCTCCAGGCCATTCTTCTCCTGCAGCAGGGCTTCCTTTTTGGCCACGATAGCTTCCCGCTTCCGCAGCTCATCTTCCAGCTCTTCCAGGGCCCGGCGCTGCTCAAGAACTTTGTCCATTTCCATATCCAGCCACTTCTTCTGCTCCTCAATTTTCTGATGGAAAGAGAAGCAAAGGGCATGTGTATGTGTGCAGACAGCACCAGCCATGCCCAGGATGCCAGGCTAAAGAGTAACGGGATTGAGATCAGAGAGACCTGAGTCCCTCTGAGAGTCAGAGCTGAGATAAATCCCCAGGTGCCAAGGAGCGCTTGGGGGCTGCATCTCACACCAACCCTTCTGCTGACAAGACAAAATTTCACAGCTTCTCATCCAGTGCTAGAATTTATAAGAGAATACTGGTCCTGGGAGCAAGACAAGATAGAAATCCTCTGCTACTAGACATCAGTGATATTATGTCCTCCTAAAGGGCAGGATGGACTATGGCCAATCTCAAGCTGAAGCCCCTGCTTCCAGGCCTCCCCCAGCAAACAGCAGGATCCCTGGAAAAGGATGGAGGGGGAAGGTTTGCTCTGCCTGTACCTGCTGCTGTTCCAGGCTGATCACGGAGCCATTGCTGCCACTTCGTCGCTTCCTCTGGAAAGCTGCAATTTCCTCTGTTTTAATGCGCAGGATTTTCTGGTGCTGCTCGTGCTTCAGTTCCAGTTCCTGCATGGGAAGGAGTAGCTGTGAACCTCAAGAAGCTGTCTGCCCTACAGCCAGAGGCTGAAGGACAGGTTATGTTCTCCACTAACTCTGTGGATATTTAAAAAGACTCCTCTCTTCACAGAGCCCCAAAGATGATCAGGGGATTGGAGCATCGCCCTTATGAGGAAAAGCTGAGGGAGCTGGGTCTCTTTAGCTTGGAGGAGACTGAAGGGTGACCTCATAAATGTTTATAAATACGTAAAGGGTGGGTGTCATGAGGATGGAGTCAGGTTCTTCTCATTAACCTCAGTGACAGGACATTGGGCAACAGGTGCAAGCTGGAACACAGGAGGTTCCACAGAAATATAAGAAAAACTTTATCATGGTGAGGCTGCCCAGAGAGGATATGGAAACTCCTTCTCTGGAGACATTTAAAATCTGCCTGGATGTCTTCCTGTGTGACCTGATCTGGATGTTACTGCTCTGGCAGGCAAACTGGACTAGATGATCTCTTGAGGTCCCTTCCAATCCCTGACATTCTGTGATTCTCCTTCCCCATACAGACCCCATCAGAGCTACCCCAGCCTACCCAGTATCTTCCTCACGAATACCCTGGTACCACAGCTCCTCCCGCCTCTTGGTTCCTACCAGTGGGTGGTGCTGCTTCTTGTTGACCTCTGTTTCCAGGCGCCGCTTCTGCTCGCTCTCCTCCCGCAGCCGGCGCTGCAGCTGCCCCTGCTGCCGCCGCATCACCTGGATGTTCCTCTCCAGCTCCTGCACACGCTTCTCGCTCTGGGCCGACAGTGACACCAGCCTCTCTGTCGCCTGCTTCTTCTTGCACAGAACCTGACAGAGGGGGAAATCTGCCCATGGGCTTGGCCTCTCCCTCTGCCCCTTGCCCACCAGTGGGTTGAGGCCCTTCCCACTCACCTGTGCCTTGCTCTGTGCGGCCGCCACGCGCGTGCGGCACTCCTGCAGCTTGCGCTTCTCCCCAGGATCCCACAGCTCTTTGCTCTCCAGCTCCTGGAGCTGCTTCTGGCTGTCACTCAGCTCTGCCCGCACCTGCTCGGCCTCCTGCTCCAGCTCACTGATCTTCTGGCAGTACTGCTTGTTCAGAGCCTGTGCGTCCTTGCCTGCAACACATCCCCCGTCTGCTGTGACCTCCCAGCCTCCAGCCCCCTTTCCTCACAGTCAGGATTCTGCCCTTCCCTCTGTCTTCCTCAAGTGTTTTTGGCTGCTGTGACTGAATGCTCCCTTGCCCTCAGCTACTATAGGCAAGGCATTTGGGGAGAAACCAGTGGGAGGGATCTCACTCAGATGGAGGGACCAAGTTACAGCTCCCTGCTGCCTACAGAAGGCACAGACAATACAGGGGGGGAACGTGAGAATGAGAATAGAGACCAAGCATTCCAGCTAAGAGATTTCATAGGGGATGGATGCATGTTCCCACCAGTAGCTGTGCACCTGTCTTAATGAGCTCTGTGATCAGCTCCTCCTTCATGCGGATGTTGATGGCCAGCTCTCGGATCTTCTGCTGTGCTTGTACCAGCCTCCACTCAGAGTCCTTCCCTGGCAAGCGCTCCCTGTGACCAAGCAGTGGCTCCTGCTTCCTGCAGACCTCTACAACACAGATTCCTGGGTAAGGAACATCACCCACAGTCACTTGCAGCTTCCACAGCTTGCGCACAGTTCTCGGCAAACCCCATCAGTTCAAATTTCTCCTTAAAAAATGGGCTAGATTGTCACTTGCTTTATTTTTGCCTCATGGGCTCATCCAGGTGGGACATGTTGCCCTCCTATCAGCAGCATCCATGAAGTACCACCAACCCTAGGAAGACTATCCAGCAACCTACAGTCTCAACTTGCCTTTTAACAGCTCCAGCTGCTCCTCCTGAATCAAGGTGCCATTGCCTCCAGTCAGCTCCTTGCTCAACTTGCAAATTTCTTTTTTGCCCCAGCTTCGAATTCCATTTCTGGAAAGAGCAGAAAATACATCAGTTGGGTCTGGGCACTGCCAGAGCTGTTCCCAGTAAGGACCCTCATGATCCACAGGCATCAGGAGACAGAAGCAGTAGCTATGATCAGGAAAGAAGGGAATTAGTTCCCCAGTGAGCAGGCAGCTGTCTCAGCAGAATGACTGTTTGCTTCTACATCCTACATGAAAGCCAAAATGCAGAGCTGGCACAACCAAGTCACACACATGCCAAGGCACTGCACGGTGCTGGGACAGGCTACACTCACCGGCGCTGGGATAGGGACCGCTTCTGTTCCCACTCCTCCTCCTCTTCTGAGGACAGCTCTGACAGCTTCTCAGAGTCCTGGCTGAGCTCCTTCCTCAGCACCATGGCTTTGATCTCTGGATTCCCCACTGGGCACTGTTTGTGGTTCAGGTGTGAGCCTGCCAGGTCCTCCTCCTGGGAAGAGGGGTTGCTATTGAGCTGCTGGGGCAGAGAAAGAGAGGAAACATGCTGCATGAGAGCTAATGTTAGAAAAAAAGCAGTGGAGATCATCTGAGTGAAAAGGCAGCAGCTTCCCAAAGGCACAGACTTGCACCCTCACCTTCCTGCAAAGGGCTCTGCTGCTCTGCTCCACAGGAAGGAGGCTCGAGGGAATCCCACTAAGGCCATAGGATGTGGCAGCATCCAGTGGAGCCGTGTGAGGTCTCTGGTTGGCAGTCACCAGGTGAAGGTTTTCCAGCAGTTCTGGCACACACAGGTTTGGCATTGCCATCTCCAAGCGCACATGCAGCTCTGAGATCTTATCCTGTTGCTCCTGCAGCTTGTCGCTCTAGAAGGCGATGGGAAAAATGTGGGTTTGTACATGTAGATCCCAGACCTGCTGTGAAAGAACCTGAAAGCTGGGCAATGCTCTCCTGGAGTGGGAGGAGTGGGGCAGGTCTCTATAAAGACAGCAGAGCTCAGAAATACCTGCAGCTTGTACTGCTCCATGGCATCTTCCAAGGCAGCCAGAAAATCATGGTTCTCCTCCTCCAGGCGCTCAACTTGCCTCTGCAGTTTGGCCACCTGCTCATCCTTGATGGACTCACATCCTTTCTCAGTGTTCACCTGTTCCTCAAAATACAAGAGAGGCAGCATCAGCATCCACCATTATCCTTCCTTTTCCAAGCTGGGCTCTGCAAGGGCACAGCAACTCTGCAGACAGATTTTTTCCTGCAAAACAGATCTTTGCCACAACTGAATCCAACCTCTCTCTGCCTGCTTCAAGAATCACATCTTTGAGACTCTCTATGACCTTATGGCCAGGTTGATTCTTTTCCTCCACTCCTGACCCTTCCACCATGCTACAGCTGCTCATCAGATCATAGAATCACAGATTTGGAAGGGACCTTCAGAGGTCTAGTCCAACCTCTTGCAGTGAGCAGGGACATACTGTATTTCCCTGCCTATGGCAGAGGGGTTGGAACTCGATGATCTTTATGGTCCCTTCCAACCCAAACTATTCTATGATTCTAACAGGTTGCTCAGAGCCTCAGGCTGTCCATGAATGCTTCCGGGGATGGAGCCTCCAGCACCTTTCTGGGCATCCTGTTCTAGTGTTTCACCACTCTCATGGTGAAAACCTTCTTTCTAACATCAAATCTAAACCTGCCCTGCTCCAGTTTAAAGCTAACTGCCCCTTCTCCTATCACTACATGCTCTGACCAACACGATGAACCCAAATTCAAAGAGCTGCAACACCCCAACCCATACCTGGGCTTTTGCCAGAGTTAAGGTTTGTGCCTCGGGGTTCTGGTCTTCCATGGAGGTGCTCTCGATGCCACTGTCCAGCCCGGCCGAGGTCAGCTCACTCCTCTCGCTCTCCACCGCGCACAGCCATTCCTTGACCCGCAGGATCTGCTCCACCGTCAGGTTACTGTCCTCCTGCAGCTCCATCAGCAGGCGGTAGGCGGCGTCGGTGCAGGTGCGGTAATGGGCGCACTCGGCCAGCAGCCGAGCCGTGGGGTCCGGCGCGGGCGGTTTGGCGGTGGCCGAGCGGTTGATGATGCGGGTCTCGGAGCGGTGCCGCTGTTCCAGCGCCTTCTGCAGGTTTTTTATCTGCCGATGAAGGTCTTCAATGTGCTCCGTCTCCTTCCGATAGTTCACTACGGCCTTGTTCTGGATGTTTTGAGCTCGGTTGGCGTAATTCAAGGTGTTGAGGGTCTCGTCAAAGTCGGAGGAGGAGGGGCTGACACAGGCGATCATGACGGTTTGGGCATTTCCCCCCAGGGAGTCTTTCAGAATCCTGAAGGGAAGAGCACAGTGATTAAAATAGCTGAAGTACAAAATAAAGCAGGAACCAGAAGGTTTCCAACCCTCTTCATAGGTTAAGCCCAAGGAAAATGATCAATGCTCTGTGGCAGGTGGCAGGTTTGGCATTAGTGAAGTGAGCAGGATCATTAAGCAGAGGAATAAACAATTCACACTGTGACAAGTTTCCATCCAAATAATTCCCAAGACTGGGAGCTTCCCAGCTCTGTGATCACATGTGCTGCACAGGAATCTGTGGCTAAAGCTGCCTGCTCAAGCTTAAAATTAAGCCAACCATCACATAAGCCTATGGGAAGCATTTTTTATCCATTGCCAAGCAGGATAACCCATCTCAGCTCCAGCAGCATGACTTACACAAGCCTCATCTTCTGCAGTGCTGTAATGAGCCAGTCCATCATTTTTGTTCTGGTCTCATTGTAACTCAAGCTTCCCTACCTGAAGACCTGCACAGAGGGTGGATCTGTACACTGCTGTGAGGCACAGTGGGTGAACTGGTCCCATACCAACACACAGCTGGTCTGAGAGCCCTGGTGAGACAGCAGAAAGGACAAATGGCCCTTCAAGGGACTTCTGGTGAGCCTGGAGACTCTGCCACCAAACCTGGCAGGCTGTGCATGCAAAAAGGCAGGAAGAAACATCATCTCCTTCCTGCTCAACCAAAAGTGCATGGGATGTAGGGGTCCCAGCTGTACCTGGTGATTTTGGAGTCCCTGTAGGGAATGTGACTGCCTTTCCTCCGAGGGTCTCCCAAGGCACTGATGACATTGCCCAAAGCCAGGAGGCCACTGTTGATCTGGATGCTCTCCTTCAGCCTCTCCCCAGTGTTTCCTGTCTTCACGATTCTCTCTGAGCCTGCCAGGTCCACGAAGTGAAACTTGGAAACCAGGACCTGGCCTGAGGCAGGGACAGAGGGGGAGTGGTGGTGGAGGGAGATGCGGCCGGTCCCACGCCTCTGTTCCATGGTCACTGTGAAGATGGTGTGCGAGCGGCTTGACTGCTTGTTGATGTGGGTAGCTCCTGTGTGCTTGGCTGTGTTCCCCATCTCCAGCAGGCTCAGAACCTCATCCAGCCCTTCCACTTCTGACTCCTTCACACCACAGAGCACTGAAATGGGAAACAGAGCTGTGGCTGTCAAGGACAAAGTTCCTCTGCACAGCCTGGTGCCATCTCCCTGCCATGCACAGACTGGCTTTTTACAAAACAGGACTAAGCGCAGCAATCTGCTGCAGGAGAGGCAGAGAGGGATGGAGGGAGAAGATCTGGCTCTGCTTTCAGCTACAGATAACCCAACCATGGCCTCAGGCATGGGAGAAAAAGGGAGTCTGTGTGCAGCCACACATACCAACATTCCCCTTGTCATCCTCCCGGATCTGGATGTCTTTGCTGGCTGTATCCACCTGCAGCAAGTCCCGAAACTCCTCCTTGTAGACCTCCAGGTAGGACACTCGGACAGTGTAGTCGATCAGGTCATTCTCATCGATGAGCCTGAAGGTCTCGGCCATGGCTCGTGGAATGATGCCCTGCTCATCTTCATTGATGGAAGCTGGCAGAGAGATGGATACAGTCACAAATGCTGGAGGAGCCAGTGCTGGAGCCATGGGCAGGAGGCTGGAAAGGAGCAGCCTCTCAACCCTCCTGCAGCTTGGTCCTCACAGCACGGATTAAACAACCCTCTGAGTGTTTCTGCACCACAGGACCTTGGAGCAAATAAATACCAAACCACTGCTGTGCTGTTTGTTTCCACTCCTTCCTCAAGAAGGAAAAAAAGCACATTAGTGTTTCAGCAGGGAGCAAACACCCTGCCTGCAGCCACAGAGTGCTGTCCTTTGAAGTCACAACAACCTTTCCTACAGCCTCTGCCGGCTGGATTTTAAATGTTTTTGCTTTTGTATGCAACAACTGTTTGAAAGGGCAGTTCTCAAATCTGGTGATACAACAGCCTGAACTGGGAAACTGAGAAGAGAGGTAGACTGAAAGTATGGAAACAATTTAGTGTTTACAAACCATGCAATTAATTAAAGCTGACTGAAACATTTACAGTACATCCTCTGTAAGGCATCATAATACCATTAAATGAGCACTTAGAGGAGGAAATGGTTTCATCTTCCCTCATCTCCTTTGCTAACAGGATTGACCCCCCCCAAACCTCCATCTCCTTAGGGCTAACTTCAGCATAAAGCTCTTTAAGATTCAAGCAGTGCCTAGGAAGACCACCACCACCTCCCGACCAGACAGAGATCTGGCTTGTCCTGCAGTGGTAGAGGAGAAAACTGATGTGGTGGGATCTCAGAGAAGGCATTACCCATGGTTAGGGATGGTCACAGCAGCACGGGTGGTGGGGAGCAATGGATGTCGGGGTGGACAGGATGGGGAGGGATGATGGTTAGGTTGGTTGGGATGGGCTGGCCGGGTCAAGTGGGAGGACAGGGAGGATAGACTGGGATGGTGATGCTGAAAGTAATGGTGATGTTGGCAGGTTTGGGCACAGAGAGCAAAGTTGATGAGTTTATGGTGGGGATGGTGGCATCAGTGATGTTGGCAGGCTGGAAGGGATGGCTGGGACAGTGGCTTGTCGGGATGTTAGGAGGTGGCGATGTGGCACCGGTGGGGTCGGCGGGGAGCGCAGCGGATGGCGGTGATGCCGGAGGGATGGGTGACGGCGGTGCGCAAGCTGCCACCGGCCGTGCCGCGACTCACCCACGCTGGCCTCCCCGATGGTGTAGGTCTTGCCGGAGCCGGTCTGCCCGTAGGCGAAGACGGTGGCGTTGAAGCCGCGGAAGAAGGCCCGCAGCAGCGGCTGGACGCAGGCCCGGTAGACGGCCGCCTGCCCCGCCGCCTCGGGCAGCACGGCGGCGAAGCGGAAGC
>VZTY01032650.1:84180-121059 GCA_013400935.1 Turnix velox
TAGCGATGGCGTCAGGCGGCTCCGCCCGGCCCCGCCGAGCCCGGGGGGTGGATGGGGGGCGGACGGTCCGGCCCCCGGGGGCGGAGGGTTTGGCCAAGGGGGCTTCACCCCACAGACGGCGTGAGGAGGGGTCACGCGAGGCCGGTGGCGACCGTGCGGCAGGTCGGGGGCGAGGGATGGATGTTCCCGACAGGCTCCATCGCTCTTGAGGTGCTCGACCGCTTGCGAGATAGCGCTCCATCGCTCACAAGACTCCATCGCTCATGAGATGCCGCACTACTAATGAGACGGAGCTTCATCACTCGTGAGACAACGCTGCATCATTTGCAAGAGGCTCCATCACTTTTCAGATGATGATCCAGCACTTGCAAGAGGCTTGCTCATTCACAAAATCCTCCACGAGATGCTCCAGCACTTGTGAAACAGCACTCCATCGTTCATGAGATGCTCCATCACTTATCAGGCAATGCTCTGACACTTCTGAGATGCTGTACCGCTTGTGAGAAAACACTCCATCACTGGTGAAATGCTCCAGTCTATTACAAGAGACTCCATCTCTTCTGAAATGCTTCATCACTCATGAGACAAAGCTCCATCACTTGTGAGATATCCCACCACCGTGTGATTCTGCACCAGTTGTGAAATGATGCTCTGTCACTTGTGAGACACCCCACCACTCCTTGCAGGAAGCTCTGTGGTCTCTGTGGGGAAGGGACAAGGGTCCAAGGGACAACATGCTTGAAGTTCAGGCATGGGCAACCTACTGGGATGAAGTTTTTAGAGCAGCTGGTGGAGCCAGACGGTGCTTCCTGGCTGTCTGCTGTGCCAGGGGATGGCAGGGCCAGCTCTGGGAGCTGACGTACATTTGTGATGATCTGAGCAATAGCAAAGTTCTTCATCTGATCTGCAGCTCTGGCTGCGCCGCCCCTACAGGGAGGAGTATGTCCCTCGCTGGTCCCCTGGGTGCCGTGGGAAGCTCTGTCTCCTCGGCTGCAAGGAGAGAAGTGACAGAGGCTGCTGGGGCTGCTGAGGAAACACAGCCACGCTCGGCATGGGGCTCCGGCTCCAGCTGCGCCGGAGTGCCAGCTTCACCCCCGACCACCCTGCCCTCATGGAGGTGCCTGGACCCACCGCCCTGAAGATGGAGGCAAATGTCCTTGTGATGGGAGCGGATAATGTGGGGAAATCAGGTAAGACCTGACCGGGAGCTGGGAGCAGGGGGACCCGTGTCTCTCCACAAAAAGGGGCTAAGAGAGACCTCTGCAGCAACATTTGGAGAGCAGACTGCAGAGAGCAGCCCCGCAGAGCTGCAAGGTGAGATAGGGCTGAGCTTTTGGCTGTGGTGGTGATCCCAGGAGGAGAAGCTGAGCACACCCCTGATGGCAGTGGGCAAGCAACACGGGAAGGTTATTTTCCACTGAGCTGGGATTAGCTGATGCTCTGGTTTGTGCTGTGTCTCTTCTGTCGAGGGCTAGGAGCAATCTCCTGATCCTTCCTGCTAGTGGGAGTTTACAGGGTGATGGTGCCTGACTCTGCTCTAGATTTAAAAAGCAGGATCCTTCATGTTCAGGGTCATTCTGATGATTCTTGTTCTTCCCTCTGCAGCTCTGACTGTACGTTTCCTCACTCGGCGCTTTATTGGGGAGTATGGAGACATGGGTGAGTGCCAGACCAGTTCCTGGTAGGAACTGGGGTCAGGAGGCAGCCCTGCTTCTGTCCCCAGTGTTCCAGTCCTTCCCATGCTCTTGTGCCCTTCTCCATAGCCTTTGTGTGCTCCTGAGCATCTTAGTGGTTGTATTTGTTCAGTGATCCATCTCTTTGCTCTAGAATGGCTTCTCTGGGTACAATAGATCCTTGCTGGCAGCTGGTGGCACCTATGTGCCTGGATCACACTTGGGTGAGGGTAAACGGGGGCAGACACAGCCCTGGAGGCTGTGTGGTTGTTACTGGACAAAAAGAGCCTCCAGACCTTGCCTTGGTCTGAGACATGGTCTCCTGGGATGGATGTGACAGTCTTGTCCCCAGGAGGAGAAAACCTGGGCTGAAGGAGCTGTCTCTTGGGTCTTTGAAAACCAATGAGACTTGTTTTAATTTTTTGGCAGAATTCATCTACAGCCACAACCTGAGCGTGGATGGACGAGAGTTTCTCTTACACATCTGGGATGTCCCCAGTTCCCAGGTGAGAGGGCACCATTCCTACCAACTCATTTTCTTCCTGGAGAGAAGAAAACCCCTTTACTGAAAGTCACAGAGGGGAAAACACAGACTGGGAGCTCTGTTCTGTCAGATGGTCTCATATCAGATGGTTTGTAGGTGACAAAAGACTCTTCTTGCCTGCAGAACACAGGGCAGCATCCTTGATGGCAGGGTAGCAATTGTCACCATAGCTTGTGGTCATCTGACTGAGGATGTTTGGGATGAATCATTAATATCAGTGACCCTGACTGAGCATAGGGCTGTGATGACAAAGTAGAAATGCTGCTCTGAGGTTGCCATACTGTCATCAACTACAGCCTGCGGTGCTTGCCAGTTGGGTGATGAAGTGAGGACAGTGATGCTGAATTCTAAATCGTGTCCACATAGAGAGGTCTGCCAGACCCTGCTCTGCCTTCCTCTTTCTTTCTGTCCTTCTGCTGATGCTCACTAGCTATCCCTGTCCCGATGAGCTCAAGATCACCGTGTCTTGTGCTGGGAGGTGTGGAGGGAGGGAATCAGATAAACCTTCCTTTTATCTTTCCCTAGGAGCAGACGGAGGAGGGCTCCTCTGAGGAGAAACGAATCCAGTGGGCAGACAGCTTTGTCTTGGTCTATAGCATCTGTGACCGTGCCAGCTTCAACATCCTGCCCCTCAAAATCCAGTTCATCAAGGCAGCCAAGGAAGGGCAGAACCAGGAGAAGGTTCCCATTGTCATTGTGGGCAACAAAAGGGACCTGCACCATCAACGGGTGGTGTCCAGTGAGGAGGGTCGGCTCCTGGCCCTCTCTTTAGACTGTGGTTTCTATGAGGTCTCTGCAGCTGAGGCTTATCATGGTGCTCTCATGGTTTTCCATGGACTGGCCAAGCGCATCCCTGACACCAAACTGTCACTGAAGAAGGGCACAGGGATTCGTGGCATTGTCAAGACCATGTCTGCTGTCTTTGCCCGTAAGCGAACAGACTCCCTCTGAGCTATGGTGTGGACATGGCTTCTCTCTGTCCTGCCTGGCTAGACCAAGCCTCTTCTCTGGATGCCCATGGACATGGTGTATGTGTTCCTCTGTGTATGATGGGTTCCTTGCTATCCCTTGAATGTCAAGGTCTGTGTGTCCTGCCATACATGGCCAGTGCAGCTGAGGACTAGTGCCTTCCTCTTGGCTCTGTGATGGGGCAGAATGTTTATTCTTTGCCATACCAACTTTTTAGGTGCTTCCTGCTTTCTCCTTCCATACTCCAAACACTGGAAACCACCAGGTGATTTTGCCACCAGTCTAGGCAGCAGAAAGGCAGGGGTAGGTCTTTTTAGTAGGATATGTGATGGAAAGCCTAGGAATAACGGATGTAAATTAGAAGAGGGTAGACTCAGACTAGATATAAGAAAGAAATTCTGTACTGTGAGGGTGGTGAAACCTGGCAGGGCAGTTGGAACTAGATGATCTTTAAGGACCTTTCCAACCCAAACTATTTGATGATTCTATAATTCTATCTTCAGCTCCTTCAGCAAGAGCTGCCCGTATTGTTGGTGAGCAGGAAGGACATGTCGCTTCTGCACATCTCCCTGTCACTGAGTTCCTCCTCTGGGATCCTCATTCCTGTTTAATGCTCACCAGGTCCTCTCTTGTAACTCTAGAAGTGGCAAGATGGGTGTCTCTCCACTGAGGAGACACTGGTGAATCCCTTGTGTGTATCACTGTGTCTCAGTGTCCCTAAGCCTATGGTACCTCAGAAGACCTTAGGCTGACACCTCCCATCCCACCCGCCTTGCTTTTGAATTGTCCTGCTCCTGGTCCTCTCTCCCACAACTCCCAGCAATCACAGCTGTTTCCCTTGTCTAAGCAGTGTATGGGCTGTGCTGGGGAAAAGCCAAGCGTGTGTCTCTTTCCCAGGGTGGGGAATCACACCGTGTGCCTTCTCAAGTCACTCCTTCTGTAGGGCTGCCTGCCCCTGGGGGAGAAGGGAGGTGGGGAAAGGGGTCTTCAGCCTCATTGCTAAACCCTTCTGCTGCTGGGAGGTTTTTCTTTGCCTCTCCCCAAACCCTTCCCCTTGTGCTCCTGGGAAAGCACTGTATTGGAAGAGGGTTTGCTGTGTTCTTCTGGAAATGCAATAAATTGTCTTTGGCAGGAAGCCCCAGGCTCCTTGGGGTAGTGAATTTGTACTTGAGGCATGGGAAGTGACACGTACTGTGCTGGGCATGAGCACCCACTGTCCCTGCAGTGGTGATCTGAGGATAAATTTCCCATACCCTCACTCTTGGCCCTGGGTTGGGTGTCTCACCCACTCAGCATCTGCAGCCAAGCAGATGGGACAGGTGGCGGTTGGGAAGGTTTATTATTGCAGCAGATACAACAAAGAGTTGCGGGAAGCCAGGGGGTCCTGTAGGAAAGAGGGGGCTCCAGGAGGTTCACCCATTGTCACCTGTCTTCTTCCTGACCCCACTATCCTTCCCACCAACAGCTTGGGGTGGGTGCCCAGGGCTTTCCAACTCATGAGTCCTGCTCATCAGTGGGGACTTTGACTCCATGGAGGAGCAATTTGTGTCCAGGAGATGGGCCCTGAAAGGTGGGATGCAGGGAAGAAGAATGGGGAACCAGGCTTGCTGTGGTGATGTCTGATGGCTTTGCTGTCTCCCTGGCTCTGTCTCAGTGATCTTGTCATCTAAGGTCCATGCTGCATAAGCAACAGGGACCAGGGTATTCCAATGTGGGCGTTAGCTGGTCTCTTTTTCTCTTCTCTGATCCCATTGCTCTTTCTGCATCGCTTTCCCCTTTCTAGTCCTCTCTTCCCACTTCCCTCTACCTTCTCCTTCCACCAGGGGGGCATTTAGCTGCATTTATTCCCCTATCCTTGCCCCACTACACTCCAGAAGACATCTTGAGCTCTTGTCTCAGAACGGGGGTGTGTGCAGGCAGCTGGCAGCGGCCCAGGTGAAGCGTGCGGGGGGGAGGACACGACTAGAGGGGGATTGGGGATGCTCTCATCCTCCCCACTGGCTCAGTCCTTCTTGAAGGAGGGGCTGTAGAAGTTGGAGTAGTAAGCCCGGCTGTACATGGCCTCAGGGCTGAAGCGGTAGGAGCCCTCGCTCACCCGCCTGCTGTAGGGGGAGAAGGCGGATTTGCGGGGGAGGGGGCAGTCGGGCTCCAGAGCCGAGCTGCGGTAGGGGTTGTGCCGCAGGAAAATGGGGTCCTCGAGGCCCAGGAAGGAGAGGGGGTGATGGCCACGGTACATCCGCCAGTCACCCCTCGGCTGGGATTTCTCCTCGGTGGAGGGGGTGTCCGACTTGGCATCCTCCTCCTTCTGCTCCATCTCCGGGTTGGGTTTGTTGCTGCTGTTTGTCTCCTCTTCCTTCGCTGACTGCCTGCGGGTCTGAGATATGGGGTGAGCACCCGCCCAGCCTGGTCTCAACTGCCAGCTCTGTGCTACACACTCCCCTAAAAGTAGAGGGACCTCAGGACAAGCCCTCAGAGTGTCCTCCAGCCAGTGGAGTGGGTGGCTGCAGCCCCGGGCAGCTGCACTGGAGAGATGATCACAGACCAGTGGGGTGGGGGAGAGGAAACAGTCTCCGCTTTCACCTTCCTAGAAATTTGTGTTCACACTCTGTCTTGGGCATAAACCATGTGAAGGTGTCACCACCAGCTGACTGGCTGACTCTATGGAGCCTCTATGGCTTGGGGAATGCTCAGGAGATCTCGCAACAGCACCCCATCTCCCCACTCTGGTACCTCCTAGCACTGCTCAGTGCTATGGGGTGCTCATGGGAGGAACCTGGGCAAAATGGGGTCTGCTGGAGGTGGATGGAATGTGACTGGGGACAACTTACCGGCATGTAGCTGTACAGGGTGCCCAGCAGATGCTTGGGGGCACTGACAAGGGAACCCCCGAGAGCATCTACTGTCTCCATGGCTCTGGACAGCCTGCGAGGAGTGAAGAGGATCAACCCCTCTGCTGCATCCCAGGCCACAGCTGGGACCTTCTTCACGCTGGAGATGCCAGAGGCACAGGCAGACTGCAGGTTGTGAGCCACACTGCCCACCAGCCCTGAGCTGTCTCCTGCCTGCTGAGAGAAAACAGCTGAGCCACCCTCCCAGTTCCTTTAGGTGGGACAGTGGTGATTCTGGAGTCCACACCTCCTCCACAGCTCAAAGCCCAAGTGCTTTGCAAAAGCCACCACAACACTTTGCAGGGTCTCTCCCTTCAGTTCCCCCCACTCCCAGGCCCCCGGGGACCCCCTGCCCTGGGCTGTGCTTCCGCTGCTGCAGAGGCAGAGGGCAGTGACCCCGACCTGCTGCTTCCTGTCCCCATGTCCCAGTGGAGCCAACGCCGGAGATGTTCCCAGCCCCACCAGCTCACATCTCCCCTCACTGCTGGGACCATGGGAGGGGGAACATTTTAGGCTTGTTGAAGGGCTCAGTGCTGACACTCCATAGCAGCAAATGGTCCAAGCCAGGGTGAGCCCGCCTGCCAGAGACTGCACACAGCTCCTCACTTCTGGGGGTCAGGGAAGGAAGTTGTTGGAGCTGCCTCCAGCCACAACTCCTGCCAAGACTGGGCAGGGATAGCAGCCTGGTCCCCAAGGATATGTCCTCCTTACAGGGAGGGTGATGAGACACTGGAACAGGTTGCCCAGAGAGGTTGTGGATGCCCCCTTTCTGTTTAAGGCCAGGCTGGATGAGGCACTGAGCAACCTGGTCTAGTGGGAGGTGTCCCTGCCCATGGCAGTGGGGTTGGAACTAGATGATCTTTAAGGTCGCTTCCAACCCAACCCATTCTATGATTCTATGGATGCTGGCGAGAACATCCCTCTTGCTGGCAGGAGGATGCTTTGGGGTACCTCAGGCTCACTGCCTCCCCCCTTTCTCCATACCTCCTTGGTGTGGTTGTCAGTTTTCTTTCCTGCCTTCTCCTGCTTCTGCTCTGGCACCTTGCTCTGTCGCCGGCTCATCCAGCCAGCCGTGGTGCTCTCTCCATCACCTTGAGCCCGTGGTGCCTCAGGCACACTTGGCTTGGCCAGGTTGCCCTGGGAGGGGAAGTGAAAGTCATCACTCAGATGGGGGTTGGCAGGTCCTATCCATCCCATCTTGCTTAGCCTGAGAATTTCACAGGGGGCTTTGAGTGTTCTGGGAGCAGAGAGGGTCATTTGTGCATGTGGGAAGAAATCCAGAGGGTAGTGGGTAGCTCTGGCCAGGGAAGGGGTTCCCACTGCAGTGTAGGGTGGGAAAGGAGGGGCATCTCTTTCTCCCTGTCCTCTCTGGGCCTCTGCAGGGGCTTTTTGCTTTAGGGAGGATGTTATGGCAAGGCCATAAATCAAAAATATACATTGGGAGCTGACTAAAAATAACTCTTCCCACTAACATGGTACAAGGTTGTGTGTGAAAGTGCTGCGGGAAGTTCTTGGCTCTGGTTTGTCCTGCCAAGCAGGGAAAACCAGCAGTGCCCACCACTTTGCTCTCAGATGTTCTTTAAGGAGCCCAAAGCAGAATCAGCCCAAAAGAAGGGATGGGGAGCAAGAACCTGGCAGGTGGGTTTTGGGACTCACCACGATGGGGATCCAGGTGACCACTTCCTGCCCTTTGGCTTTGGCATTCTGGAGGCTGTGGGTGGTTTGCTGGTAAGCACGGTGGGAGGCAGTGCTTACCAAGGCACCAACCCGACCCAGGGTGCTGGGTTCACTGGGAGTGCTGGGAGCACTGGGCTGCTGCTTGGAGAACTTTACTGCTGACCCACGTTTTTTGGGCTTCTGATCTAAAGGCAGAAGAGCACAAGTTGAAGAGTGGTGAGAGGGCTACATCCTGGTGGGACAGCCTTCCTAGACTGGCATGTGCCAACATACAGGGGATTCTTTCCACCACAGTTCCACCCATATACAGCCATCCCTCCCCAGACATCCTCAGATGGGATTTAGGCATCAGGATTACCTGCTTCTTCATCTTCCTCTGGCAGCAGGTACTCCATCAGCTTCTCCAGCCCTCCCAGGGCTGTTTCAACCCCCGCAGCTGCCATCTGTGTCACTGAGTTCCTCCTCGTGTACTTTGCTGTTGTTTCCACCGTGCTTTTGGTGGCCTCGTAGCCCTCTGCTGCCAGCTCCATGATCTTATCCATGGAGTTACCAATAGTGCTTTTGGCACTTTGGAATGGGATGGAGATGGTTTCCTTCAGTTCAGATGCAAGCTGCAGGTGGAGACATGGAGAATACTCCTGCTGAGTTCTCAGAGTGACATGGGACAGATGGACTGACCATGGAGACTCCATACATGGCCATATGAGGAGACAGTCTTCAGTGGGACATAAGACCTCTCTTAAGCTGAGGGAGCTGGAAGTAGTTGGTAGGGATAGGACATAGGATGCTGTTGATCTATAACTGGGGGGGGTCTCATCCACTCCCTGGGCTGCAGGAACCCCTCAAGGAGCCCTTGTTTGGAGGTACTGCACTGTTTCCCCTGAGCATCCATCACCACCCCAAAACAACCCAAAAACAAGAGGAGAGGAGATGTCTGGTGAGGTCTGCAGGGGAACCAGGTGATCCCAGACTGTCCTGCCTGTGACTTACCTTGTCAACAGGGTACTGGAGGGCAGGGATCTTCTCCTCCAGGCAGTCCAAGCCCCGGCAAGCCAAGTTGTTCGCCATGGCAACTGCCTTGGGCAAAAGCATGGAGGTGAGTTGGTGAGAAAACCTCCTGAGCTGTGCCAGGGGGTCCTCCATGCTAGTGCCAGTGCTGATGCACGAAGGGAAGGTCTGGTTCCTCCCTCCCTGCCATGTCCCACCCAGTGGTTGGACTCACACTGAGGCTCCAGCCTGCGCACCACGGGCTCCATGCTCCACAGGGCCAAGGCACCAGCACCCTGCACACCTCGCTCATACACCCCACACACAGAGGCCACCAGTGGGTGAGCCTCCTTGGTGCTGACATAGGTCCTCTGGAGGCTTTCACAGGTGGAGCTCACCACTGGCAGCTGAAGGACCCTCTGGAGCACGTTCTCCTGCACATGGTAGATGGGCATTAGTAAGCCAACAGCCATTCCCTCAGGAATGCCCCATTGCCCACACACCAGTGGCATTGCAGTGACCACAGGGGACCTCAACTCACACTGGAGGAGGAGAACAGTGTCAGATGTGACTCATATTCATCCAACAGAGCTGGCACAAGGTGCTCTTGGCACACTCTGCCCTTACTGCAGGGGTGTTGGACTAGATGCTATTTGAAAGTCTCCTCCAATTCAATGCACTCTCTCCCCCTTCCTGCACCCACCTTGGTGCTTCCATTCTGCAGAGACTGAATCTTCTTTGCTGTCATCTCCTCGTGTCCACCTGCAAAGCCAAGTTGTGAAAGCAGGGCTGGGCTCCAGATCCCCCCTTTCACTCCTCCACACCCCCAAGCTCAGTGATTCCAGGAGCTGGGCTGAGACATGCACCTCCCATGAGTGCAATGGATGTGGCATTGCCCAATGCTTGACTTTTTACCAGTTAAGCTCCAAAAACAGTGACTCCACACAGCCCTCTCCTGCAAAGAATTAGTTGAGAGGCATCTGGCTTGGAGAAGCTGCATTACACAGCAGGAAAAAAACAAAGCTGTAAAGCAAACTCAAAGCAAACAGCACTGTCAGACGTGCAGGGGGGTCAGGGTGAGAGATGTGGGCAGAGGGACACAGACTGAGAAGAAGTGAGAAGACAGGACAGGAGAAGAGTGAGGAGATGCAGGTAGGGATGTGATGAGCTGAATGGCTGTGGCCAGTATCTCCCTCCCTCACATCTGCTGCTTGTGATGCCAGCACCCATCCCTGCACAGCCTCAATTCCATGTGAAGACAAAAGCAATGCAAAACACCCATCTTCACTGCTCTTGGCTTGGTGACAACTGAAAGCACAGCTCCTGCTCCCATCCCCTGTGCAGACCCCTCTTCTCAGCAGCAGATGAAATTCAAGAGATGTAGGGAGAGGGATGATCCCTGCTCTCATCACCCAGGATCCTTGGTTGGTACAGGCTACTCACCAAGGGACAGCCCGACCCCAGCAGAGCAGGAGCAGAAGGTGCCGGCTGCACTGGTCCTTTGCCTGGGTTCTCTGTGAGTGAGGCACAGTGTCCTTAGTCACTACCACCACGAGGCCCCACCTCCCCGTTGCGTTGTGAGATGATGGGTTGAGTGGTGAAAGATGTCCCTGAAGTCATCACAATTTGGAACAGATGATGGTAAAAAAACCCTTCATTGTTTTTCCTGCAATGTCCAGAAACTGAGTCACAGCTGGAATCTACTGGGATTTAACACCATTCCACCAAAAGAAGATGAAACCACACTTGGACCTCACCACCTCAAAGAGAGGTGCCAGGGAGAAGCTGGCAGGATCTGTTATGGACAACAGGAGGAGGAGAAATGTGGAAGAGATTAAAATTTCCCTGTATTTCCATAGCTTGTATTATTCCCTATGGTAGACCATGATCCTATCCTTCTGGGACCACAACGCAGACCAGGAATATAGTTTCTCACCCCAGGAGAGTTCAGTAAGCACAAGGAGCAGAAGGCAAACATGGGAGAAACACCCTGCAGGACAAAACAATGTAGTTTAGCCAGGTTTAGACAATTTCTAAAAGAATCCACCAAGGATTTTGGTGAGGAGGCTTTTAGCTGAGAATCAGAGCAGACATTACATTAGGAAAGCTCTAGGCATTTAAAGTAAACAGAAATGGAGGAGAAAATTGGATTGGGAGTGATCTCTGGAAGTCACCTCATCAAATTCTTGCTCAAGGCTTGATGAAGCTGCTCAAGGTATCATCCAGTCAGTTCTTTAAAACCTTCAGGGATAAGATTCCTATCTGCCTGGGGCTCAGCTCCAGGGCTAACCATACTCATAATAAACCATTTTTTTCCTTGTGTCCAGCTGGATTTTTCTCTGCTGTAATTTCTGCCTGTCACCTCTCATCCATGCTCTGCACATCTCTCAGCAGAGGTTGTGCTCCAGCCTGCACTGGTACAACACAGGGGTGGGAGACTACTTGGGTATATGAGAAAGCCGTCTTTAGGAAGAAAATACCCTATTTTCACCCAAAGACCCTGGACTTCTCTTCCAGGCTCACAGGCTGCCTTGCTCACTGGTTACAGGCAGAGGAATGTCCTGGGCTGCCTCCAGCTCACTGGCAGGGCGAATCACTGCTCTCCAGACAGCAGGACAAAGGGCAATAGCCTGTTCAGAAGTTTGCTCTCTTGGCACTGAGACATTTTCCAGCCCCACTGGCCTCACTAGAAGCCCAGGAGGAATGCCAGCCTTCTCTCTGCCTTGGCTGGGGTCAATAATGCCACAGCCTTTGCTCTACTAAAGCCTTTCTTCCATCCCACCCCTTCCTCCAGGGCAAAGGCTATGCCAACCCCAAGCTCTGCATTGCAAAGGTACCACCACCTCCCTCCAACCCCAGAAAAGCTGACCCTGTCTTTGCAGGCAACATTTGGAACTCAGGTGCAGGCACACAGAGTTTTACTCCCTCATCTCTGCAGCCTGGTCCATAGCCATTGCAATAATAATAACAACCACCTGGGAATGATCCATCTGGGTTGGAAAAAACCTTATAGATCATCAGGTCCAACCCTCAACTCAACTCTGGCTAATTTACTCCAGTGAAGGAATGAGCCAGACTCCTAAAGATGTGGAATGCTTTTTTAACATGGGTCCCCCAAAGAGCAAGGCACACTTTGCTCTATGAGGGGGTTGGAAAGGTAACAAATTTATTTCTATGTCCTGTGGCAGGATCAACACCCCCTAAATCACTGCTGGCAGAGGCCTGTCCAGCCATTTCAAAGACTTCCTTCCTGGGCAACCCTTTTTTGTCTTTTATTTGATGCGTGTGACTTTGCACTCCTTTGCTGCAATATAAAAGTATTATGCCTGGAAGGATTTAGAGATCAATTTGTTGCCTTTCTCTTGGCAGCTGACCTTTTACACACTTGGAGACTTCACACACACCCTCCCCTACTCACCTTTCCTCCACAGAACCAGTTTTCAACCAGACCTTTGATCATTCCTGCCACTCAACTGGGAATCCCTAACAGCTCATGCCAACTATGAAGGTCTTGTCTGTCAGCAGAGTAGATTATTTTGTACATCCCACATGGGTTACCGTCCTGTCAACTATTTCCATTATAAAATGTGTATGAGACCAGCAATTCATAAGGAAACCTATGCTTAATCACTGCTGATGCAATACTTTATGCATCAGTTTGTAAGAGATATTTTGGAGCAATTCTCAAAACATCACTTTGCTTCAAGGCATTTCCTATACATAGTTTACCTGGTACTTACACAGTTACTTCTTGGTGTTTTTGCAACTGAAATGGGGATTGTAAATTAGACTGACAAACGTGGCTGCCACCTGCCAAAGGAGAGCTCTATAACCCAAGCACAGCTACAAGCTGTGTCTCTTTTAACAGTATCATCCTTTGTAAAATTCAGAAAGGGGAGGGAGGATTCCTCCTTCACCATCAAATACACAGACACAGTCACGCTCATTTCAGTTTATTGCTTGTGTTCAAACAGCTGTCCTTATTCCAACTGCTCTATTAAATAAAAAAAAAAGGCACTAAGAGGATTTGCTCCATTTGATGATGATCCTATGGCTTCAGTCACATTACACAAAGTAACATTACATTGTGAGCCTCTGGCTGAGGAATAGAAGGCAAGTATTAGTGTTTAACACCCACTAGAAAGTTACTCCTGCATGCTCCAACCCACATCATGCAGAATGGGGCAAGTAAGACTGTCCCAGGCTGAAAGACAATCTCCCCATCTCCCAGGTTAACCCTGTACTTGCTACTCCAAGCCAGTCCCTAGGGGAGAAACATGAAAGCCAGGCTCAAAGCTTTGCATGGTGTTTGCCAAGCAAAAGCAAAACCCATCCCTCTTCCTGGCAGGGAGGTACAGTTACCCAGGGGGCACCTCACTGCATTAATGCATTTCCCTTTGTCTATAAACTGCCAGTGAAACAAGCAAAAGAACCATTTTGTATCCAAGATCTCCCCTGAGAGGAATTCAAAATGCATTTTTTTGCAAGAAAGTGATACTCTGTAGACAAAAGGTGAACAAACCTCCACAGCTAGATAATCAAGACTCCTCTTCCATCCTTATATAGAGAAGTAATGATCAAACTTGACCAAGGGAGGGATGAGCCCTGCAATGCCAGGAGCTCAAAGGCAAATGGAGTAAAGAAACAAAATGATTCCATTGTTAAAAGGAGAGGAAGCCCTTGAAGACATTTGTAATGCTCTGCTAAGGTCTCAATTGTCAGTATGCTCTACTTTTAGTGGTATCCATTTCTATGATAAAAAGAAGAGTTGCTGCAAGCGATATAGTCTGGCACACTTAATTATCCTGCCCTGCAACTTCTTTTTTCAAACACTCCCTTAGCAGGCTAAGCCCTTAAGATTTAAACTGGAGGTAATTCCAGGCCCCACAATGACTTAAGGAGCCTGCTCAATTCCACAGCCTTCTCCTTTCAGTAAGAGACCAGCACCTTTTAATTTCTGTTTACAGATACCATCAGAAATAATAAGAAAGTACCTTAGATCCAACAGGTTAGTCTTTGTTCACATTTCCAAACACATTATACAAAGAGTCCTTACACCAGAAAGTAGCAGAGCACTAACTCTGATGAAGTAAAAACACGACAATCTCCCATATAGCGTGCAAATTTTTCTCAGAGAGTGGCAGATCCAAAGTCAGGATCCACAAAGGCTGCACACCATGTAACTGTTGGACACAGTATTTCCCCTTCAACCCTGCCAGGCACTCATTCCCAGCAAGGGAAGTGACAAAGAGCTGTGCAGTTGCAGGGCAAACATGAGGCATTTTCAAATGGTAGAACCCATTCAATCAGTGAGGGAACACACAGAGAAAATCTTGTGGTCACCGGAGGGAAGGACAAGGAGGGCCAGATAGAAAAATGTAAACCATGAATGCCCAAATCCAGTAAAGATAAATTGTTCTTCTCACAGGAGATTCTGGGATTATCATGGCCAATTTCATCCCTTTACCTCCAGGTGCTTACACAACTTGGGAACACACCTCTGCAGTTCTTCTGGCTCAATGAGCTCTGAGTCAGGCTCCTCTCCTCAACTGCAGGTTCCAAAATTCCTCTTCATACCTGAATTTTTCATGGAAAATTAAAACAGTAAACCAAGCTTCTTATCACAACATGATTAATGGCAAATTGTTGCACTTGGAATCACAGGGGTTTTGGGAGTTAAGGTGCATTTGTAATGAGGAATTCAGTGCTTGTGAGTGGTTCCAGATTCACAGCTTCTGAAACCCAGTTCCCTACAAATCACAGTATCACCAGAGCTCAGACAAGCTTCTCGCATATGCTGTCCTTCACCAGAACTCTCAGATGTGGCCTTCTGGAGAAGAGTGGGTGGTCAAGAGTCCTTGGCTCAAGTTATCAAAGGAAAAGAAGAATGTGCTGATACTCTGGGACACAAGTTAGCACTTGCTGGACTACAGATCCAGTGTCACCAGTGCATACTGTGTAGATCATTGGAAGGTCAGATCATATCATCCTTCAGTTGCCATCACACTACATTCAAACTCCTGCCTACAGACAACAGGAGCCATCAGTACAACCCTGTCAGAACACTCAGACTTGACTCCAGACCACTCTAACCACAGCTCCTACCTTGTCTGAGCCCACTATGAAAAAATCTGACTGTAGAATCTTTGATTGGTAAATTCCAGTTTTCCAGTGTAAACACAATTAGTTATGAGTCACAGACTTATTACAGTTGTCTCTGCAGCTATTTCACAACCCTGTATTACAATACTGGAACATCAATATTTCCTTATCTAGCAGCCATGTTCCAAGCCCTGTTCCTGTTTGTGAAATACTGCTTTCTTGCACCTCCACTCCGTCAGGGAGTGTGTCATGGCACCAAACTCATCTGCAAAGACACAGGGAAAGAGAAAAGGGTAGAATTCACTTATTCAGAGGGTAAAATTACTCGAGGTTACTGTAAGGCATGTTCATTTTCAAAGTGCCATAAAGAGGAAAAAAGTCTATCAGAAGATCAAATCTGCTGGCTCACTGCATGCTATTCATCTCCTTTTCTGTCACTGTTTCAGCTTCAGATGTGGGCTTGCTAATGTGAGGATCCCCACCAGGGAGGAGAGGACACCACAGAAACCAATCACTCCTGGGTTTGTCTTGTAGATATCGAGTGTATCCAAAGGACCTGGGAGGTCGCAGAGATTCTTCACCAAGTCCAGCAGCAAGGGAGGATGTTGTTTCAGTATCCGGAACATTAAGAGGGGAAAACCAGGCAAACTATCAGAACTCACAGAGTTTAGCTCCCCACTGTATCCATCCAAAGAGTATTTTTCCTTCATCTTTTCCTCCTGCACAGCTTGTTCCACCCTCCAGGAGATCTCATACCAGTCCCTGGCGAGATTCATCAGGAGTGAAAAGTAGTAGCACTTGGTGGCCCAATTGTGCCACTTGGGCTTGTCAATGTCAGGTCGGAGCCCAACGCTCTTCAGCCACAGGACTGCATCACAGATGAAGTAGAAGGCACGGCTCACATTGGAGGCTGTAAGGCAGAAGCGAGGAACAAAATCTGGCAGCTGTGTTGTTCTTCTGGCTGCTACCAAGGCGTGCACCATATTGCCCAGTCGGAACACTGCAAGAAAAGAAACCCCTCAAAGGTTAGCATGGCCTGATTTGTACCACAGAGACACAGCCCTAGGCAGCAGAACTTGGCATGTCACTGTCCATGTTCACTTTTAAAAAACTTAGCGGGATTTGGGCATTTGTTAGATTAATCACAGAATCATAGAATATCAGGGATTGGAGGGGACCTCAAGAGATCTAGTTCAATCCCCCAGCCAGAGCAGGAACACCTAGACCAGGTCACACAGGAACTTGTCCAGATGGGTTTTGCATGTCTCCAGAGAAGAGTTTTCTTCTCATGCTGTGAGATTCTAGTGTTAGTGAGGAAAGGAGTGTAAACATCTCAGTTCTGTACTATACCAGCACAGCACCTCCACACAAATTTTGTCATTAGCCAGGATTTGTAAATGGCTGCATTCTGGACCAATATCATCTAAATGAGTCAGTGGCAGCAAAAAAGTGTCATAAAAAGAACCTCCAACTTTGGCTTTATGCTGCACTGGATTCCACCTAACTCTGTGGACAGGAAGTGTTATTGCACTAACCCTGCTGCAACCTTGAGCTACAGCTTCCCTGATCTCTCTGAAAGCTGGTGATTCTCCTGCTGAGCACACCGAGTACCTCCCCAGCCATGAAATTCTCAGAGATGCACACAGTTCCCTGCAAACAGGAAAAGCATATTCCATTTCAAACTATAATACATGGAAAGCCAGATTTCATCCTCTGCTCAGTTTATGTTCCACCCCACGAATGTTAATACAATATTATGTAACATACTTTTCATAACCTGCTGCACCGTCACGGTGACAGATGTTGGCAGCACCCAAGCTTAGTGGAACTGGCAGAGTCCTGAATTTAGTCCTGGTGTCAGCTAGTGATTTGTTTAGCAGAAGCAACAGAATTAATGCTCTGTTGATAAGC
This sequence comes from Turnix velox, assembly GCA_013400935.1. Lineage (NCBI taxonomy): Eukaryota > Metazoa > Chordata > Aves > Charadriiformes > Turnicidae > Turnix > Turnix velox. The sequence goes on from VZTY01032650.1 coordinate 100,932, forward strand.
CAGCTGGCCTCTCTGCCAGAAGTTACCAAACCCTGCAGATAACCAGAATAATAAAACAAGGCCATGATAACACATTAAATTTGAGTATTTGCCTCAAACACACTGAAGTTGTCCCAGGATTGAGCAATTGTTAAGTAGGTGTAAGATCAACAGGAAAGCCAGCAGTACAATCACAGCAGTGTACCCATAATGGATGCAACTGTGGCACAGAATGAAGTGACACAAATGGAAAGCACAGAAAGGTGTATGGCTTCAGCAGAGTATAAAAGTTGAAGAAAATGAATACGCAGAGCAGGATATAAAAAGCCATACTGAAGGATGGTCCTTCAGAAATAGCTTTATGGAGATGATGATTAGGCCATCTGAACACGTTAGCTGGAGGGAGTAATGAAAACACAGTAAGACAGCCTTGCATCCTATCTGTGGTCTGTTCTTTAACATAAGATGACAACTGTATCTCTGCAGCAGCAGCAGCAGCTGACTCTTAACTTATTTCCCCAGTTCTTCCAGTAGATAATTCATGTTGCCTGATCAGAGAGGGGGCTGAGGAAGTAATAAATGTGTAATTGGCCTGACCTAGCCCAGCCAAACAAGGCAGGGATGAGGTCTACTGACAATTCTGATAATATACTAAAGAAGGTTTCATGGCTCAAGGCAAGTTAAAAAAAAGGTAAGTTAACTAAAGCAAGGCCAGGGCTGGAAGGAGCAATTGAAGAAGGACTCATCCTTCTAAACACCAGGTACTTACTTTTCCGGCCAGAGCTCATGCTAGATTCCAACTGCTTGAGTTTCATTACCAGCTTCTTTTTATCAGCCTTATGCTCTATTAAATAGCTAAGCAACATGCATGTGAACTGAGTGGCTCTGGAATGGAGAAAAAAAACGAGGAAAACGATACACAGGTGAAACACAGACAGCTGAAGGCCAACCCCAGCGGCACCAGGGCGAGTTACAGCCGGGGGAAAGGGGCAGAAGCCCGGGATGGGAGGCTGGGGAGGGGACAAACACGGCAGGAGCGGGGCAGGAGGCCGTCCGGGGGCACCCACCGGGCGGTTCTCCCGCCTGCGGTGGGAACCCGGCAACGGCCGGAGCCGGCACTGGGCCCAGAATGGGTCTCTCCAGAGGAGCAGCCACTCGGTCTTCCCGCACTCACCGGAAGATCTGGTCCCGGCCCTGGCTGCGGTTGGTGAACTCTACGAAGCGCTCCATGGCGGTGGCAGCTGAGCGGCAGCGGCCGCGGGAGGTGAGCGGGGGCCGTGGCCGCCCCGCCCCGGTCCGCCCGGGCCCCGCCCCNGAGACAGACAACAGCGGGGCGGGTGTCACTGCTAAAGGCTTCCCCCGGCCGGTAACTGCCGGTAACTGGGTCGGTCCCTCGGATCCCGGTTCCCAGGTCAGGTCAGGTCAAATGCCGGGTGACGGTGACGGAGAGGGGCCTGCCCTGAGCCCTGCCTCGGGAAGCTCATACAGCACCCCGTGGCTTGGAAAGGGAAGTTTATAACTTCCAGTGAAATAATTTGCTTTTCACATTAATTGTTGGGGTTCTGCCCAGGCTGGACAAATCGTTAAGTGCAGAACAAGCTAATGTTACTTGAGTGTTTTCTCATAATGCTTATACCTGTGGCAAAGCTCCTAGGCTGCCTTCTTCTATAGTACTGTCCCGTTCCTTTGTCACTGCCCCTCAGTAACAGCGAGGAGAAATGAGCTATGTAAAACAGAGCTGCTCTGGTTATTTGCTTTGAAAGGAACTCCCTTTCCTATTTAAAGATGATTAATAATTTTTTTTTCTCCCCCATTACCTCATGAAAGCAGATATTGCACGATCCCTCGTTCTTCTGCATCTGCTGTGATTCCGACATCTGTGCTGAGCTTTGCAGCTGAGAGGGCAGAGCCATGGCTGCACACATCCACAGGCACCCCCTGGAGATTCCTCCGCCATCTGAAGAGGACTGGCTAAAGGATGACGAGGAAGATTTCTTCCTGCAGGATCCTGATAGAAAGCGTGATGCTGTGCCTCAACCCTTCAGGATGATCCACAAGCTGGTGATGATGGTTTTTGACAATGCTATGGAAATCATTGAAAGAAGGGAGATGCTCCGCGAAGCCCAAAAACTAAAGGTCCAGCCCAAAAAACTCTTTCCTGCAGCTGAATTCCAGGTACAGAGCCTCTCACGGCAAACAGTGTTAATCAATGTAGCAGTTTTTCTGGAGAATATTATTCATTCAGTTGATTTTACTTTCTTCTGTTCATCACCTTCCTCAGAATCCACCACCATCTCATTGATTCACTTCAGAAAGTCTTCAGCTCCTAAGCTTGTCTGACAGGTTCTGCTTCCCACTCAATTTATCACACCTCTTTGAAAAGAGAAAAGCAGATATTAAAAAGTCCTAAATTCACCTTCTGCTCCTCAGGCTGCCTCCGCCCATGTTTGTTGAGGAGAAGGCAATTAGTCAGTAGCATATAAATGTGCAAACTCAACTCTGTGTCATGGTGAATACTCTGAAGAGAGTGTTCTCAGCAGAGGACAATGTTGCCTTCCCTGTCATTACATGGAGGTATCCATGAGGATACACTGGCTTCTGCTGGTGCTGTGATTGCCCAGAGGAGGTTTAGGAAGGCTGAGTGCTATAGAGTTCTTGGCTTTTAAAGCCCCTTCTGTTTGTCATAAGGGTAAAGGTGGGAGTAAACTTTCTCATTCCCAACACGTAACAATCTCTGTAACAGAAAGGAAAGACCCTCACCTGCTCATCTGATGAAAACTCATGCAAAAATTTTTCCTTTGTCTAATAAATCAGCATTTTCTATTGATGAAAGTCCAGGAGTATATTGCTAGTACAGCTGATGCATCCTCCTACTGGGAAAGAGGCTGAGGATGTTCATCTTTTCCCTTTATTAGGTAACTGGAAGAGCTAATTGCCTTGTGGTGTCTGGAAAATACATCTTTGTTGGTCTGTCTGAGGGTCTGGCTGCCTTCAACATGTCTGACTGTACAGAAATTTGTGCCTGGGATGCAGTCAAGGTGGAGATTTGTATCATCCATGCTTCAGATTTGGGGAATGAGTGCCACGTCCTGCTTGCTGTGGATGAAATGGGTTAGTGTGACATGGATTTCCTTGACCCAGTTAAGGATGGCTGTGCTCTGGAGCTGTGTTATGGAAAGTGCTACATCAGGATTAGAATAGCTGATAGGTTTCCTAGACAGCCTTGCGAAGAGGCCATCACATAACAGCTAGCAGGGTGACAGAGTGGCTCTAGGGCCTTATGGTTAGTAAAGGGTGTGGGTTTGATATCCTTTCTGGAACAGCAGAGGCAGGCAAAGAGTGAAGTGCATTAAATTTTAGGAGTACTTTGGACCAGACAGACATTTGCTCTGTGTGTCCTCTAGCCCAGGCTTTGTTTCAGCAGTTGTAGTTGCACAGCCCTGTGGTAAATAGGTTAGTTTGTTGATTCAGCTGAAACCCATCATTTCTGGTGGAGACATTTTCCAAAACAGCTTATCCATCTCTATGTGCAATTGAGTGTTTGCTGATGGTGGCATAGGGAAACCTGCAAAAGTTCAGTACTGGAAGCAGTGGGAGATCTTCCTCATGCTCAGCAAAAATTGTAGCCCTGTTCACCCTCCTGCACGTGTTGTAACAGCCATCTCCCAAGAGTATGGCTACCATCTGTTTGCTTTTCTCCTCCTTACTTTTGTATTTCTATTCCAGGGCTTGTCTGGCTCTTCTGCTTTCATAAGGAAAGCCTCCTACTTGTTAAAACCCTGAATGAAGTGGTAAGTACTGAGTTAATTCTGTAGATGCCAGGGACAAGGTGGTCAGTAATCAATCATGAGGGCTACTAATTGCCCTCAGGAATTTCTGTCATGGTTAGTAGCACTCCAGGAGTGCTGCCCAATCTTTATGCCTCTTCTTTCAACAGATTGTTGAAAGAACAATCTGGCCTTCACACTGTTGAGAACTCTGTAAGTCCATGGAGCTCTCTGAATCTGTGATCTTGCTTTGATGCCAGCTCATTTGCCTTTGGCAGGAGGACATCAGCAAGCGAAGTACTAGTGAGGAGGTGGTGCTCTCCCCAGGAGGTGATTATGCAGGAGTCCTGCTGCAAGGCAAGTGCAGGAACATGGTATGATGGGTGATGACTCTTGTTTTCTAGCAGAAGGGCCAGAAAAAGTGCTTTTAGAAGTGCTCTAAGTCTTCTGGGTTCCTAAGGATCCTGTTCCTAACCCTGTCAGTCCCTCCTCCAACTTAGAGAGCTGGTCCTGCTTCTCTATCCTCTCCAGGACTGGTGGATAAATGCTCATCCCAAAAGTGAGCTGCCTGGGACAGGTCAGTAGAGTTCCCAGCTCTCAGAGGGCTTACTAGAAGTAAATTTTCTTCTTTCAAAGCTCCATTCTTCCTCTGGTATGCTATGGCTCACTTTTGCACTGGAAAGAATTTTTTCTGCAGACAGAAGCCAGATAGCATAGAGACAGTCTAAAAACTCCTTGCTTCAATATTCTTCTCTTTCATGACAGCTGCCTTTGTCAACACATTGGCTGCTAGCAGGTTTTTGACCCATCTTTGGTGGAATTTGCTGGATATATGCTGAGCATTAGCTATATAGCATCTGCAGAGAACCAGTGTGAGACCACATCTCACTTTCTACTTCACCTCAGAGGCTACGGGTTAAATTCTTTGACTGAGTCACTTAGTGGAATTTCTTCAGTGGATGCGGGACTTAGATGACTTGAGCTGGAGGCTGAGATCTGTGTCTCAGGCACACCAAGCCTTAAGTGGTGGGCTGGATGGAGTTCACAGGGATTTTATATTCCAAAAATACACTAATCTTGATTTAAGGATATAAGATAGCAGAAGGTACTTGCTTGAAAGACCTTTTCTCCTAATTTCCAATTGCCCAACTTGGTTTCCCAATGCAGACAGCACAAAAGCTTGGCTGGAAATCTACCGATTGCCTAAGGATTCCTGGCTGAAGGAGATGGAAAAGAACACAGGAGCTGTGGAAGATTTCAGGGAGAGAAGATCAAGTTGGACTTCTCTGGTACAAAACAGTTCTGTCTTCCACTGTGCTATTTTTTCTTATACCCTTTTGCCTACAGGTCTTTCCCCAAGCCTCGCTCTTGCAGTGAGTGACTGCAAGATACAGGCTGAACAAGTCCGTCGGCCCAAGGGGATGGAGTATGTAGTTGCCCATCCCAGATTTCACAAGGTCATTTTATTATTGAGACATATTTATTTTCCCAAGACAGGCTTCTGACGAGGTTCTCTTGGTCCCAGGGCTAACATTCCTGTTGCCCCTCCCTGAAACTGCCAGCTCTTTTCCTAGCAGTATTGCCCCATCTAAGGGGGCCTATGTAAGGGTATTACCACAGGGCTTCTCCCTTATGTTACTGGGGGAAGGAGTGGGACTTGGGTCTGATTCCTCCATTTGGGAATCTGGCCGTGAATCAGGGTTTATGTTTTAGGCTACCTACAAAGGAGGTGGGGCAAACACCCCCCTTAACTCAGCCAAACTAAAAGCAAACAGCCAGGCATTCTCTCTTTGCTGGTTCCATGTAAACTGTCCAAGTTCCTGTCTCTTTCTTCTCAGTCACAGTTGATTATTTAGCCAAGTGCCAATGTGTATGGGGTGGTGAGGACACACCAGTGCTAGTCTCCTGTTAGGACTTTCCATTTCTAGCCAAGCATGTATGTGACCTCCTCCAGTCCTGGGCTCTCTAAGGTAAAATCTGCTTCTTGTATTTGGCAGCACTCTACAACTTTCAGCCCTGCTTTGTTTTGCTTTTTCCTGACCCTTGCTAGGCCCCACCCAGACAATAAAAGTAATTCAGAGAGATTATATAGGGCACCAAGACAGGAGGTGTTTGGGCAAGCCATCCTTTTTAATACTGCTGAGAAAGTAGTGACCTGTATTTTGGGCTGAAGAGCGAGCCTAAAGCCAGTATCTCCTAGGTAGTGTCAGCCAACCTTTGCTTGCTCTTACTTCAGGAAGCATTTGATTCCTGTGAACAAGTGAAAAATTAACACTGTAGGGCACGATGCAGTTCTCAGACTGACATTTTTCTCTTGCAGGAGTCTCCTGTGCCTGCAAACAAAGCTGATGCTAAGCTGAGTCTCCCAGTGCTGCTGTTGCAAGTGAAGCCACCCAAACCCATTACAGGTCAGGACTGATTCTGTACTTTCAACCTGCACCCTCCTTCAAATGGCAAAGGAATTGTGACCCTTATGATTACAGAACAGGTCAGAAAGTTTCAGTAACAGTTCCCCTCCTGACCTGGCTTCTGTGATCCTGTAGTGGGAGTTGCTTCTCATGCAACCATCTCACAAGTCACCTTTATTAGGACAAAATACTTGAGAGTGTCTTCATGTGGGTGTTGTATACCCTTAGCTTGTCCCCAGAGAAGGAAGAGGTTGTTTCCTACATCTCAGCAACTTGACAGGACTCCTGTTTCACCATTCTGAGTCCTGGCTTCACTGGAAAATCTGAGGATGAGTGTGAGTTGGGACATTGTCAGGGAGAATGTCACAGAAAGACAAGGTGGGCTGGGTCCTCAGATTACTTGCCTTAGCCTCTGCTTCCAAATATTGGAAAATAGGTTAGTCATGTGGAAAGTCCTAAAATATATTCTTGGTGTTGGAATACTTCTACCAGAATTATGCAATGTGTCCATCTTAAGGATAATGCCACCCTGAAGAAGGGGTGGTCAAAGTGCCTCTCAGCACTCTGTGGTGTCTGCTCCTATAGGGAGCATTTTCCTTTGCTATTTCCAATCCAGGAACTAGTTTTAAAAATCCTTTGGATGCCTTGAAGAAAGTGGATGATGGCAGCATGCTTGGCTTGGGGTGCAACCACCTAATCAAGGAATCCCAGTGGGAGCTGCAGGAAGCAATCTTCCACAGAACTTACCAGGAGTATTTGGAGGATGAGGGTGAGACAGAGAGCAAGGAGGAGATACCCAGGTGAGTGAGAGAACCAACCAGGATTATAGATCATGAAACTTTAACACAGGGCACTTTTCAAGTGTAGATGGAAATCTCTATCTTAGCTTTGCCTTCTTCATCCCAAGGCTTCAGGGCAGGGGGCTAGAGCCCTGAAGGTCTTGTCACAGTCCTACTTGCTTATCAACACCCTTTTTTTCACATATTTTTAAAACTTTTTGTTGTTGTTGTTGTTGTTCTTTCCCCCAGACATGCTGTTTTTCATTTTCTCCTGCCTGGCCAGATCCTACCAGTGGGGCTTGAGATGAAAGTACAGCCAGGTAAAACCAAATGGGCATAAAGCTGTTAACCTATAAAGCATGTTGCTACATGACACTGAGTTCTGATTAGAGCTCAATGGCTATTTCATTTCACTATATAAATTCCACCTCCAGGGACATAAGCCTGGATAAAATTGTCAGCCCTGGGACTTGCAAGTTAGTCACTGGCATGAAGCCAAATGAGCCAAGCTTCATAGTTTGAAGAAGAGTAAAACACATAAAACCCCCTCTTAACACCAGAAAAAGATGAGAGGCCACATAGGCAAGATAAAAATAACAGAAAAAGGGAGAGTTTGTTTGCGTTTAGTCTCTGTGTGAGCAGTTTCTGTAAATCCCACCAGGCAAACCGAGCATTTTAATGAGAGCTTTCTAACGGTACTTTGGTGTCTTTGTGAACAGTCTCCCTCTCTCTATTGTTGTCTTCTTCTCTGTACCAGATGTGCCAGCTGGCATCAGTGTACACTGGGATGGAAGCCACAATCTCTGCTTTTACTTACTTAATCGTCCACTCAAGGAGAAAGTGGGTGAGAAAGTTTTGCTTTCTCTAACAGTGCTTTATGGGGGGTGGGTTTGGTGGCCAGTGGCTGTTGTTCAGTTAGATCTTCATGATTCAGGGAAATAAAGAAACGGGTAGGAGAGCTGTCACATAGCATATAGGTCAGACTGGACTGTAGGGTTCCATGTCACACCAGCTGTCAGTATTCTGGGTGAAGCCATTCTGACAGGAGTCCCTAGAATGATGCATATTTTACTGGGAATCTGAAATCTGGTACCATGAATGAGAATGCTCTGCACCTTCTTACAGTTCTCTCTATGTGTTTTTCTGCTCAGATTCTGATCCAAACCCTGATGTTGTGTGGCCATGTGCAGCTCCAATTGCATGCTCAGCTGTCAGCTCCTGCTCCAGGTACCTGGCACTGGCATGTGAAGATGCAACAATAACGATTTGGGATACACAACTAGGTGAGCTTACGTTTTGGATTGGTCTCAAAGTGGATAAATTGCTTCCTTCCCTATGAGTCTGAGGTGCTGACTTGGTGTGAAAGGGACTGGCAGCGAGTTTACAAGCAAATCTGAAAATGGTTTTGACTCACTTACTGGCAAAATGTTTAGCCAGAATGTAGTCTGACTGCCTTGGCCCTGACAGAGCCACTGCCATGGAGGGGTGTGAACTGCTTCAAGTGTGGACTGATACTTCTCTTGCCCTGAGGCTATGAGACAGTCGCTGCTTTGCCACTGCGCCCTCAGGTTGTCTTTGAAGCTGTTGAGGCAACTGAGTCCAGGCTGCCATCCGTGCTAGTGTCATCCTGCCATGATGCAGGGGTCCTACTGGCAGAAGAATCTTCTACCATCAAGATTATTCTAGTGGCTGCTGTCCCTGACCAGGCCAGAGTCCAACCTAAGCATTCCTTGAATAAATTACCAATTCCTTTTTCTTCCTAAATGGCAGGTTTGGTTTTTTTTTTTTTTTTTTTCTTTCTCTTTTTTTTTTCTTCCCCAGGATACCCACTGTCTGTGACTGCTATTCTGGAGAAACGTCCCATCCGTAGTATCCACTTCCTGCGGCGTTCTGCAGGTGCCAGCAATGAGACACTTTGTCTTGGTACAGATCCCACCTGTCCCATCGTGCAGCTTCTGGTGCTGTGTACAGACAGCTCTTTCTATTTGGTGAAAGCACCTGGGGCTGGGAAGTCCAGCATCACACTCCTGGCAGACAGGTGATGTAGGCTCTGATAGACTTCACCAAAGCAACTGTGTGTGGTAGAGTGGACAGGTCCATCACAGAGCCCCAGATTTCTGTGTAGCAGAGAACTTTCTGCTGCATTTACCCAGATGTCTCTGTCAGTAAAAAAAATTGTGGTTTTGCTGGGAGTCAGTTCCAGTGCTATAATTCAGTGCTTATGCCAGAATTAGGGGTGTTTCTGGGTTCTGTACTTTAGAACACAAGTGCTATTAGCACTGTTGCTGGGCTGATGTTCAACTGGGTTACTGCCAGCTACCCGCGGGGTCTTTTTCTCCACTTTTCTGCCCTTGTCAGAATAACTTCCTCCTGTAAATCATAATAAACATTTCTTGCCATCTTCCTATCAGTTTCATGTTCACTTATACCCTTGATTTAAGAAGGGTCAGTCTGGGGAAGCTGCTGCTCTGAAGGCTGTGTTTTCCTCTCTCCTAGGCTGGCAGGGGATTGGTATCTCTGATATAGTTCCTAGCCAGGTACTCACAAGGATGGGCTTTGGGGGTTCCTCCTCAGGTGGAGGCAGGCTTTATTTTCATAGGGGAGGGACTTGGCTGGAACTTTATGCCAGCCTGTGTGCCACAAACTGCTGTTGTCATTGTCACAGCCTCTCAGTATGTGAGAATGTACATGGAACAGTAACAGAAGCCTGTCTGTCTTTTACAGGCCTGAAGATCCCAACCTTGCAGTCAGTGCTGTGCTGCCTGTCCTGGCATTCCCAAGTGCAGTGAGTATTACTGCCAGCTCTCTCAAGACTTAGGTGAGAACAATGGCTGTAACTAACTGGGTACTTAGAAGTTAAAGAACTGGACAATCAGATATGGTACCTCCTTCACATCCTTTCCTGGCCTCCAGCTATTTTTAGCATGAGATCTTCCTGCACCAGCCACAGGTCTCCATGAAGCTGGTAGCACCCAAAGGATTTCTCTTCTATGATCTGCTGTCCTTTCCCAGTCCCAACCTGCAGCTATTCCAGTACAAATATCCTGTTCTTGATTAGCTTTGGCTCTATGACCACCAGGCAGACAAAGAAAGCAGCATCATGGTTGGGGATGTGAAGTCCTGTATGTCATTGCAGATCCTTTCCACCTCTCTTACGCTCATTTCTAAGTGTCAACTTGCTGTTTCAGGCCCTTGTCTTCTCCTGGGATGGCACAGTGTCCCTGATGAACACTGCCACGTCACAGATTGTTTACTGCTTCAGTGTTCCACCTACTCATGCTGTAGCATCTCCCTGGCAGCCAGTGTTCACGGTGGATAGTGTGAATTGGTGCCTGCTGCTTCGAGGTAAGTAGCACCTTGAAGTGGCCTTAGTTGGTGCATTCAGCTGTGCACTGATCCTTGATAGTTCTTATTGGAGGACTTCTGATGGAATTGTTTTTGTCTAGGAGATGAGAGGCAGGAGTCAGATACATTGGCACAGATCAGAGACAGCACCATCTTCATTTTTGACTTCAGCTCCCACCCACTGAAGGATGCTTTCCCAAAGGAACCAGATTTGCCTCTCAAATCCTTACAGGATCTAACATGGATTGAGAGATGTAACATTTACTTACGTGATAGGTAAGGTCTTCTGCCTGACAAGTAAGTGCACCTGCATTTCTCTAAGCAGATCCAAGAAAGGTCTCACCCTGGAGCTTCTGTGTTCTTCTGTGCATTGGAGCAGATTTATGTCTGGATAAGTTTCAAGTAGCTGGATTCCTGACAGCCACCTAATAAACTTCCTCCTCTCCTTCCTGACCTTCCTAGAATAAGTTAACAGCTGTAAGTCAGGGTGCCTGAGACAGTTTTGTCATTCCAGATAGAGTGGGTTTGCTAGTTCTGGTGTGTTTTTCTGCAGCAAAGATTGTGCAAGCTTGTCTGGAAATAAATTCCTCACTTTGTTTACCTCTTCCTTTTCACCCCATAGCCAGTTTGTTCTGGGGTCTCCTACTTCTCCCTTCCATTCCTAGGTTCATTTGATGTTTAAATATATTTGTATTGGAGGTTCCTCTGTTCGGGATCTTCAGCATCCTCAAGCCAAGTTTGCAGTCAGAGCTTAGCTGATGCATTGAGTTCCTGCTGTCACTAGATGGCATTGTGACATCTCTTATCGGGTGACCTTTTCCTTGATTACTTTTGGGAGACTGAAGCCAGATCGTGAAAATGATATTCTGTACTTTTCTCTATGCCTTAATTTTCCAATCTGAAACGGAACAGCTATGACCTTAAAGTACATGTTATCTGGTAGCCTTCCCTCATCTACAGAGTGAATCCTCTGGTGTTGGCTGGCTGGTTAAATACTGAGAAATTTCATCCTGTGCTGACAGCCACCAGTTCTGTTCCTCCTTATAAAACCAGAAAGGAGATTCTTGTCTTCCTTATACCAGAAATAATGGGGAGATATCACCTCCAGGGATGCCATACTCCCTGGTTACTGAGAGCTTAAGCAAAGCAATGAGATGTTTGTCCAAAGAAGCTAACAGGCAAAAAGAAATATGGAGCTTATTGCTGTCAAGAGCAGTAAACTTGAGAGCTGAGTGGCATGAGCGAGTCACTGAGGTTTTTTGGACCCAAGAAGTCTAAACTGTTTAATTTGCAGTGAGCCACAGGGAGCCTTGGGGGAACCAGGCTAGGGCTGCCTGAGCACAGGGCAATGGCAGGGACTGTTTAACCACCCTTTTCTTCCTTTGTTAGGCAGCAGAGCTTGCTGGGACACAGAGAGCTGTTGCCAGAGTACTGGAGTCAGCTGCAGACACAAGCAGCTGCCATGGACAAGGAGAGACAGAAAGCAAAGGAGCAGAAGAAGCCATAGTCAGCCTTGTATCCCAAGGAACTGGCTTTGCTCTATCACAGTCCTGCAGACCCAAGATCCAGCACAGATACTTTGACAGCAACTCTATATTCAAATCCATCCTGCTGCTTTCCAGCCTGGGGCAATTTGTCATCCAAAATAGCTGTTTTTCTGCCACTGCTCGCCTGCAAGGTCTGTGCTCTGCATCTCTCCTTGCCTAACCCTCAGCTTGTCCCAGCAGGGCTCAGTGCCTCCTCATTAGAGACAAACCCTGCTGATGGAGAACTGGAAAGGCCTCTCACCAAGATGCCAGACCTTACACCTGTCTGGTTCAGCTAAGTATTTGTGCTGGATTTCTGAGTTCTCACAGAGACCTGGAGTATCAAAGCAATATGGTTTGTTACGATGTCCCTCCTTAATAAAGCCTTTTTTTCCAGTAAATGTCTCTTGCTCTTTACAGACTTCGCGTTTTATCAGGCTGTGATGTTCTGTGCTTCTGTTGCTGGGGCTTATCAGCATGTCTCATCTGCTCTGACCCAGATGAGCAGCATCCTTGTGCTTAGCAAGAGGCAGCAGATCAGCCCTCAAGGTGCCACCCTGTGGAGCACAGCAGGGCCAAGCAGCAGTGACACAGAGTGTGTCAGGCCTGACCTAGGTTCTTCTGCAGCCTAATTGTTTCTTCTAAGTTCAAAGCAGGCAGCTTTGGGGTAGAACTGCTTAGGAACTGTAGGCTGGAAACGTGCAGACAGGCTCTCTGTGTAAGGTCAGGCTAGAACTGATGTTAGGTTAGAGCCAAACACTGATGTTACTTAGGAGCAGGACAGAAGGTGGGGAGTTTGAAGAAGTCAGGGCTTTGATGAGCCAAAAGCAGGGCCAAGCATGTTGGTCAAAGGCCATAAAAAGCTGATGCATCCCTCCTACAGGTAACATAGGGCAAAGAACTAGTGGGGGCAATGCAAGGCCACCCACCTATGTGTGTGTCTTACTCCAGACTTGTATGAAGCTAGTAGCTCACCATGAACTCTAGATAGAGAGGGCTCTCTGGTGAGCCTTTCAATCTCTTGTGTCCTAGAAGACTGACAGCATCTAGATGTTTGATTGGTCAGCTGGGGACTGACAACTCACCTGCATTTTGCACAGGGCACCCTTGTTGCTCTTCAGGCAGTTAGGGGCCCTCAGGGACCTGAGAGACTTTAGGGGAGGTGGCCCCCTCAAGCATAGCAAATACATGCTTTTTTGAGCATAAAACTCATGAAAAAGCCTCAGTCCTCTACAGCTTATTGTGCTTCCAAGATAACTGCCTAATCCACAAAGAATCTGACAACTCTGCCAGCAGCCACTCTGTGCATGAGTGAGCTGTACTTTCTTCCAGGTCTCCCTCTAATGACTCCCCCAAAGGTACAGTGAAGCATTGATGCAGGGTGCCAGGGATTTATCACAGATGGAGCTATGTAGATGCTCCCAAACCATGGTCCTGTTTCAGTTTTTCACAGCAGATTGTCTCAGTTTGGACAGAGTTTTGATGAGAGTTCTCAGTTCATCCTCTGGAGATAAAGTCAACCAGTCTGTGGTGCAACTGGGGCGGAGGAGAAGTATTCCACCTTTTTTCTGCCTTGTTTTGCATTGGAGAAGGACAAGTTCTTTGAATTGAATCTTCCTATTTACTACCTTTGTGAAGGGCTTTGAGGGCCTTTTGTGCTGTCATTTTCCATCTGCCACAGATTAAAGCTTTGCAGCTCATCTGATTGTTATGGGTATTGATACTGGGTTGTGTGAGCCCTTGCCATCTGCTTCAGCGTGAAGTCTAGTTAGCTCAAACCACCTTCAATGCCTGTTTAACCAAGCCACCTGGTTCAGCACTGAAGGGAACAAGGAATGATCCTTGATCCTTTCTTCTGCTCCTGCTGTGGTGGCAGTAACAACTTCATTATTTTGCCTTTGTCCCTAAGTTAGGAAACAATGGACCTTCTGCTATAACTGGGCACAGAGGATTACTCAGGGCAGGAATTCCTATTCTTGCATTGCTTCCCACACTGTGGAGAGCCAGCATAACTAATCTGTGCCCCCTCAAACAGCACTTGTTCTGGTTCTTGCTATTTGTACAAATACAAAGGGGTAAGGGATCTGTTCCCATAATCTCACCCCATCTGCTTTCCCTCCAGAACAGGAACAGGGCTGGCCTTGCATCAAAAGAAGAGACAGGATAGGATCTCCTAAGCAGCTAGACATACTGTGCATCCACCAGTTTGTGTGTATTCACCTCAAGATGTGCTTGTTTGTTTGCAGATTGAATTTGCTCTAAAACTCTAATCATGTGCTTGGCCAAGATAACTAGGAGCTGGCAGGCTTTGCAGAGAAAGGAAAACAACAAGCAGCTGCAGGAGGCTGATGAAGAGCCTTTGTTTTCACTCATGACTTCAGCAGGGGACTGTTTGTTTCCTACTTCTTTGAAGGAATACAGAAAAATGGGTATGATCAGTGTGTTGACATGGAAAGGTGTGATGGAGCTGTGTGCTGAGCTCTACGGCACGTTCTGGAGAGGACTAAAGGCATCGATTGCTTGCTTCAAAGATAATGTTGACTATTCTTCCATTGCTGGTCACTCCATAAGCCCTGACAGCTGTAGTTTTGGGCCAATTCAAGCTATTCTGCTACTGGAAACTATAGAAAGGCCTTGAAAAGTATCATAAATATCACTGTCAAAGGATGACACTGTAAGAATCCTGGCTGGAACAACTCCAAGCTCAGTGCCAAGTTCAGTGAACTCAGAGGTGTTATTTGGGTAGAATAGGAGCAATTTGGCTCTGAATTTTGAAAAACTAAAATAAAATCAAAAGATCAGTTTGAGGATTGAGAAAGAAGAGTAGAGATCCACAGAGAGGCGCTCAAGCGACATCGTTCCAGCAGAGCCAGGTTACTGCCCAGCCATGCGGAGATGGTTTCCTTGGAAGAGAAGGCTGTTCTTTAATCTCACTAAATTATCTGCTGTTCACTGCAAGAAGAAAAATGTCATCTCGCTTCTTTGCATACTAGATTGTGCTGTGGAAGCAGAGGAAATTAGAGGCTGATCTGATAAGATTCCTCCACTTCCGAGGGCCAGCAGATATTGGGGCTGTTTGTGTAAGCCATGGCTGTGCTGTCAGAAGGAGTGTGGTCCTCAGCAGAGCACAGTTGGTGTGTGATGTGGAAGTTGCACTCCATGCACCCGTGTTGCCAGCTTTAATGCAACAACCTGCACATCTCATAGGGCCCCACCGAGAACATCTTGAAGCAATCATAAAGAAGAATCTGCAAAGACCTCTGTGTGCTATATGGAAAAACAATGCCCCTGCAAGATGCTGTGGGACAAGTGATGGTATCTAGAGCAGGGCAGTCTCAGCAAGTGATCTGCTTGCTGTGGAAGCAGGGCTAAACAGGGTTGTAGGGGAAACACGCTTCATAGAATCATAGAATCATAGAATCATAGAATAGTTTGGGTTGGAAGGGACCTTAAAGATCATCGAGTTCCAACCCCCCTGCCATAGGCAGGGATACCTCCCACTAGACCAGGCTGCCCAGTGCCCTGTCCAGCCTAGTCTTGAACACCTCCAGAGATGGGGCATCCACAACCTCCCTGGGCAACCTGTTCCAGTATTTCACCACCCTCACTGTAAAGAATTTCTTTCTTATATCTAGTCTAAATCTAATTGCTCAGATTGCTCTCATTGTCCAAACCCGAGTCGCCTCATTACCTCTAATGTCAGTGCCCTCTACCAGTGTGCAGTTTCTCCTCTTCCTTTGAGCCCAGGCTATAGCTGTTGAGTTGTGCTGCTCAGCCAAGCGATGCAGATTAACTCTTTTCATCTCCCCTAAAGCAATGTGCCAGACATCTCAGTCTAATTCCATTTTGGGTTTCTGCAAACCCCTTCCAGTTTGTCTGGTGTTTCTGCTACTGCTCTTTTTGAGAACTTGGTACAATATTCATGTGTGATTGCTCAGAGGGCAAAGGGCTGCTGGTTCAGCTGGCCTTCATACCTGATATTGCAAGAGCAGGACCATTAGGAGGAGAAATGAGCTGTGTTTTCGAGGCAACAATACAGGAGGAAGCTGGCTGAGCTTGACTGAGGATGCTAGAGAGATAAGAGATTTGATGATGACTTGGGTGATGCTGTGTTTTGGTTATTGCCCTGTGGATTCACAGGCATTTTAGGCAGCTGGAGACAGACAGGGCTCATGCTATAAAGAACTTGCACAATGCACAAAGCAAGTGCCAGGGCCAAGATGTAGCAGAGCAGACTGATTGTACGGTGGGGGAGGATTTGTCATTGTAAGAGCCAGGTCTTCCTGTGGCACACCTCTGCGTAGTGCCATGAGTTGGCTCAGCCCCAGGGACATCCTTGTCTTAAGAAGAGGGGAAGATGAGTGACTCATGTCACTGCAGGGCTGCTGATGAGGCGGGAGGGAAACAAACAGTACCTGAATGGCAAATTGGCCTGGGCTGCCAAGTGTGAAACCCTCTGACCACCTCGAGGGCTGGTTTTACTAGAAAATGTGGAGTCAGCCCACCTGGGCTAACAGCAGCTCTTCTGCTTGCAGAGGGTTGGCTTGTTGTTGATGAGAGAGGGAATAGGTGAGTGTTGTGAGGGAGTGTGTGCAGGGGATGGAGCTCTATAGGGGGAGAAAAACAAGTCCCGTGCTGAGGAAGAAACACTAATTAGGCAGGGAAGAGGAACCTGCCAGGTTGCAATCCTGACCTAGCAGCCAATTACAGGATAATATAGCACAGCAGTGCAGAGTAAACACTGAGTAAGTAGAGGATGTTACTGAATTAATTCCTTTTTGAAACAGAGTGATCATTTAAAAACATCCGGCATCCTAATTTTAAACTGCCCATCACAGCTGCCAGCACAGCCCATGGTCAACTGTCCCAGTTGTTAGACTGTGTTGTCTGAATTTTTGCCCTTATCTAATCTGAATAGGTCACATTCCAGTCATTGGACCTGGCTGGATCTCTGGGAGATGGAAGAGCCCACCAACTCTGTGTGGAGGGACATAAAAGCCACATGTATGGGCAAAGCAGATACTAAACAGATCTCAGTGTCCTTGGTGGAGCAAAGCAGTTCAGGTTTAGGTATGAAGGGAAATTTTTACTGGCTGTGGAGACAGCACTTTTTCTGGGGAGTCATGCAGCATCCATCGATAGAAATCTTCTCAAACATCTACCAGGAGTGATATCACATAGACCTTGCCCTGGCCTGGGAGATTCACTAATATAGGGGCAACTCTTGGATTCTTTTAGCCCAAATTTCCTATGATTCTCAGTTTCTAGAAATGAAATGGTCTGAGTGGTTGAAGCCCTCCTCATACAATCTGCACTCAGGTCCTTTGCTCTCCATGAAGACTATAATGTAGCAAATTAAAATAAGAAAAGCATTTCACCCAGGTTCTGAGGCAGTTCGGAGAGGCAACAGGAGAGGAGAGAGAGACCAAGAAAAAGATTTGTAGTTTCCCAAATGAGACCTGGATGCTGAATTCCATTACTAGCTATGGAACTTCCCCATGATGGACTCTTGGCAGAGACTGTGGTGGTGATGGTGCATGAGACAGGGCAGAGCAGATCTGCCAGGTGGTACTTCCTTCCCACTTCAACAGCCCATACCCTTCACAGTGCTCCTTTGCAGGCAGGAGGCAGTGGATATTACATTTTGTCATGTATATTTTTTTCTTTTTTCTTTTTTTTCCCTTTCTTTTCTTAATCCTAATGCTTTTTCTGTGAAAGTTGTATTTTAGCAATTCATTTTCTGAAAAATATTCCTGCTAAAATCACTGTTAGAAGGCTCCTCGGCAGTGGTAGATGTTTGTGAAGGCTGAGTTGTGTTGATCAGCATTGTGGACAAGCATCCTTCCCACAGATTAAATCAGAGCCAGGGCTGCTGAGTGGAGTAACAAAGGGTAAAGCAGGTATGAGTGATAAAAGGAGGAAGCCTTGAGTTATTTTGCTTTGCTATGATGACTTTAATCAGTGGTTCTCAGGAACAAGATGCATTTTTCTTCAGTGCACATTACCAGTGTTGTAAATCATCATTCCTCTGGGATCAGAGAGGCTGAGGTTATTTACTTGTTGGAGCCAGAGTGAACAGATAGAGACTTTCATGTTTCCTTTACAAAAGGAATCTGAATCAAATGCCTTCACCTGTATATTCCCAACCTCTTGAGGCAAAACCTGAAATCCAGATCTAGATTTTACACTTGCATCTCACTATGACCACAATGATCCTAATTTTCCAGACTAGGGAATTAAATATGGAGCCTATCTGTCATTTAGGCTACTCGTTCTGCTTGTGCACTTCCATTTAAGTCAATCTTAACAGCAATTCCTCTTACTGAGCACATTAGGTTGATCTCATTATAAAATAATTATTTAATTGAAAGACATCTATCTTGTCTCATTCCAGAGCTTCCAGAGGAAAATGGCTGATACAATTTGCAGTTTGATCATCATTGGAAGGATATTGAGCTATTGGAGAGGGTCCAGAGAAGGGCCACCAAGATGATCAAAGGGTTGGAGCAACTGCCCTATGAGGACAGGCTGAAGGAGTTGGGGTTGTTCAGCCTGGAGAAGAGAAGGCTCAGAGGGGACCTCATAGTAACTTATCAGTACCTGAGGGGGTCCTACAGAAAGGCAGGGGAAGGAATTTTTAACATAATATTGGATGGGAGGACTAGAAACAATGGATATAAATTAGAGGGGGATAGATTTAGACTAGATATAAGAAAGAAATTCTTTACAGTGAGGGTGGTGAAATACTGGAACAGGTTGCCCAGAGAAGTTGTGGATGCCCCCTCTCTGGAGGTGTTCAAGACTAGGCTGGACAGGGCACTGGGCAGCCTGGTCTAGTGGAGGTGTCCCTGCCTATGGCAGGGGGGTTGGAACTTGATGATCTTTAAGGTCCCTTCCAACCCAAACTATTCTATGATTCTATGATTCTATGATTGTGGTGACATTTGTTTTCCCATGTAATTCTGATTTTGCTTTCATTCTTTGGGAATGGAGCAACTGCTAGAGCCCAATATCTTTCTTTCAAAGGTGCCATCCTGTAGCTAGGAAATATTTAGCAAGGCAATGGGGCAACAGAACAGGCACATAACAAAATATAATGTATTTATGATGAAAAGATCAACCAATTAATGCTTTCAGCTGTTGCATTGCACAAAAGACATATTCTCTGCCCCAAAAGTAGATCCAGAACTGCTATGAGTTTCTAAAGCCTCTTTAGAGAATTTAAATGCATCTTTCAGCCCTGAGCTGTGGACTCTCATAGCATTTCAGCAATAATATTTACCCAAGGATGAACTTTTCCTGAACAGAATGGCCACTGAACTGCGTTTCCTATGTGAGGGATTTCAAGTTAGCAGGAGCTTATAGCTCTACAAGTAAGGTATGTATTATCTGTCAGAAAGTGGAGTATTTCCCAAAGAAGTTTGAAAAAAATCTTGTGGAGACATTTTTGAATTTTGAGTACAAATTCAGTGTTTTTTACTTTATTATTATTATCTTGGGGGACTGGACTAGATGATCTCTTAAGGTCCCTTCCAATCCCTGACATTCTATGATTCTCTGATATAATTAGAGGCACAGGATGATGAAGGAAGAAGAACTCTAAGGAAGTAGGTTTTCTTTTTCTACTTTTCTGAAAAGACAAATATTGCCATATTTTGTTTCATTAGTTTAAAAAAGCACAGTCTTTTCCACCAAAATGGTCTTCTGAGCAAAAGCTTGTGTCAGTGGGCTCTGGGTATATGCTCAGTATTTTGGTTTCTATGAGAAAGGAGTGGTCTTGTATGTCTTTATCTCATGATTCTCAACTAGAGTTCCTTCAAATGGGCAATTTTTATTGTCCCCAAAAGGCCTCTTTCAAATGAGATCAAAGTCTTTTAAGGTTTCTCAAAGGAACATAATGCATTTCTCTATGAAACACATGTCATTCATGTGGAGAAACAACTACATTTTCCATTGCTCCACAAAATTGTGCTGGGCTAGTACTGCAAGGGCCATTTGAATTGGACAGATTCAACGCCCACCCAAGACTGTGAAATCAACTTCCCTGGGGTTTTTTTGAATGTATTGACTTCAGTGGATCTACACCAGGGGAAAAAAAATCCAAACATTTCCTATTTAAATCAATCGGAGGGAACTTTAGTTACCTGCAGCACCTCAGCAGATTAATAAGCAAGCAGAAGTTGTGATTTACTGTAAGACTCTGTCTTCCAAGCCAGTGACATGTTTGCAGAGCACCTCCTCAGCCATTGGGCTTCACTGCTTTGGAGCTACTGCTGGTTTATCCAACTCAGAATCCCTCCCTTGATAAAGAAGGTTATCCTCCT
>VZTY01032650.1:121160-139259 GCA_013400935.1 Turnix velox
CCTGGAGAAGAGAAGGCTCAGAGGGGACCTCAGAGTAACTTCTCAGTACCTGAGGGGGTCCTACAGAAAGGCAGGGGAAGGAATTTTTAACATAATATCGGATGGGAGGACTAGAAACAATGGATATAAATTAGAGGGGGATAGATTTAGACTAGACATAAGGAAAAAATTCTTTACAGTGAGGGTGGTGAAACACTGGAACAGGTTGCCCAGGGAGGTTGTGGATGCCCCCTCTCTGGAGGTGTTCAAGACTAGGCTGGACAGGGCACTGGGCAGCCTGGTCTAGTGGGAGGTGTCCCTGCCTATGGCAGGGGGGGTGGTACTCGATGATCTTTAAGGTCCCTTCCAACCCAAACTATTCTATGATTCTATGATTCTATGATTCTGAGTAAAAACCTGAGCTGAACCCTGCATTTGCTGCAATCACTTGGGCAGAGCCAAGGCTCTGAAGTGAGAAAGACTGAACAGAGCTGAAACAGTGGACACATCTGCAACTGCTGTGCCTGCAGCCTGCTCTGCTAATGCACCATGCTGGTGACAAACAGCTTATGTGAATGAGATTGTCCAGCACAGGGGTAAACACCTGGAAATTACCTCCCATTGACACTGTGAGAGGAAGGAGGTTTTGAACTCAATCTGCTGGAGACTCACGAGCCTTCTGGGAAGGATGTTGAACCTAGTAAGGAGCTGCAGGGTACTCTCTTTTTCAGGAGCAAATGCCTTTTAAGCAATCATTTTGGTCCCCCTCTTGGCTTCAGTGCCCTCCCCATGGCAGCAAGGCTGATTATTTGTGCTAATGCCCTCATCTCTGGTGAACAATATTGCTGCTATATTTAATATGAGAGAGGCTTATAACAGTATTATCTAGAACAAGCCATAACCATTACAGGTTGCTCTGTATCTCAAAGCTAGTTTTAATTAAAACTGCCAATAACTTTTGGGGTCTTTGACTACTGGAGTTGAAGCAAAGGAACAAGATGCTCAGGTGGTTTCATTTGATTGTACAACTAATTATGAGAAGGGTAGAATCAGGCTCAGTGGCAGCTGAGCCCTGCACTTTCTATGCTGGCTGTGAGAGTCCATCAGAGCATGGCTGGAATGATCTTCCCAAAATGTGTGTATATTTGGGAGCAGGTTATAATTTCCACTAGCCCATGGAAGGAAATTTTACCCTCCCTCACACCACTCAATTTGATCTTATTATGAGCCAAAACCTTGTCTTTTCTGAGATGCCATTTGATTAAAAGTCCATCTAGCCATGAATAAAGAACTGGGTCCAAACTAATGCTTGGTCTGGAGTGAATGCTGAGAGTTTTCCTGCTCCCTCCAGAGTTCCAGAAAACCTAGATATTACATATGCTGCTCTACCAATACATGTGAAAGGATACGAGGTCATGTCTCCCTTTTCCTGCAGGAAGAAGAAAAGAGCCTCATAAGCACGATATTAAACAACTGAAATGAACAGGCAATTAGAGATCAGAGAAGCTTTCTTGCAGGAAAGTGCTAATTAGTCTAATCAGAGATTTGTGTGTCTCTCTTTCCCTGTGAACTTCAGAGTTCAGGCTTTTGATAGTCAGAGTAAACTTGGAAAATCCATTTATATCCAGCACCTGATGACTGGTATAAGCTACTCGATCGATCTCCTTTATTCAGACCTTTGCCTATGACCTACACAGGATCAATACCTGACCACAGCAGAGGTGAACTTGGGGCTGTAGCTGGCACTGAAGGCAGTTTGCAGTCAGATAATCTCGTTGGTTTGAAGCGATTCCCCCTTCTACCACATCCCTCCTTCCCTCTCTTGCCCTGTGAGACTGTGGACATGTTTCAGAAGTTACAAGTGACCAACTCATGGGGCAGATTTCCAGCAGAGAGAAGGGAAAAGAACTGGGATTTCATGCATATTAATGCAGCTTTATGGGGAAGACACTTCAATCCTGGAAGGAAAGGCAGATAATGAAGAATTAAATTACCTTTTCCTCCACTTCCTCTGCCTATGCTTTGTGCCCTAAATATCACCTGGTACATGGCAAGTTTTCTTCCCTGATGTCAGTTGAATGGGCAGTTTCCCCACCTGAAATACTGATGGTTTCCCTCTATTCACCAGCACCTCTCATTTGCCAGTACACTTTGTCCTGTAGTCACTCCCTCCAGCAGAAAAATCATCCTGGATTTGCCCTCACAGAAAATGTACACTCAGATTTACAGCCCATCCCTTTCTGTGGGGCATAGAGACAATCCTACACCATTACATGGCTTGAGTAATCTGGAATCCCACCAGGTCATCCATTCCCTTGCTGCAGTGATATGATTAGAGGCCTTTGTAAGCAGCCATATGTACTTTGGCTTTATTTTGGTATCTAATCAGTTCACATTGAATTAGAATTAGCACCGTAATATGAGAAAAAAGACAGCATATTTGTTTGGGAAAATGAAGGCAGGCAATGATGGCATGTTTGAGTGATATTCCTTCCTAACTGTGCCATGAAACCATTTTTCCTCAGCCTGAAACTTCAGTCTCAATTTCCTTAATAGCCAGTTCTTTCATTTTGTTCTCCTTGTTCAGCCTTAAAAGTTATTTACAAGGTACTTCTAAAAGCGGGTGATTTAGGCTGCTCTAATGCTTGGTTTGTTTTTGTCTCATCAAATTGCCTGCTGACCTGCAAGCAGTGGCCAAATCAGACTGAAATTAAAAAGGTGGTGGAATATGCCCCAGTCTCTCCTCAATCAATACCAGCCTAAATTACTGCAAACCTGGAGCCATGGCGCATGTAATACATCATTTTGTAACCCCATAAATTGCTTTTAGCCAGTCTCTTCTGATTTCTTTCTAATGGCCTTTCAGCTGAGATCAAGTGTGGCATTGGTCTCGCATCAGTTGTGTACCCTACCTGGGGACTGTCTCACATTGGCTCTGGGATGAGCTCATCCAAATTGTGGTAACTCCTTGATGTTGGTCATTTGGAAGCACATTCAGAGAGGCATGACTTGCCTGCCACCAAAAATCCTGCCCAGATCTGAGTTCTTGCTTATCTCAAGCAAAGGGTTGGAGCAACTGCCCTATGATGACAGGCTGAAGGAGTTGGGGTTGTTCAGCCTGGAGAAGAGAAGGCTCAGAGGGGACCTCATAGTAACTTCTCAGTACCTGAGGGGGTCCTACAGAAAGGCAGGGGAAGGAATTTTTAACATAATATCGGATGGGAGGACTAGAAACAATGGATATAAATTAGAGGGGGATAGATTTAGACTAGACATAAGGAAGAAATTCTTTACAGTGAGGGTGGTGAAGCACTGGAACAGGTTGCCCAGGGAGGTTGTGGATGCCCCATCTCTGGAGGTGTTCAAGACTAGGCTGGACAGGGCACTGGGCAGCCTGTTGTAGTGGGAGGTGTCCCTGCCTATGGCAGGGGGGTTGGAACTCGATGATCTTTAAGGTCCCTTCCAACCCAAACTATTCTATGATTCTATGATTCTATGATTCTATCCTTATTTTGAGGAAGGAAAGGAGAGGGGTGGAGGGAGGATATTGGAATTTAGAAATATAAGCCCTGGGTTACATGGTTCCAAGGTGCTAACCCTTCCTATGGTCTCTTTTGGACAAATGGACCAGTTTCATTCTCCAGTGGGGACTTTCAAAAACAGTGGTCCTGCAGATCAATTGCAATCCCCTCCAGGGATTGCAGCTGGGGAGGTGCTGGCCCAGACAATACATCTCCTTGCTCCTGGACCATCCCTTTACTTTCACAGAGCCATATGAGACTTGGAAGAGCAGGTGCTGAGCCTCCCCTCCTTCTGAGATTGCCCTGTGGCTTGTGCTGAGATAGAAGATCCTCACCATCTGCCAGTGCTGCTGGCTTGGCCATGCCTTGCTCTTCCCAGCAGGTACATGCTTCTGTCATAAAATCTGGTGCAAGGGAAGCCCAAACCTGCCTTTAGAACAGACACTTGCATGGCTGAACTGGAAATACGAGACCATGAGACCAACTCGAACCCCTCCAGTGATCCTTTCTAGACATTGTGTCCACAGAGTTATTTTCAAATAACTTCTAAGAGAGATGAGTTAAGTGCAACACAACCAGCAGCAGGACTGGCACAATGT
Source organism: Turnix velox (assembly GCA_013400935.1). Taxonomy (NCBI): domain Eukaryota; kingdom Metazoa; phylum Chordata; class Aves; order Charadriiformes; family Turnicidae; genus Turnix; species Turnix velox. Next base: position 125,260 of record VZTY01032650.1, read on the forward strand.
CACTCTTATGGGCTTTCCCCATCCTCAACCTCCTTTTCTGTGGCTGTTTGGACAATGTTCCCAGTTTCAGGAGGCACCTTCTCATTTCCCTGGAGATCTGCAGCAGGGAGGTATCTGCTCTGGCTGCAACCCCTTCACCTGCTACTTTCCAAGAAATCCACACAGGATACTAACAATTCTGGACAATAAAATGTATTCTCCTCAGGGTTTATTTCAAGGGAGATGTTTGGACAATAAGAAATAGCATGTTCTTTGGTTTATTATGCAAGACCCTCTATGCCAGACCTTCCTGGACTAGTCACCTGGAGGTTGGCTACTCAGCTTGCTCTGAACGTTAGTAGAAAATGAAAACTTTTCAGAGATATTTACCAGAGGTATTTACCAAGGTAAAAAATAGAAGTTTTGCCATGAGGTTATCCACCTAGATCCAGTCCTAGTATAGATGGATTTTCTCATCCATTCCCCCCAGGGAGATGTATTTCTGCCACCTAACAGGAAGCTGTGGATGGAAGTTCCGGAAACATCACTTGCCACCACCAGATATCTTCTGCATTCACAACACAGCTTCAGCCAACTGTTGGAACTGTCCTCCTGGTCCTGCTGTTCCCTTTCTCCCTTCCTGTTCTCTGGAAGCAAAGCCCATGCAAACAAAGGACCCCTGGAAGCAGAGCTCCTCAGAGGGGTCTTGTAGGGCTTTTCATTCACTGTCAGCCAGGCAGGAAAGTCCAGCCTCTCTCTATCAGACAGAACATGGGCTTTGGGATACAAGAGTCAAACCCAGATATTTCTGCAGGGACACTTTGTAGGTGCCAACCATGTCCCCTCTTTGTACTTTTACTGTAAGCCAGTAAATTTAGCCATTCTATTGTTGTTAGAAATGCCACAAGAAAACCCAACAGTGCTCAACAGCAGAAAAAAAACCCCAATTGATTGTGGCAGATAAGAGGATAAAGAGCTCACTTTAGGTTGGAGCTGACAGGGTTGCACCTACTCCTGTATGCTCCCTGTAACACCTATGTGCTCCCATTTACTTCTGGCATGATCATGGGCTCTTTTCTTCAGCAAATACAATATAAGAGAAAAAGAAATATTTTATAGAGCTGCACTCTATAAAGAGAAAATGAATATTTTTACAAGAAAGTAATGTGAACTCTAAAAAGAAGAGGTTTATGTCTCAGGAAGAGAAGATATTTTGTCTTTGGGTGCCTGCTGAATCACTGTGCTTAACTTCTCTTGGCTTCTCTCTTTCACTTTTCCCCAGCAATTTTCCTAAAGAGCTATTAGGAAACCTTGGAAAAACAATGGGAGTAGCTGTAATTATGAAGTACAGCCTCAGTCTGTGTTGGTGCAACATGCAAGTGAAGTGGGGCTGTTCAGCCTGGAGAAGAAGAGGCTCAGGGGGGACGTCATAGTAGCTCATCAATACCTGAAGGGGGTCTACACAAAGGCAGGGGTAGGACTTTATAATAGGATATGTGATGGAAGGACAAGGAATAAGGGATGTAAATTGGAAGAGAGGAGATTCAGGCTGGATAAAAGAAAGAAATTCTTTATTGTGAGGGTGGTGAGATGCTGGAACAGGTTGTCCAGAGGTTGTGGATGCCCCCTCTCTCCCTGGAGGTGTTAAAGGCCGGGCTGGATGAGGCACTGAGCAACCTGGAATGGTGGGAGGTGTCCCTGCTCATGGCAGGGGGGTGGAAATAGATGATATTTAAGGTCCCATCCAACCCAAACCATTCTATGAGTCTATGATCTCCTGGGCTGGGAGACAAACAATGACCCAAACTACCTGTAAAATGCTTAGAATTTGTTGATTTGATCTGTGTGGCTTGTAGCACCCTGAAATGAGAATGTAGGTTGTGCTGCCAACTGCTCAAAACACTTTCAGTTGTTCAGAGGCAGTCAGGGAACAGATTTCCCTATCAGACTTATCAAACACCCCCTCCTTTCACCAAAACACAACCCTTTGAAAACACCTTAATAGGAAAACAATGCCTGCTATTGGAGGGCAGAAATGCAAATACCCTGTTTCAGGCAGGCATTTTAATATGAAAATATCCATTTTGGCTTGCTTCCAATTTTCCCAAGGGGAGTGGCAGCATTTTCCCACTGGAACTGCTGGCTTCCTTTCAAATGCTTTTTAGTTTGGAAGAAAATTAATTTTTCTCCTGGGACAATTACAGGGTCAGTCTCAAAAGAAACAAAACACTTCTGATGCTCTGGGAGAAGATACCCTGCATCCCCCTGTGTAGCAGTGTCATGTCCTCTTTACTGCATGGGTTGCTTGTATCCTTTTACGTGAAAAAAGATGCAAAGGGCAGCAGGTGTGTTGGGGGAAGACACGTGCAAATGGTGGCAGAACAACCCAGGAGCATCTGGCCTTTATTTTTCTGGGTCATCAAAAGGAGATGCCAGCCCAGGGCAACCCAAAGCTCTGGCTGTGAAGGGGGAGAAAAGCATAATTACTTTCAGACTACTTTGAGGTTTGCTGTACTGCTGACTTTCATCAGGAGTCGACTGAAGTTTCAAGGTGACACAGAGAGGCCATTCCCATGGCCTTTTCCTCTTGATGGGCTTCGAGTGGATTAGCAGCTGCCCAGAAGTCACCTCTTTTTACAAGTCCTGCGTGTGCAACAGGGATGCTGCTGGCAGCTTTGGAGGAGGGTACCACTTATACCACTTATCACTGTTCCTCTCAACAGGGAGTCTCAAAGCTCCTCAGATCTTTATAACAGCATAAAATGCACATCCAGCCGCAAACTTAATTCCTTTTCATTTCTTTCTGAACGACGTGAGCAGCGTGCTATGGGTAGGTAAAGTCCCGATGCCCTTTTGCATATCTTTATTTGAAGCTGCAGCATTCCAAACTTTCAGTTAATAGTAATAAAAACCCTCATAACTAATAGAGCTGGTAATAGTGACACAGGCGTATGGAGCAAAATTTGACAAGTGAAATTACTTCTGCAGAAGCAGAATAATGAACCTGTGGGCAGATCCCGGTGCTGATGGGCATAATGGACTGCATCTGGTTTCAATTTGCAGGTTTGACCTTTCACCAAAAATGAATTTTAATAGGCAATTGACTTAAATAATTGGTATGTGTTCAAATCAATACTGGAACGCGACGGCTAAGTGGGTAAAATAATTGAGGTGTATGAAAGGGTTTTGTAAAGATATTCAGAGCCAGATCAGATGATGGCGTCTGTGGAGATCAGAGCTTACTTCTATGGCTGTGTTGTCAATAAGCACTGTGTATGGCCATCACTTTGGCAAAGCTATTGTTTTTTTTCAACTCCTGAAGCCCTCCCATCATAGAATCATAGAATAGTTTGAGTAGGAAGGGACCTTGAAGATCATCTAGTTCCAACCCCCCTACCATAGGCAGGGACACCTCCCACTAGACCAGGCTTCTCAGTTCCTTGTCCTGCCTGGCCTTAAACACCTCCAGAGAGGGGGCATCCACAACCTCTCTGGGCAACCTGTTCCAGTGTTTCACCACCCTTACTGTAAAGAATTTCTTTTTATATCCAGCCTGAATCTCCTCTCTTCCAGTTTACATCTGGCATTCCAAGTCCTTCCATCACATATCTAATTAAAAAGTCCTACCCCAACCTTTCTGTAGGCCCCCTTCAGGTCCCCCCTGAGCCTTCTCTTCTCCAAGCTGAACAAGACCAACCCCTTCAGCCTGTCCTTATAAGGGAGTTGCTCCAGCCCTTTGATCATCTTTGTGGCCCTCCTCTGGACCCGCTCTCCCAGCCCCACTGAAACAGTCTCTAGTGTTCACTCTTTCTGCTCCTGTGCAGGGGTTATGGAGATGAGGAGGATGTTGTTGTGCTTTTGGGGTTGCAGTGGGAGGGAGAATCTGGATGCATGATGTACAATCCCTGGTGCAAACCAGAGCTGCCTCAGTGATACTATAGTGAGCACACAGCTCTCAGCCCCAGTGGGCTCTACCTCTACTGTATTTATATTTCTACCCCTTTTTCCCATGTCCAGAAAACAACCAAAAATATCCAAATCACCAACACAAGTTGCACTTAGGCACTATCAGCCTTTTCCTGTGAGCTGGTCTCTCCCTCCCACGAGGCAACACAAATGATTTGCTGTGAAAATCACAGGTTTCTTCCTTGGGCAATCCAGGGGTAAAAGCTTTAATGTGCAGAAGATTGGTGGGGCTTTTTTGGGGCATTCAATGCAGACCACCTGAAAAGCATTAGGATCATGAGTTTATAAAAGGCTCATCTCCAGCCCAGGGATGGGTGAAGTGTGTAAGTTGAAGGATGATGGTGTGCTTTATGTGGAGGGTGGGGGTGTTTGTTGGAAGAGGAGCAGCTCCAGAGCCTGGGTGAAGGTCAGGTAAGTGCCTGCTCTGTTTTCTTCTGTACTTTGGAGTTCAATTTTTTGTTAGGCTGCTGAGGAGCAGGAAAGGGTTTGTGCTTGGGCAGGCTATCTGAGAAAGAAAACCTGCTTAAATATGGTGAGAGTCTTTGGCCTTTCCAGGAGCACGTTCAGGGAAGGGATCTGTGCCAGTTCAAGCAGCTTTCAGAGGAGCAGCTGCTCTGATTTTGGAGAGCCACAGGCAAGGGAAGTCAAATATTGACCTGAGTTTGTCATGAGCATGCAGAAGGCATTTGTGGGTATGAATAGCAGTGCTGACCCTGTTGGTAGGTACAAATATGTGTGTCCTGGCACACAATCTTTCCTGATATGCATTTACATCAGGAGCTGAGCTGCAGAGATGGTTAATGGGCTTGCCTGCAGTAGGGAATGAGGTGATTCTGTGGAATGCATGGATGCATGTTATGGCAGATCAGGAAAATGTATTAGAAGTAGCAAACCCTGAAATTGAGAGGCTTTTGCTGTTGGCAAAGACTGTGATAAAACCACTGGGTACCTTTGGGGCAGGCCAGAGGAGCTTTGTGTTTTCCTGGGGAGTTTGGCTGTGCCTGACAGGGTAGCCTGGGAGAGAATTGTGGTGATGCTGGGGTCTGCTGGTTCTGTCCTATGTGGTACTGAGGAGCAGCATGTGGGTGGCAAGAGAAACTCTCCATTTGGGAGGGGCTGAGCCTGTCGCAGTGAGTGCTCCCTACACAGGAGGCACCTTTTTTTCTAGCAGACCAACCTCATTCAAGAAGAATTTTGCTGCATCTTCTAAAGCTAAATTTAAGAAACTCTTTGTGAAGAGTTGCCCCTATTTTTAGCACAGATCAGCTCCTCAGTCTGCTTTGCTGTGTGTGCAGCTGCAGCAGGGTAGTGGAGGGAGCAGCATGGAGCTGAGGACAGGGGTGTCCCTATGGCTATGCCCAGTTCATGGTGGGGCTGTGAGTGCTCTTGGGATTTTGAAGTGGTGGTCAGGGAAGTAAGAAATTTGTGCTCTGGGGCTGATCTGATCGTGGGGGATGGGTAGCTGCTGTATCTCCTGGGGGACTGGTGTTATTCCTTGTATCTGGGCATCATTGCTTAGGATGGCACCAGTGTCTTCACTCACCCCAGACTGGGAAAGGCTCAGTCCCACCTGGAAAACCAGTGTTTTAAGTGCAGGCTGATTTAATGATGGTATTAATCCAGAACACAGAACCCCTGGCTTACTTGGATGTGTAGCAAGATGGGGCTGGATGCAATTTCTCTCTCATCTGCTTTTGGTCTCAGAGTTGGATTCTCATAAGTGGATTAAGCAACAGGGACATCATCTGTATTTTAGTGATTACTTCATGTCTTTAAGGTTTTTTTAATTGAAAAAGGCAGACAGGAGGTAAAGGACTGAGGAAAGGGACATGTTTCACACATGATTTTTTTTTTTAAAGTTGTAAATTCTGCAGAAAAGCAAACCATTTTAGAGCTGTTTACTCTCAAAATGGAACAGCTGCCAGCTCAAACATTTTTGTTGTTCATCTGAAAATAAGGTTCACAGGTGTGACTGATATGGCCATCTATCATTGTGCCAAATGGCCACCCCAGCCTGTGACTTCAATTTGATCCTGATGCAGAGTAACATCTTTAATATATGTAGGGAAAATAATCATAGCTTGTTCTCCCAGGATATCCCTTCTCTAGGAAGATAAAGCAGCTAAATCTTTCTATCAAATGGTGTTTTTGCATAATTAGTGTATACTGCAGACCTTTAGGTAGAGTTGCAATTCCCAGGAGTGACAGAGATGAGTGTGGTGGTGGGTGGCAGATGAGTCTGATGCTGACAGAAAGGCATGGGGTAAAAAAATTTACCCTTTTCTCTTTGAGGAACTGGACATTCTCAGCAGTGCATCTGTCATAATCTGACTTCTAGAGGCTGAAATCTGATAGGATTTGAGACTGACAGTGTGGAAAATGGGAACTGTCTTGGCATTGAGCAGGTTGGCAGTGAAAACCCTTCCTGGGGGAGGGATTGACAGTGTGATAAACATGATTACTGTGGACCCCAGCCTCAGCTTGCCAGGGCTATGCTTATGCAGACAATGCTGATGGCAATGGCTCTGCCCGTGCTCAGGTGAGCAGTTCTCACATGCAGAGAGCTGCAACTTTCAGGGCTTATTCAGTCTTAAGCAAAACTCTTATAAAATGATTTCTGCATCTGTATTGTGCACTCGGGTTATTCTCCAGTGCTAAAGAGGAACAGTGCCTTCTGGAAAGATCATTTTGCTCCTATATCTTCTGGAAAGCTCATTGCTGCCTTGACAAAATTCAGTTTTTATTAAAAATGATTAATGTATACGAATTTAATCAAGGCATATTTGCACAGCAGCAGCAGCTTTACTATAATAGTTTGATTTTAAACAGCTTGTGTCCTGATGCGTGAGGTGTATTATATTATTTGACAGTGGTGACATTTATATTTGTAATTACTAAATGGTGACAATCCATTGGAAAGCCTGCCCCACTTGAGGGAGTGAAATGGTTGGAAGTGCCTGGCCCTGCAAAGCACAAAGTCACAGTACATCAGCACATCCCCAGCTTAAAAAAAGCCAGGGATGATACTCTCCTACCAACAAAAGCACGTATGAGTTCCCAAATAAATTTGAGTTTTAATTATTTTTTTGGTATTCATGAAATATTCTCCTGCTGCTCATTGCCTGACACAGCTATCTCTTCATTTCATAACAAGGAGCATCTCGGAAGCAGAAGATGTCATGTGCAGGAGTCATGGGTCTCTTGGGGTTTGATTACAGAATACTGAAAAATTGGGCAAGTCAAGCTGGAATAGAGAGCTTAAATCTGATATAAATCTTGATAAATTGGGTGGGGGCGGGGTAATATGTTTGGAGCTGCTGTTTTTTAAAGTGCTGAGTTCTCAGATAAACTTAGCAGCTGGTACAAGCTATTTTGAAAGTGGCTTTAGACTACCAATGCTTTGCAGATGTGATCCCTCCCCCTACAAGAGGAAACTGTATTTATCCAAATGGCTGAGAAAATAGGGTAGTAGGGAAAGGAGGTACCCTCGGGCCTGCTGGTAATTAATGGTGCTTATCACCTAGTTAAGGAAGAGCTGCTATATGAGATCGCTATCTGAATTGTGCAGATATAAGAACATAGAGATCCAAATGAAATTCATAACTTAGCTTGTGTCACTTGCTGAGATGCCTGATGATCCTGGCCTGTGCTTGTCCTTGATACCAATCTCATTTTCTTGTGTCTGCCAGGTCTGTTGGAGCATTTCCAGTCCAGTCTGAGTCTCAGTCCTGGTCACACAGCAACCAACAGGAGAAAAAACTTGCTGGACCTGCACAGCATCCAGAAATCTTGTCAGACTACTCCAGATCATCTAACACTTCTTCCTTTTCAGCAGTCTCTGAGCTGGTACCCACCTGGGAGACTGAGCATTGGCTTTGGTACAGGCAGCATGGACAGGACCTAGGGACTCAATATACTCAGCAGCTTGTGGGAGAGACTTTTTTATATTAGCTGAATTAAGGCAAGACACTAAATTGTAGAGCTATCCTGAGTTGTTGCAGGATCAGCTAAGATGTTCCTCAGAGCAGGTGGAGTTAGCAGTGAGAAGCTGGGCCATGGACAGCTTTGTCTGCTGGAGGTGGGAAGATTCTATATCAGACTACAGATGGAAAACCTCCAGGATGCCAGTGATGAGCACACAAACAAGAGAGAGCACTGGAGGAAGTGGAACACCAGGATCATCAGGCTAAGTGAGATCAGAAGTGTCCTGTACTGGAGGAAGGAGTTTGACTTCAAAGTCTCCTAAATTGCTCCCCAGAAGCTTGTGCTATCTGGGAGCTTTCCAGGAGCTCTTACTTAAGAGCTGAGAAAGATGGTACCCCAACGGGCAGGAGAGGCAGGGTGTGTAAGAAGGAGGCAGCAGAAGGTTTGCTCACCTCATAGTATTTCAAAAAGCTTGTGGCAACAGGGGAGTTGTCTTTCCTGACTCTGGCTCAGAGGAGTTCACTGTGGTGGGTGTTGCAGCTTGGGTGGAGGAACCACATTAGTTTCTTTATGGAAGGCACCAATCATTCTCTAGTGCTGCCTGTGCTTCTGTCACCCTTTAAGTCTCTGCTGTCTGCATAGTCTACAGCCTTGCTGCTGCTCATACTTGGTGTAAGTGTTGCTGCTCCTCAAGCCTTGAATACATCCATCCTTTACTTTGTGGATGTGATTCTGGAAGGAGAATAGTCTGTAAATGTAGATTAAAGCTATCCTGATGCATGAGGGAGCTGGCTTTGCCTGTCTGTTGTGGTGAATACTTTTATTTGTGGAGTCTTGGCTTCTTGCAAAACTCCAATTGCTGAGCAGGTCTTGATGTAAATAAGACCTGGTGTAAATTGCACCTGGAATTTTTTTCTGATAGTCATATTACATATTTTCTTCCCTTGACTATTGGTTTTATCCTTTGCAGGTGCTAATTTATACTGATTGTAGCTCATCAGTCTTGCATCATGTCTGCCACAGGGTTTCTTATGCTTTCTGATTTCCTGAAGGAAATGTGTATTGACAGATCTCGGTGTATTCCACAACACAGGAGGTGCATGCAGTGCCTGAATCCTTGCAGACTGGTGAGTCTCAGTCACTGACAGTGCCTAATGGTTTTATTTTTGAGTAAATGTTTCATTATATTAATCTAACAATGGCACAAGTAGCACAAGACTTATGATAGCCCTCTTAGTCAAAATAAAAACACTATCAGAAATAAGTGACCTATCTGTCATCTTGTCATAGGTTCTTCAGGAGATGGGGGGAAAAACTGTCTCTTAGATAAGAATGAAGTCCTCATTCCCAAGTGGTTTTCTAGTTTTTAATCTAAATTTGCTTTCAGGGATGATCTATAAACTATCAGTATTTATGTAAAAAGAGGTTCATAATTCAATACTAAAATGAAATGTTTAGGTAAGATTAATACTGAAAGCATCACTGCTCTAGCTGTATAGCCATTCATCTTATGACACCAACATATTTGTTTGGCTACTAACTTTTCCTTTAAAAAAAAAAATCTAGTTCCATTACAGCTTAAAATATTAAAGGTTGGAGGAGGAGAATAAGTTTTGGATAGGAACAGTATGAGAATAGAAGCTGGTGGCATTTAAGGTAAGGTAAAATGCCATATGCCTGGAATAGCAACAAATAATGAAAGCTGCTGTGTTTTGAAGGTGATCCCTGGCCATATGGACCTACTCAGTGCAGCTCTACAGGTTGTTGTCTGGGATGTCCCTGCAGAGGCATTGACTTCCCCAGTCTAGGGGTGATACTTTAGTAGCCCTCCTAATCCTGGGATAGGTTAAAATTAAGGTAAGAACTACCTAAAAGTCATCTTTGCTGGAGAGACAGGACTTATCTCTCCAGTCACACTTTGGTCTCTGACTCCCTCTATCCTGTGCTGTTTGGGGCCAGGAGCACATATCTTGGAGACCTTGCCCCTGGGATGACTATTGCCTCCAATAGGGATCAGTGTGTACCTTGCTCTACCTGTGCTGCTGCTGGACACCACGGTGGACCATATACTGCTGCCTTTATTAGGTGAAATTAAATCTTGAATGTCCTGAGGCTGAGAGATATTTTGCTTACTTGTCTATAGCATTTCCAGCTCTAAAGCCTGATTGCTGTTGTAGCAACCTTGAACTCTTGCAGTTTCTTGTCTTCCAGCTAAAATGATTCAGTCTGGCAGGAGGCTGGTGAGGCACTGAGCTGCTTACCAATGCACAGCTTGTATGAATAAGGGAAATGAAATAATTCCTCAAAATCGTGCAACGTGTCAGATTTGCCACAGTTTAGTTGTCTGTTCATTTTCTTGTTGTTCTTCTTTGTAGTTGAAGTTTTTCTTAAAATACATGGTGGAAATTATATTCTGCCCAGTCTGAGGCTATTGATGGCACACAGACTCAGCTGGAGGTTTGAGCGAGGTTAGTGACATGCAGGGACCAGTGCTCCAAGTGCAAGTTCCTATGAATCCTGCTGGGAAATGGATGTGGAGTAGAGAGGTTTCACTGAGCAGTGTGATGTGTGTCATCCAAATCCACCGAGATCTTGGATGTGTTGGAGCCACATGGATTTTCTGGAACATTTGAATTCCCATCAATTCAAAACAGGGCTTCAAAGGAGTCCAAAGACATGAGGCTAACAGGGATCAACTACATGCTGAGCTTGGATAACTACAATAAATACATAATCTAGAAGATGTACAAGATATCTATTGCATATTCTCACAGCTCTAAGGACAAATGCACAGCAGGTCTTGCAAGCAATGCATGCTCCAGCACAAGCTGTTCTGGGGTGGGATATGCTTTTGAAGGCTACTTGGTACCCAGGCAATTTGAGAATGGACTGAGGAAGCTCAGTAAACCCTGAGGATGCCAGTTCCCCTTGCAGGGCCTGAGTTACAGGAAGCCCTATAAATGCAGTTTACAAAGAGGGTGAAATTAATCTATTCATCCAGTCTGTCTCAAAGCTGGCTTTGCCTCTGTGCTGTGCTTGCTTTTGCCCTGGAAAATGTGTGATATTTTTGACAACTGGGATTTAAGCAGAACTTTAAGAGCTATGTCATGGAAATGCCATTGTACTCCTGCCAGGTTTGGTGAGGTCTGAGGGCTTCTGTTCCCTTCTGCATTACTTGCTACCATTAGCTCTCATGCATGGGAAATTACAGGTATCTGTCTCCAGCACTTTATAAGATTTTAGCCTTTGAGGATAATGGTTTAGCTAAAAATTTCCCTTTCCTATATTATGTTGCCTGTACTGTTACCTCCTGCTCCTCAAAAGACCTGGATGGGAGGTCTGGTGAAGGGGTGTGATTTGCTGAGCTGTATTCAGGGTATTCAAAGTGGGGATTGAGCAGTAACACAGTTATTACTGTTGGGGTCCCTCTGAGAGTTAAGTGGTGCTAATGGAGAGGAGTGAGGGTATGGATCAGGGTGTTGGAATAAGGAAAGCTATTTCTCCTCTCCTGCTTCAAAGCAGGATGTGATCCCTGAGTTATTGCTGTGTGTTTGTGACACTGTGGTGAATGGATGAATGCAGCTGAGACTCCTCCATGCTTACTTGGTGTGGTTTTGTGCCCACTTTCAGCAGTAGAGCAGTTGCACAGAGCAGGAAAGCAAATGATCTCTCAGGTGCTCAGCTTCTCTGATTTATCCTTGGGAAAGAGCAGCCTGAGGTTGGTCCCACAGGGGAAGCTGCTGAAACCAGCTGGCTGTATTTACAGCTTTTGGAGCTCTGCAGTGAGCCTGACCTCTGCTCGCAGCATAACCCTTTTATGTTGCAGGATGATACTGGAGTAGAGATAAATTTAAGGCCTGAGGGTTTTATTAGGCTAAACATGAAAGACAAAATTGCACTAACATTCTTGCAGTTGTATAATTTAACATGAGGTTCAATTAGTTTTATCTCATCCTTAAATTTTTAATTTTTCAATATGTTAAACTTGTTTTCCTCCTTCCCCTCCCCGACTTCTTTGCTCCCTTCTGAAAATCTTGCAGTTGCTTCATGGAAATACTCAGTGATGAGACTGAAAAATAAGAACAGCTTTGTAGATGCTACTTGGGCTTTTGGTAGCCACACAAATTGCTGTGTGGGGTAAAAGGAAAACAGCTGAAAGTTTAACTGTGTGTCTTGGCTCAAGGAAGAACACTGGACCTGCTCAAGAAACTGGGAAAAGGTGATCATCAAGAGCAAATGATGTCCAGACCAGGCTGCAACTGCTGTACCACAGTGTCATATTCTCCATTTCATAAGATGGCCCTTGAGGGATACCCATTTTCCCCTCTCTTCATGTGGAAAAGCTTTTCTGGACTTGCTGTCATCTAATGCTTAGACACATCACTGACCAGTGAATTTGTGCTGGAAATTATATGTGAAATTCCTCTTGTGATAAAACTGCTTTTTGTCTTGTACATGGTCGGTGGAGACAGGGATTGCTCTTGCCCTCAGAGCCCTCAGTGCAAAAATAGAGTCTGAAGGTATAATTGGCCCTGATCTACTCAAAGACAGTAATTGTATTGTTGGTCATTCATTTGCAAACCAAAATGAGCTATTTTTGATCTTCTTTTGTAAGATTAACTAAACATCTACAATTCTTTGTACCCGTTCCTGTCTGAATTAGATCTTGGATGCCTGGGCTTGTCCTGTTTTTCAGATCTCCTACTGCTGCTTGAGCAATGACACTAATCTCCAGCTTCTCCTAAGCAGACCTTCTGTAGTAATTGCAGAAAACTCATTAGCCTTTCTTGTGGCCCAGTCATATCTTCAGCTTGTTCTATCAACAAATACACAAAGGGCTACCCATTATACTCAAATAGAAACTATTTTCTGGTGAGTTTTTTTTCCCTGTCCATATTTCAATGATTTATCTGAAATTGGTGCTGGGTTCTTTCTGAGTCTCTGCAGGCACTTGAGAGTCTTGCAGCCATCAGTGTGTATGAGAAATATTTCTTCCAGCTGAGAAGGAGGAGAATATCAGGCTAAATTTGTCAATGTTGTCCAGCAATTCTGATGCCTCAACAGAAGGCTTATGTGTTAAAGTTAATGTCTGGCTGCCCTGAACTGTGCAGAGATTGAAGGATTACTCTGTAGTTCTTGGTAAGATGCCTCCATGGTGACGTGAGGGTGTTCTTGCAGACTCTGAATGCCTGGAGGGAAGGCTGGTATTGAAACTATTTAAATAATGACTATAATTGTTCCCCTGCAAAATCTTGAAAATCAAATATATTTTGTAGCAACTATTAGTCAACAGCAGGACGGTGACTCTTAGTGGGTCAGGCTGCCTCAAACACCCAAAACTGACCCTTCATGGCAAGTTACAGGTTTTTTTTTTCCTTACACTGGATGAAGTAGCACACAGGGCATCGTCTCTAATCATCAGGTCGATTCCTGTGCCAGCAAATCTGATCAAACCCTTAATTTAACTTCAATTGATTAGATAGCACCAGCATGTTGCGAAGGCACTTTTTTTTAAAGACCACTTCAACCTTAATAAATCCCAGAGAAAAAGAGACAGTTCTTAATTTTCCAGTTGGCTACATAGAATTTGTTAAAGCCATATTCTGTGAAAATTGGCTCACCCTAGAGAGTTTCCAGTCAATCACGTTGTGCCTTAACAAAGGGCCTCAGCAGAGCAGCAGATGAACACCAAAGACATGAATGGCTGAATGTAGTAGGTGGTTTAAAAATTACTTATAAGAATTGTGAGTGCCCTTGTGAGTGATACAGCTGCTTGAGAGCATTCAGTGCTCCCCAGAAATGAGACTGTGGTGTCAGCAGCAGGAAATACTAATTGATTTGGCATGGACAGGAGTGTTTTGAATCTGCAAATAGTGTTAACTCAAAATTTAGTTAGGATCTGAACCTGTTGCTTTTGGGTTTTGTGCAACTTGCCACCATGAAAGTGCAGTGGGGGTTGTGCAAAGTGCCCAGTCCTCATCAGTGGTGTGAAGTTTGATAGATGTCTAGGTCCTCTCACATAGTTGAAAGACCTGAGCTGGAGGTGCTCAAAGCATGGTACAAGGCAAAGTTGTTTTTGTGGGCCCAAGCCAACCTCATGAAGTTCAACAAGGCCAAGTGCAAGGTCCTGC
>VZTY01032650.1:139768-158337 GCA_013400935.1 Turnix velox
GGTCTAGTGGGAGGTGTCCCTGCCTATGGCAGGGGGGTTGGAACTCGATGATCTTTAAGGTCCCTTCCAACCCAAACTATTCTATGATTCTATGACTCTTTTTCACGAGTAAAGACTCTTCCCACTGACTTCAGTGAATGGCTCCATTCCTTAATGGAGTAATCACTGTACCAGTGATGTGAATGCATGTGTTCCTAACCATTTTCTTTTGTGAATGTTGTATTATAAATCAGCTTTATATTACTATAGGACTAACCTGATGCCTATGTGGAGGGGACTATTGTGTAGTGAGAGTATTGTGGAAGGAGTGTGGGGTGCTTTGTCTGGGATGATGGGCCCACCTTCCAGCTACTGTTGATTTCAGAGCTGTACAGGGCTGCAGTATTTGTAGAGCTATCCTTTCAATATTTGTGAAAGCTATCTACACTATTGGATTTGGGCTTCCTTTTCTGTTGAAACAGAGTTACTGAATTGTATGCACAGAGATGTTTCCAATAGGATTATTTTATAAAGCAGAAAATAAACAGAAGGACTGCCTGGCTTGAAAACCTGCTGAATTTTTCTTGAATTCATACTGAAATTAAGGCTGCTCTTAAAGATTTATTTTTTCCTCCTTTGCAAGGCTAAGTCTGATCTCGGTGCCATTTTTATCACTGATTTCAAGGAGCACTGGGTCCTCATTTGTAACTGCAAACTTTCTACTATGTGAATTGAAAGAGGTAATTAAAAAAACTAAATGGCCTCTTTCTGGCTGGTGCCTATGGATCTCAGATGCTGAAACTGCTGAAGGGAACATCAAAACTCAGCTACAGCTGATTAAAAGTTCCTCTTTAGGTCTTGGAGGAAATGGGAGTTCAGTAAAGAGGAAAATGCAAAATGTAGATTATAAGGAAACTGTTATTTTGTGGGTAAATATTCTCATTTTCCTCATTTATTGCTATAATGTCACTTGGTGAAAGCAGGTAAAGGATTTCTCTGTGAGAAGTGGGGGTGGATCCATCTGAGAAAATGAGGAAATTCAAGCTGTGGTTGGCTTTCCAATTGACTTTAAGTGACTGGAAAATGAATCGGAGTGGAGAGGTTGAGGTAAAATATTGCTAATAATTTAAAATCAAATATGAGGACTGCAGATGAAAATGAAGAAAATCACTGTCTTGATGTGAACTATGGCATGGCCTCACCTCTGCCTTCCACAGGTGTGTGGGAACAAATGATGTGACATGAGCTTTGACCACATGCTGTGTTTTTACTCTTTCCCCACCTTTAGCAAGGAGGTCTTAAGGGCAAGCTGGGAGCACTGCAGCATTTTGCCTTTACTTGCAAGTATTGCAATAATGAAAACTTCATTTCAAATCATTGCATAACTCCAGGACAATTGGACTTTTTTTCATTAAGAGCAAGTACATTTCTAGCTCTTGCGGAGAGAAACCTTGAGCTAAGTATAGCCTGAAGCATTTAAACAGATGGCAGATGAAAATAATGCAATGGTTGGAGCTCTTTTAATAATGACTCTTAGGGCTTTATTCATGACTTTAAAGCTCTTGTGGTTGGAAGTCTCAGGGCCCCTGGGGTCCGAGGCGCATCAATAACAGTAATAGCCTTGCTATGTTTTGATGAGATTAACTGAGAAATGAAGGAAACCAGCTGTGTTCAGTAATGATTGTTGGCACTTCACAGCTCCTGAGCAGTGCCCTGTCCTGCATGTACCTGGGGTGCTCTCACCTGGCAGACATGGACCTGCACCATTCAGCAGCATATCCTGGCCTGCTGCATGCAGGCTGCAGTTCCAAATTGAGTTGGAAATTCTACATCTTCAGCGTGTTTGTGTGTCCTTAAGGCAGGCATCAGATGGTGTCCGGACTCTTCACAGTGCCATCAACTCATCTTGTGATCCTTCTTCAGTCCTGGTTTGAGCTCTTGGACCTCAGTGTCAGAGTCATTGCCTGAGGGTTAACTCATCTTTTGCATATCAAAGGGCTGCACAGGAGGTGCAGCAAAGTCAAATTTCTGAACCTAGATGATTAATGGTAGGGGTTGTAGCTGCAAATCCATGAATTTTTGTTCTTTAAATAGTAGTAAGGCAATATATCCTAGCTGTCAGGATAGTGGTAATTCAGGCAGTGCTGCTGTTAGGCTGGAAAGCTGTTCCTTTCCAGCAGGCAACTGTATGGGATTTGTACTGCCTCTTCATCTGAAGGGAGGAAAAAAGCCCAGCCCACCCTGTTTAGCAGGCAAGTCAGCTCTCCCACAGTCTGATAAATACTCTGTGCTTGATAGTCTTGCTTCCTCCACAGAAACACTAGTAGCCATTTGCCAGCTGTTTGCTCTGACCTGCAGTCATTGGTGTCTGCTCACACACTCTCTTTCCGAGGTGGCAGAGTGAGATCTAGCAACAATCCACTCATCTGCAGTCATGCCCCAAGATCTATGAGATAAACTGAGCGAGGCAAAAGCCAGAGCTGGGAATTGCCTTATGCTTCCATTCTTAACTGTGAGAAGTGTTTAAAAAAAGAGACTTTAAAGTCAAATAACACTCACAAGCCAGGCTGCCTAGAAACAGCCTATATGAGAGCATCCATTTGGACTAATGTTGATTAGATTTAAATTAAAATATCAGGGGAGACAAGGCTGTTAAATGAGTTTTTATGTACTTTGCCCATAGGAGCAGGACAGCTGCCTGTTCCTCTGGCAAAACTCAATTTCAGATTGGCTGCCCAGGTATAATTCTTAGGTGAAGGCTTTGCTTTATGCTGGTTAAAGTAATGCTGTGGCTGGGCTGAGGCTCTATTACCAGCTTTGGGGAGCCTGGGGGTGCTGAAGCAGTGACAGCCTTGTGAACTGATGTCTCTGGTTCCTCTACCTTCTTGACCTTAACCTGAAGGGGCTGTTATACCCTAGCTAACAGGATTTCATGGACATGGATGAACATGTCTTGTGCAGCTCCTCTCTGCTCCATCTGGTGTTCCTTGGCAGACCTGGTGCGATGCAGAAGGGGTAAGCTGGCCCTGTGTGTGGCAGAGATGTGTCTATTGGACCTCTGGGAGGTAACATCTGCACTTTATCCAGACAAAGCTCCCATTTGGTAGAGCTGTCTATGGGAAAGTTTGAGCTGTGCTGAGTATAGAACTTCTTTGCACTTCCCATAAACACTCTGCAGCAAATAGTAGAGGCTATAAAACAAAAATGTGCATGCATTTATCAGCAAAACACTCATGCTGTCACTTGAATTCTCCTCAATCAGAAACTTTGTCAAACCAGCATATTTTTTTTATTGTTGCAGCCGACAAAGTTTCTTGGGAAAAAAAAATCACACTCCAGAATTAATAAACGCTGATCTGAAAGTTCCCTTTCAAGGGGATGATTTGCTGGGCAGAAATTCAAGTTCTCTTGTTTGTCTGAGGCAGCTTGTTCTCTTCTGAAGCACTGGGTGCTTCCCTGTGCTGCTGTGAGGCAACACCTCTGCCACTAAGGGTGGCTTCCACTGCTCTCTCTTCTGAGGTACAAGAGCCTGTAGAACAGTCATAGGTAATTTCTTTGGCTTAAGCTCATTTTCTTGAGTGTCAGTGCTCACAGTTCTGGATGGACCTCAATAATTCTCATGCTCTGAAGTGTAAGGGAAGCATCTTCACTTTCCTATTTTCTTTGATTTCTCACGTCCCTTCCCCTGTCACACAGGAGGATTGTTTGAACTTAGGCTGCTAGGGTCAAAGCCTGATGGAGATTGACCTCATTAATGTTTATAAGTATGTTTTATAAATATGTAAAGGGTGAGTGTCAGAAGGATGGAGCCAGGCTCTTCTCAGTGACCTCCAATGATAGAACTCAGGGCAATGGGTGCAAGCTGGAACACAGGAGGTTCCACAGGAATCTGGGAAAGAACTTTTTCACAGCAAGGGTGACAGAATGCTGGAACAGGCTGCCCAGAGAGGTTGTGGATTCTCCTCCTCTGGAATGCCTTCTCTGGAGGAATTCAAAACCCATCTGGATGTGTTCCTGTGTGGCTTAGTCTAAGTATTCCTTTTCTATTAGGGGGGGTCGGACTAGATGATCTCTTGAGTTCCCTTATGGTCCCTGATATACTGAATCTGTGAGAAGTTTGTTTTCATCTTCATACTGTAGATCTCCTGGACGGGCTGATGTGCTCTGAAGGTGCCTCATCTCGCTGCTCTCATTTGTACATTCCAGGAAAAGTGAGTTCAAGCTGAGGTAACACTAGTGATGTTGCTGCTCTGAAAGCTGGATCTGAGCTCTCTTACCTGATGACACTAATGATGGGCTGTGGTGCACACAGAGGTCCCACCTTGAGGATGGATTTAGGGAAGCACAAAGTGTGCTATGAGTTTGGTGCAGATGGAGGCTGGCACAACTATACTTGCCCTAGCAGGAAAGACTTTCAATCACACTCTTTCTGAGCAATAGCCTCTTGCAGTGTCTCCATTACTGGGAGTGTTCAATGGATCTCAAAATATTTACTTTATCTCAGCCATATATCAATAACCCCTGTAGGCATGTGGAGCAGGTAAATCCAGGCTGAAAGTGCCTNATGGGCTGTGGTGCACACAGAGGTCCCACCTTGAGGATGGATTTAGGGAAGCACAAAGTGTGTGCTATGAGTTTGGTGCAGATGGAGGCTGGCACAACTATACTTGCCCTAGCAGGAAAGACTGTGTCTTTCAATCACACTCTTTCTGAACAATAGCCTCTTGTAGTGCCTCCATTACTGGGAGTGTTCAATGGATCTCAAAATATTTACTTTATCTCAGCCATATATCAATAACCCCTGTAGGCATGTGGAGCAGGTAAATCCAGGCTGAAAGTGCCTCAGCAAAACCCAAGCTGAACAGCCATGACCATCTAATTCTTGGCTGATGGATGAGCCAGCAGTTTTCTTGAGAGCAAGTGTAAGTTTATTTGCTTTGAGTTATCCCCAATTTTCCTCTTTTCTGTTTTATTGCTTCTAAACCTGTAGGCTACATCAGTAGGTTAAGAAAGCAACTCTACTTGGTGAGATGCAGCAGAGCCTGTGGGAAACACACTGCATGGAGACAGTGAGATGATGTCTGTATTTTTGCAGAGTAATCTGCACCTAGTGCTTTGGGAGTGCTCTTGGCACTGGCTGTTTGTGCTAATTGGACAGCACTGCTGGAGCCCTAAAATGCCTTGAAGACAACATCCAGCCTCGGACCTTTTACTTTTCCCTTCTTGCCTCCCTGACTTAAACAACAGAAACCTGTAATGGTAGTGTTTCACATGTGTTGTTTTCCCATGTCCTGTTGCAAAGTCTTTAGCAGTGTGTATCAAGTCATTTGCACTGTATAAGGGCCTGTCCTAAGGGGAAGTGGGTATATTCCACCTCCTCACCCAAGCAATCATATTGCTTAAGTACAGATCTGGTGCATGAGGATGTGGGCGTTCAGCGGGTCTCCTAAGGCTTTTGTGGCTGCTTGGGATAATCTCTCCTACTGTTACAGAGCCATCCCTCCCTTTGGCTTATCTATCCTTTCCCTTCGTTTAACTGACTATAAATGAGTCTTATTAGTGCTTTTCCTCTTTCAGTGGCACTTGCTAGGACATTATTGCTTCATCTTGAGGTCTGTCTTAGTTGATGACGTCTAACCTTGATTCCTCCTTGACTTAGGGAAGTTATACCAGGGCAAAGCTTCACATTAGCTGACAGAGTGCTGTTGCCCTTTGCTATGTGCTGCTACCACCTCCCAGAGAGGTCTCTGCAAATTATGTTTCTTAAGAGTTGAGCATTCAGGCTGTTTTCAAGTGCCTGTATAAATCAGGGCACAGGCTGTGGCCAAGAACCATCTGAAGTGCAGCCCAACTGCTGATTTAGCAAAAGGACCTTGACGTGGTCAGTTTGTGGCCACACAGTGAGCTCTGTGTCATTGTGGAACAAGATGATGAACCTGGACCCACAAGCACTCAGGAACCATCTCTCTGGTGCATGTGGGGATGAAAGTACCAGCAAGAAGAACTACTTGGATGCCCCACAAGGGTAGATGAATCTCAGATCTCTATATGTAACTTATTTTCTGTTGTTTAAAGGTTCTCTAGAACAGTAAAGGTGCTCTGGAAATGTCTTTGCTAATGTTGGCTTGCAATTACATTTCTCAGCAGTGGATTTTAACTTTGAGATGCTGTGTTTCAACCTATCTAGAAGTGAAGTTTGCATATAAAGGAAGAAATAATTCCAATGAACTTTAAAATTGTTAATTCAGTAAGTTTCATTAAATATGTGTAGTGAATATATAACCTGCCATAGGTTATTTTGTATAAATAATTAATTGAAAAATGAACTGGATACTTTAAACTGCTTCTCTGCTGGTCTTGGGTAATAATTCTCTTTAAAAAGGATTTGGTTAAATGTTTTCCCCTGGAGTGGAATGAACATGGAGAAAATGAAAATCCTTGGAATATGCTTGCCTTGGATTTCAAAGAAGGTTCTTATCTGATAAAATAGAGATATTCTTGGAGTGTGATGGCCTCATCAAAATCCTTTGAAGTTTGTAGGGCTGGGGTAAATTGTGAGAAGACCTGCAAAGCAGTGCTATAGTCTGCCTTGCTTGCCTGCACTGAAATTAGTATTTCATCAAGGAAAAATTGTCATCCTGTCTTAGACAGGACCTCTCTGTCAATGCTGACCTGTGCCATCCTGAAGGTAATGCTCAGTGTAAAGGCATTTTGCTGCTCTTGGGCTGAGTAATTTGGACTTGAGGGCACTCAATAGTAATCTCTTCCAACTTAATCTCCAGGGCTTCTGGAAAGATTTTGAAATACACTTCTCAAATCCATAAAAGTCTTCCTGAAAAGCTTCTTCCCAGTTTAAAGAACTGTGAAGTATTTTAATGAAAGATCCTTTACTTTCAGATATTACAAGGGTTTAAATCCTCCTCCCACTCATTCCTTGTGCTGTTTTTTTTCTACTGAGCTATTATTACCCTTTAATAATTATCAGCATTATTAAATACTCACAGTCTTAAGGAGGTTTTACATTCACCTGAATATTGAGTACTCTTAATACTCAAATGCTCTCACACTTTTGAACTCTGGTCCTCCTGTGCCCTCAGAACATGCCAGTCTTCTGCTGATTGTCAGTGTTGCACCTGGGATGATTTGCTGATACCTTTGTAGCTCTTAAGTGAGCGATTTTGTAGTTCCATGGAGACCCAATCCTTCTGAGTGGTGCCACAAGCCTTCTTCAAGACTTGGCATGGTTTTACAGTGCTCAAGGTGAGCAGATGTGGTTAACATAGACAAGTGACCTGCTCCAGTTGAAAAGCCTATATAGCTCCTGCTCTCCAAACTGATTCTGTCACAAATGTTTCACCAGACTTCTCATCAGCTTGATGTGCTGAGTTGGAAAAGTGTAATTCACCATGTATTAGGAAGAATAAGCAATTATCCCTTGTCAATTAAGCTTTCAATCAGTGCATATAAACAGCTGGTAATGCAGATCAGTCCTCACTTAAAATCAGAGAACCTTGTTGGAGAGCTTGCTCATTTTCATATATTTACCAAATTTTCTCCCTATAAAAATATCATGTCTTCCTTAAAAAAAAAAAAATCAGTGACTTAATCCTCTTGGTTTCCAGGGCAAATGATGTATTTTTAGGAGTGGCTAATTAGCAAACATGTAGAAGGGGGGAGTGGGATTTTAAAGCTGCTCAGAGCAGAGCTCCATTAAATGAAATGTTTAGGTGATGGCTGCTGGTTATTATGCATCACCAGCTGTTTCTGGCTCAGATGGATGAGACTGGGTTCCTGATCTGTAAGGGCTGAGCATTTGCCCCCTGGCTTTGCCAGATGCCCCAGGGATTGCCAGCAGGCAAGCCCCAGGAGGGAGCAGCTTCTGTGGTGTGTGTGTGGGGTGATGCTCCTCGATGAGTGCTGCTAATAAGCCATTATAAGGTGAAGCATAGCATGCATGACAGTTAATTTTGACTTTAATTTTATTTAATAGTTCATAACATTTAATCTCAATATTTAACCAGCTTAAATAGAATGAACATCTTGTGCACTTTTTCGTTAATTGGCAATATTTTGCTGCTGACTGCTCCTGTGCTCTCAGTCCTCCCGAAGTTTTCCTTTGACCTTAATTGATGCTCTCCACACTTTCTTCTGTGACAATCAAAACAGGTTATTTCTACTGTTTTTTTACCACTATTGAATAGAGAATGTTCACCAGATAGAGACATTAGCTCTGTCACTGACTCTTTGTATGTCTGGAGATATTTAAAACCCACCTGGAAATGTTCCTGTGTGATCTGGTCTAGGTTCTGCTCCTTTAGCAGGAGCATTGGACTTGATGATCTCTTGAGGTTCCTTCCATTCCATGATATTCTGTTATTCTGTGTAATCTGGAGTGGTCTATGGTCAGCCAGACACCAGATGCTGGCAAAATCTTCAAAAAGCATTTTTTTTCCCCCTTTCCCTGTAATGCACAGTTTTACTTGCAGACAACCAGTATTTCCTAACATAATGCTTTGGACCACCCAAGGCCAAGTACAGGCTGCATTTCCAAGTGGAGAGAGGAAAAACTGTGTAACTTCTCTATGATTAATATGCCTCATTTAACAAAAGAAGCTGGATTTATTTTGCTTTGCTGAATTGTCACTTTTTCAGGCCAAAATGGACTTTACTGAGGAGTGGACAACATTCTGAGGGTATGTGCAATGGATGGCTTGGGACCTGATAGGATTTTGGGAAGAGGCGAAAGCAATTGAACAGCTTTTGGAGTCTATTTTGTGGAGAAAATGCCCTCAACCCTTGCCCTCAGCATGGCAGTAATTCTTCCCCACCAGCACAGCTGAATGAGGATAATTTTTTCCTCTTGAGGGGAGGATGAGTGGAACAGCAGCAAAAACTGTGCACTGCCTTCTGTATGATTAAATTTTAGTCAGAACTTCCCTCTTTTCCACAGCCTCTCCCCCTACTCCTTATGAAATGGAGTACATTAATTCATCTGGCCCGCGTTCCACTCAATAGACTACATCCCATTAGAGGGTCTAATAGGTGCTGGGAGCACTTCTATATAAACTCATCAGAATGCTTATGGAGTGCTGTTCCCCTCACCTTTCTCCAGGGTACCCATAAAAGTGTGGATCCACAGCCTGTGCTCATCATTAAATGGGAGGCAGCAGGTGTTATTGCTTCTCATGGGACTGCAAAAGTATGGGCTGCATGAACTCATTTGCACCAGCTGGAGGTTAGAGGCTTGGGTCTAAACTTTGTCTTATCACTGGAGTTAATATATGGTGATAGATGCTGATAGTAGAGTGATTGATTGAGGTTAATTTGTGTGCTGACTGATGCATATAGGTAGGGAAGGAAGATGTCCATCTCATGAATCATAAGAATAGGTGCTCTCTTTCTCTCTCTATGTATATGTATGTATTGGGACCAACTGCTGCTGCTGAGCTTACCAGGAGGAGTAGAAATTTGAAGTGTGACAAGCAAAACCAGAATTATCTGTCTCACTGGAATATGGATCATGCCAGCCAAAGCTGTTTGTCCTCTGTGGGGAAACATCATTAACAGAAACTAATTTATTAAGCTTTAGTACACAACTATTGAAGTGTATATTAGTCTTTCCTCCTTTCTGCTTCTTTCATGGGCTGACTCTGTCCCTGCTCTGCCTGGACTTCAGTGTAACCAGATGACTGCTACCATCTCTAATAACTTTAGAAGCAATAACAGCAGCAACTGCAATTTAGCAATTGTTAACCATGTTCTTTATTGAATTTTGTTATAGATGTGCAATTAAGCTCGGGATAGTACGTTACAGCTAATGCGTTTATTAAGAAATCTAGTGAACCAAAACAAACATATCCATACCTGATCTGACAAAATTATTTTCCACTGAAGTTAATTAAAGAAGAGGATTCCTCCTGACTTTAAGTATCTTTCTGCCCTGCACATGAAGAAGCAGCTAATTTTGAGCTAAATGGATTGTTAACCATTGTCAACAGAGAGCAGTTCTGACTGCAGGGGTTTCCCAAACACACAGGGACATGATGGGCACCTTGTAGGTCAAGCAGGGCTGAGCCTGGTGCAGGACAGCAGGATGGGGCATATTTTGACTTATAGATCAGTCTGGGTCTCTGAAGCCAGGAGCTGAGATGTCTTAAAAAAATCCCTGGAAGTTCATGGCTTGGGTGAATTCAGCCTAAGACTGGAGGCTATCCATTTTTTTGTACTATGGCATCTTGCCTTCATCTTGGGGGAATTTTGCAGTCTCTACAATATTGTTCAGCTCAGCTGGCACACTAATTTCTGCCAGCAGTGTCTCTTTTGGATGTTATGGCAGGATGCTTATACTGTGGGAAACGTGCTGTCAAGGTGGACCCAGTTCCACAGTGTTCAGCACATTCTGCAGACTTTAAATGTTCACATGTCTAGAGAATATTTGCAATATCTGTATTAGGTAAAAGCAGCAGCAGGGAAGGCTTCCAGGCAAGCATGTTCCTTCCAATTATGACTTTTCTATTTTCTTTGAACTACATGGCTGTTCCAATAAAATACACTCCTTACTAGAAGCCTTGTATCATGCTTAAACTTATAGACCAGAGGATATTGATTTCCCTAAATCTTCAGAAAGGTGGGTGTGCCCTGAAAGCTGATGGGTAGAGACAATGTCAAGCACCATTATCTGAGCTGTCCCACATTTTCCAGTGCTACTCACTGGAAGCAAAGGCTCTGTGTGTGTTGAGTGGGNACTAGAAGCCTTGTATCATGCTTAAACTTATAGACCAGAGGATATTGATTTCCCTAAATCTTCAGAAAGGTGGGTGTGCCCTGAAAGCTGATGGGTAGAGACAATGTCAAGCACCATTATCTGAGCTGTCCCACATTTTCCAGTGCTACTCACTGGAAGCAAAGGCTCTGTGACCCTTAGGCAGATTTTTTTTTTTATTGCTACTTTTGTAGTGGTTGCTTTGGGTCTGGGTCTGAATCTCAGGATGCTGGGGCTGTGTGGCTCTGGGGCTTGGTAGCACAAGCATCCTCTCCCACTGCCAGTGCTGCAACATGTCACAGAACCATAGAATAGTTTGGGTTGGAAGGGACCTTAAAGATCATAAAGTTCCAACCCCCCTGCCATAGGCAGGGACACNGAGGTCCCCCCTGAGCCTTCTCTTCACCAAGCTGAACAATCCCAACTCCTTCAGCCTGTCTTCATAAGGCAGTTGCTCCAGCCCTTTGTTCATCTTTGTGACCCTACTCTGAACCTGTCCCAACAGCTCAATGTTCTTCTTATGTTGAGGACTCCAGAAATGGACACAATACTCCAGATGGGGCCTCACCAGAGCCCAGTAGAAGAGCAAAATCACCTCTCCTGACCTGCTGGTCACACTTCTCTTAATGCAACTGAGGATTTGGTCCTCCTCTCCATGGTGGGCACAGGAATTTGCAGGCAGAAAATGGCTGATCATAGGCAGTGTAGGAACATAATTGGAGTTTGAGTGTTTTCTTATTGCTCTCAAAGGTTGCTGAGGCTTATGACTGGATGCTCTTGGTGGGACTGAGGGTACAGCTGGACCAGACTCTGGAGCTGAGCAACCTGCTCTTGTGTTAGTAACAATTTGCCCTCTTCACAGCTTTAAAAGGAGCTTTTCAGTGGAAGCTATCAGTTTTCCAGTTGAACTACTTTTATGGTAACCTTCTACAGGAATAATAATAAAAAAAAATTCAGTACTGAGGCTATGTATTGTTTTTTTTTCTGATAATTATAATTTCAGTTGAATGCTAACTCTGAAGACAACATGCCCGTGTTCTCAAAAGCTAACATTTGTAATATAGTGGAAAGAGAAGTAGTAAAACACTGGTTTATGAACTGTTTCAGTTGTGTCCTTTTGAGATCATAAATTTAACTTTCTGCCAATAAAGCTTTAAGTCTGATCATCTCCATGTGTAGCTGATCTTTCACAGAGAGCTGAGACACTGTGACTGCAATGCTTGCAGGCAAACTTTGTTTTCTAGAGATGGTCATAGAGATCCTGTCAGCTCTGTCACTTTGTCCTCCTCAATACTGCAATCTCTTTAAAAGCTGTCATTGCATCTGCTGCCTGTTAAGTAAGAGTGATATTTTTTAATACTGAGAAAACTGTTTACTTATGTTTGAATGTCACCTGAGATTAAAAACTTTATTCAATTACCTTCTGGATAGTACCTCAGTATGATCTGATGGTGTACATGTGGTAATGCAAACTAATTTGATTTTCTCTGACTAAAATTTTCATTATGGGAGGTGAAAAATCAAAATATTCTCCAGTAGTAAATTAATATTCTTCCCCATCTCATAAAAGATCAAATGCTTGTGCTATTCATATATTTTAAGCTTGTTAAGATTCAAATTGTGCATGGTCTTATAAAGTTTTCTATTGCCCTTTTGTGAGGAGTAGCTGTTTATCCATCATTTCTGTAATGAAAAGTGAGCTCTGGCTCATCAACATTGATTTCCATTTCACAATGTCTGAACCTTTGGTCCTAAGGAGGGCAGAGCTGTGAGTCAGTTCATAGCTGAGGCTCTTGAAAGCAGTTAAACCATTTATTAGACCAGCACTGGATCTTTCTGTCTCTTGTTGAAAAGTCAACTCCTAATTTGAAATTCTGTTGGTCTCTGCAGATACTTTCCAGGCTGGATGAACATCTTACCCTTCCCACTCTGCTCTCAGCCTCCCTCCTGCTTTCTTAGCTGTACCCAGCTAAGACACACCATTAAACCAAATCATCTTCAGCATCATTGAGGGAGTGATGCCCTGGAAAGCTTGTTTTTTGACCATGCTGCTCACATCCTGCCTGTATTATTGTGAGGTTCCTGCAGCAGTGGATGGAGATACTAAAGCACAAAGAAGCCTGTGTTTTAGGAAGGTAGGAGACCTGGCTAGGGCTGCTTGGTGTGGGACTTGTCTCTTCTGTAATCTCTCTGATCGCTTGCATGCTGCTGGCTGTTCCTGCAAATAGCTGCTGCACCTGAGATAGGGATGCTTTTGATGAGAGCGTGCTGGGAGGGAGACAGAATGTGCCTGCCTCATGTTTCCAAAATAGAAAACCTGCCCAGCACTGCCACGATATGGCCTTGAGATGGGAAAATTATGCATTTGCTTTCTCAGATTTTCATATTGTTTTTTCCACTGCAGCACTTGTGTCACTTCCATTTAATAAAATCACTTGGGGTGAGGTAGGGGGACAGTTTGTGTGATGTGATGCAGCCCGATTTGAATTTTATAGCAGTTTAGTACAACCTGGTGTGTGCAGCCTTGCCTGATTTTATTTCTTTAATAGCCATGCAAACACTTTCATGCTGCTGAAGTATCTGCCATTTGTTAATATGCAAGCAAATTGTACCTTCTAGGTGCTGGCTTGTGATTGTAGAGCTGAAGAGCCACTGTGTCTGGGGAAAACTTGAGGCAGGAGCATGCAAAGCAAGGAGAGGATGGTGGAAAGGTCTCCCCAGCAGCAGTGCAGTCAGTTGTGATCCATCCCAGTGCTGTTTCTGTTTGGTTTTGGACTTGCCTGGCATAGCCCGAGAAAGTTGTTTGTTGGGCTTTTCCGCAGCAATTGATGTTGGGTTTTACTGGTGCCAGAATTATATTGATTAAAAGCTATAAATAAACACTACATTTCCCTGTCTGAAGGCAGAAGAATGGTCCAGCTTCCTTTCTTTGCCAATAGGTCTCTTCCTAAACTACATTCATAGTAGTAGTTTTGTTTCTTCCCAATTATGGAGAACAGCCCTGAAAGATGCAAAGCATCACTGAGTACAGCTGTAGTGGGGGTCCTTGTAGGGTAGGTGGTTTGTTTCATATTTGATGTGCATCTTCATTGCCCTGTGGGTCTCCAAAGTTGGGGTGGAATATGTGAATCCTCTTTGTCAGCATGAAGGAAACTTCACACCTAGCTGTTTGCAGAGTTGAGCTTCCAGAGAAGAGATGGAGAAGTGTGGGTTTTTATATGAAGGAACAAGGCCATTCTGCAGCTATAGAGAGAACTGCAGGCTTGGGGAGCATCAGAAATGGGATGTTTTATGACATAAAATTTCCACAGAACTTTTCTGAAACTAAGAACACTTCACCACTGTCCTTGTCTTCTTCAAAGGTGAATAAATTGTTACATCCCCTGAAAAAGTACATTCTGCATATAGGCTTATTAAGTACCTGGGATGTGAGAATTGAATTTTAACAACTATTTAAACCCAACAGTGAGTTTAATTATTTATTCGCCTAAGATAAAAGATGTGAGAACAATAGCATAACGTGGAAAAAATGTGGGTTTTTGGCAATTAGTCTATGCCTGGTAGGATGCAGCTCACATCTGGTGAGTGCTGGATTGAGACAGTATTACTAACCTCAAAGTGGTGGTTCTAAAGCTGTGGCTGGAAAGAACACCACATGTGTCAAAGTGATGTGTGACACTTGAATCTTCCAAAATCTGGGCAGAAATCCCTGACCTGGTATATTTAAGGGATGACTTTTTCTTTCATGGCTGCTTCTCCTTTGGTGTCTAGAGTCCTCTCCGAGATGGGCTAACGTCCTCCATTTCTAACTGATGAGCCAGACCACAGATTCTCATCAGTACCTAAATGCATGAGTGGGAATTTAGGGATTTTTGTTTTTTCTAATTCTACTCTAATTCTTTTAATCTGATCTTGGAGGTTTCTCTGTGACCCCTGTGCACTAAAGCCCAGCCTTGTTGGAGCTGGTCTCTTCCACTCAGGTTGCCATCAGGGTTTGTAGTTTCCTGTCTGAGCCAGTGCCAGCACTGAAAATGCCAGACCAGGTTGTCCTCAAGCTCAGTCCTGGAGAGCTGAGCCTCCTCCAGGACTGAACCCCACTCTGTGTGTACCCTGGTCACCTCCTTGCTGAGTTTCATACCTGCTACTAATTCTTTTAGTACCCTCTCTTTTTTTTCTAGCTCCAACTAGTAATTTGCCTTGCAGTTTTATTACCAAGTTCCTTACAGATGTCCAAATAGATTAGAGCTACTGCATTTCCCTTGCTGAAAACCAGTTAGCTCTTTTAAGGAAAGATATTGGATTCAGCCTGGCATGAGTTTCCTTTTTTAAACCCGTGCTGCATTTTGTACTGCTTTGCATTAACTACAATATCTTTTAATTATTGTTCCCTCCATAACTTCTTCAGGAAGTCTTGCACACTACTGCAGTCAAATTAATGGGCTTCTCTTAAACACAGTTTTACGTTTGCTCTTCCCTAGCACAAACTGCCATTTATGCCTTGATAGATTTATTTTTTTAATTATCACTATCCTCAGGAATTACCCAGTCCCCCTAACTTGATTGCATTAAGCTCAGGGTTTTACTTCCACTTCAGATGGGGGGTGATTTCCATTTTTATTAACTCATTTGTATTAGTCATTCCCTTTGTGTCCCAGAACTCAAAAATCTACCTTTTTGAGTGCAAATTGAAGGTGCTCATTTAGTTTTGGGACCATACCAACTTCAATTTATTTTTCTACTGTGCAGGAACCCCCCTATGGTGGAAGTTATATTGAAGAGACCATGGTCTGAATTGGTGGCTTGTGGACTTTGTGCAAAGAAAAGAACAAGGGAAGAGGGGCAGGCAGTGACTTTCCCCAGCATAATCTTCCAAGCAATAGTGATATTCTTTGAACCTGCCTGCTGCCCCAAGGCACAAGAAGCCTTGTCTTTTTTTTCCCCCACAACTGTTTTATATGTCCAACAACCTCTTAGTGCTTGCTCTAGTTTGTTTGGGCAATGGTGTTTCTATTATCCTAGGGCTGGCTTTGGATTCTACCAAAGCCATTTTGATCCTGAAGGCTCTTGCTCAGCTTCTTCCCATAATCATGCATGTTCCTTGGTGGTTTTCCACCAGCCACATTCAATTCATTTAAGGAGCTGAATGCTCCTTAACTCCATTGCTGCCTTGAACACACTTATTGCAATGTCCCTTGGGCTGGTCCTCACTTCTTCCTCTGCTTAGTGACTCTATCCCTGCCTCAAGTGGAGAAAAAGCAAAACCCCGGGAATCTGCTCATCTCTTCAAAGGAGATGTTTGAAATGCAGGAAATTCACAGATCTGCTCTGACTTTAGTATCACTTGATACCTTGCATTTTTCTCCCTTATATTTTTATGTTCTGCTTTATTGGCCCATGCAGGCCACTTCAAACCTCTGCAAGTAGCACTTTCCACCCATTTCCACTGCTCAGACCAAACAGATAGAGATACGGTGTAGTAAAATACATCCTTTCTTCTGATTAATTGTTCTCAACAGCTTCCTTAGGTCCCCATGCTATGAGTCACCACAGCACATTTTCATACTCCTTCCTACAAACCATTTCATGAAAGATGAAGCAGCAGATGCCAGATGGGAGCAATGAGTTCAGAAGAGTAAGGATGGAATTGTCTCCAAGGAAAGCCAGTATATGGGATGTTCTCAATGAAAGGGAACCTGTGTCTGAGCTGGGAGGTTGACTACATTTGGAAAAGGGAGGGCAAAACAGTTCTCCTGACAGACTTTCTGTGGGTTGCTGCCATGGGAGGTAAAGACAAAGTTCAGAAAAAAATCTAGCACACACTAGAGTATTGAGAACAGGACATTTTCTGATTAACTAATTTCCCAGTTCCTCTGCTTGAACAGGAAACGGGCACTGTGCCTCAGAGAAGGCCAAGAAATGCCTTAGGGTTTCACCAGGGAGAAAAAAAGGAAGAAAAAAGCCATCCTTCCTGATCTGATATTCAGTGTGGCTTGTTCTGTGTTTCTTAATACACTCTGGGAGATGCTGTTCCCTCCACACTGCTGTTACAAGCTTTATAGTTATCATTTATTTCTATTTACGCTATCTAAACTGCTCCTGCCCTGGGCACAAGGCACATTTTAGAAAGGGAGAAGAATCATCTAAACTGTCTGGGCATTTCTGAGCAGGCAATGGCTTTGAGGTGACAGTGGAGGCTTGCTGGATCAGACTGTGGGGAATGGGATGGACCTGGAGGCAGGAGCTGAGTCCTGGAGCCACAGCCCCTCTCCTGCACTCACCTTGAATTTTATCAACTATTGAAACCCAGCAGTGACTTGAATTCTTTGTTAGCCTGAGATAAAAGATGTGAGAGCAATAACATAGCATAGAAAAAAATATGAATTTTTTTTTGGCAGTTAGTCTATGCCTGGTGGGGTGCAGATCTCATTTGGTGAGTGCTGGACTGAGGCAGTATTGCTAACCTCAAGATGGTGGTTCTATAGCTGTGGGACCTAACTCTGATGGCAACATAAAGACCTTCGTGATGCTTCCTCACAGTGACCCTTTTCTGCCAGAGTTTGCTCCCACATGTGTTGATTTTTAGCTCTTATTTCTCATCAGGAAGGCTGCCTTCTCAGTTCTAAGCTGAAGGGGCAGGGAGGTGCTGGGGTCTGGTTGTGGACACATCATGGTACAACCTCTAGTGATGCAACCACTGACTGAGGTGTGGGGTGTTGTAATAACTCTTTGAAGGCCTGACTCCAGCTGAGAAAAAGGCCAAAGTCTGAATCACCTGGAAAAGGGCTGGGGTTGAGTCTAGGGAGAGGATTTATTTATTTATTTTTTCTTCTTTTAAAGAAGTGCACTGAAGCTCCAGTAAAGGTTTGCTCTGAGCTTCCTCCAGAGAAGAGCTTTTGCTGTGGGAAGGAGCTCTCTGAATTTGATACCTCTGTCTCTTAGGATGATTTTAGTGGATGCTTCTCAGGCCCAGTCTAGACATAAGAGTGTGTTTGCTGTGAAAACCCATTTTTCTGAACAGAGTTGGCTAATGTTGTCTGCTGCTTGCTGCGGTAAAGAGGAAAGGGCTCTTTAAAGAGGACAAAAATTTCAGTTCGTGTAAGGCTGAAATCTGCCCTGAAAGAAATATCTGATTTTTTGTTTTAATTTTTACATCCTATGGCAAAGCATTAAAATGCAGACTGAAATGGCTAAAGCCTCATGCTCACAGGCTTTTTCTGTGATCAAAAGCAAGTCCTTTCAGCTCCCAATCTGCTTTAGATCTAAGCCCAGTTTACACTGGTGGGGTTGTGTGGTGTTCCCCTCCCCCCCCACGGCTTTATTGGTATTTGTAAATAATAAATTGTGAGGTTTGTAAACAGTGATGCATATCTTAATCTTTTAGGTTAAGGGAGAGCATTTTTTTTCATAGTAGCGTTAAGAGGAAGGAAAGCTGAATTACAGAATCATAGAGTTGGAAGGGATCTTCAAAGGTCATCTAGTCCACCCCCCTGCTGTGAGCAGGGATATCTTGCCCTAGATCAGGTTGCTCAGAGCCTCATCTACTCTAGTCCTGAATCCCCAGGGATGGGGCCCCCACCACCTCTCT
Organism: Turnix velox; assembly: GCA_013400935.1. Classification (NCBI taxonomy): domain Eukaryota; kingdom Metazoa; phylum Chordata; class Aves; order Charadriiformes; family Turnicidae; genus Turnix; species Turnix velox. The sequence continues at coordinate 158,095 of VZTY01032650.1, forward strand.
GGGCATCCTGTTCTAGTGCCTCACCACCCTCATGGTGAAGAATTTCTTTCTGACATTGAATCAGAGCAACTGCCCTATGAGGACAGGCTGAAGGAGTTGGGGTTGTTCAGCCTGGAAAAGAGAAGGCTCAGAGGGGACCTCATAGTAACTTATCAGTACCTGAGGGGGTCCTACAGAAAGGCAGGGGAAGGAATTTTTAACATAATATCAGAGGGGAGGCCTAGAAACAATGGATATAAGTTA
>VZTY01032650.1:158463-208905 GCA_013400935.1 Turnix velox
CTGTTCTCGTTTAAAACCATTGCCTCTTGTCCTATCATAACAAACAGACTCTCTCCAGCTTTCCAGTAGTAAGGAATGGTTCTGGCAGCCTATGAGGGGGTGTTCTCAGCCACGGCAGCATGTGTGGGGTACTGAGAGAACTGAAAAGCCAAAATCACTAGAATTATAGTTTTTTCTGTGCTCAATAGATTAATAGTGATACATGATTGCAAAATGCTAACTTGCAACTGCTTGTAGCTACTTAACAACAGTTTTTCTGCACAAGGGGGGCTTTTCTATTAATTATTTCCTATCGGGGGGGAGTTTATGGTGAAAGAACAATTTTTATTACAAAAAATAATAAATGGCACTGGTCTAGCTCAAATCATTTTATACAGCAACATAAAATGTAATCTCTGCTTGCTGGATCTGCTGAATTAAGGATGCTGGGGAAGTTGTATGTGAGGAGGGTGGGTACAAATTGCCTTGATGAAATTGCTTGGACAGAACAGCATTGAAACAAGTCCCCGAGCAAAGTAATACTTAAAAACACATAAACAAAACCTGCAGAGAGTGGAAAACTGAGTGCAGCCCTGTGATACTGGCACTGGGCTGGGATAAGTGTGTGGGTTGTAATGCTTCCTGAGCACTCCCCTCTGGACCCACCTGCTTGGAAACACCACTGTCTTTTCTCTGCTGTGAGTACAGGGGTAATTCATCAGTGTGTTTTTCTTTTCTTTTTTTTTTTTTTTTTTCTCTCTTAACCATCACTAACCCTGCAAATTAAAAATGGACCCATGAGTAATTAGGCTTTTCTTTTTCTTTTGTTAAGTGATGGTGACAGCTAAAAAAATGTATTTTTTCCATCTGAGTCTACAGACCTTGAAGGTCCCCAAGTGTAGGAAAAAATGTTCCAAGATACAGATTTTCTTGGATTCCCCACAGACTATTTTTCTCTGGCTTTTCAATTGTCTCTGTCTACACAGGTTATAAATCTAGTTCAGTAGAAGCAAGGCAATTTTAATGGATTTTTTTTGTTAAAACTAATTAAACATCTGCCTCTCATCACCACAAATAGACAGAAGATTAACTACAAAATAATGGCCAACTTGGAATTTTTACAAAGAGTTCTGGAAGACTTAATAACTTTCATTCACCTTCTGCTTTATCAGTTGCTGTGTTTTCTGACTGTTACAGGAAATTACTGGCAACTTAAGCTTCTCTGGTCACTTGCAAATGGCCTGTGGAACAGACTTTATATTGGCAGATATTCAAGGAATGGAGGTGGATTAAGACCATCATCTCCATGAGTTATTCTTTTATCCACTTAATCATGTCTTCATCTGCATTTTGCAGATGAATCTTGACTTCAGGTGTCACAGTTCTGTCAAAAAACACCATGTTATGGAAATGCAGGGAGGTGCTTGACAAATTTGGATCAGAGACCTGATCAGAGCCCTGTCCTCATACTGCCTCCAAGAGAAGGGTAACTCCAGCCCCTGAGAAGTGCTTGGGCCCCTGTGGACAGCAAGAATCCAGATCACAGTAAGCTTTTTTTTTTTCAGTCAGTCTTTTTGTTCACTTTTTTTTTTAGTTTTTAATTGTTCAGCCCCTTCATTCTGTCCTGGTCTCAGCTGGGAAAGTCTTTCAAGTGATTTTGGCAAGTGTGCATTGGCTCAACATTCTCCAAAGTTTAATGTTTTGATATAGCTCTCATTTCCATTTTCTTTTTCTCTTGGCACCTCAACCTTCATTTGTTAAAGAAAAACTTTCAGAACAAAGAATATTTCTCGTATATAATGGTGTGAATAGATGAACTTGAGTTCTGTGATTAATGTGCCTTTATACAGCATATCATCATAGAAAGGGAAAAAATGCTTTGTACTTGTTTTCTAGTGAGTGTGTAGGAGTTGGAGACAGTGTCCAGTATTCTGGGAGAAGGTAACAGGAATAAAAGGACAAGGGTGCTCTAACTGAAGGAGCAGCTTATAAACCCCCCCTCCCCCCAAATTAGCCTGAGGCTTGTGCATGCCAGAGACTTTTCTCTCTCTAGTTTGAGAGAGCTGTCATCTTTCACTTTGAAATCACTGTCACTGGGATGTACCTCTTCTTGCTTTACCACCAGCATGGGTTGGTCACACCTCTCTGCTGGATGGGTAGTGATGCTTGTAGTGATTTCAGTACAGGAAAGAGTCAGTAAGTCCATGTGGAAATTGCTTTACTACCCTGCTGGCACCTCCATGGCTTTTGGAAACACTATTAGGATGCTCTGGGATCTTGAGGAATGTCTCCTCCCATGGCAATTTAGCTGCCCTGAGTACTTAAGCTGGCACTTGCCTTCTAAAGGGCTGAGCTCTGTAAGCAAGCAAAAACAAAATAAAAAGGGACACTTGTGACACTAATGCAAACCAATAATGTGCCAAAACAGGATAGATCTAAATCTTACAAAACCAAAGGCTGGAGCCAAGATCAATGTCTCTGACATTCAGCTGCTTTCAGCACAGAAATCACAGAAGACATTCTCTTAGTAGGAGAAAATGAGGTTCAAATGGCTAGCCTCAAGAATAATTAGGCAATCTCCATCCACTACTTTTTTTTTTTTGGTATTAAATAAAAGTGAATTCAATTTCCTGGCTTTGCAGGCGCTTTTCCATTGCTTGTGCTGGAGTGAAGGTGTGAGATCAAGTATGTCTGCTTTGGACTTCCCATGCCTGTGTCAGGCAGGAGGGAGACTTGGCAGGGGATGATGGGATGGGGCATAAAATGTCCAGAGATGCATCTCCCAGAGATGCCCTTGGCATGGGAGACTTTGTAGACCAGGCTGGGTGGCTACAGTGCTGCTTTGTTTTGCTATTATTTGTCCATAGAAGATATTTCAAGCTGCTCAGGCGGGTCTGGACACACTCTCACCAAAATCTCTTGTTGGAGGGGGAGAGGAAAATGTAATTTCTCAGTGAGATTTTTCCTCTCTCTTTCTATAAATGTCTCTTACTCTTCAGGGCTGGAGCCTGTATGTACTGCAGAGGTAAGGCAGGTATGAATTATATATGTGAGTGCCAAAACCCAGCGCATTTCACTAAGCTCTGGCTGTAGACCATGATCTTAGATGTATTTTCTCCTTCTCCCCACCTCCCCTTATTAAATCGAAGCCATTATGACATTTCAGGAGACTTTTTAATAAAGCATGGCAATGGATATATTTCACACCGTACCATTCACTTGTTTTCCTGAGGGATGGAGTAGCTTTTGTGCTCATTTTCTTGGCATTCTGTGATGGATATAACTGCCTTCATCATAGTGAGGTCTTTGAATCTAGCAAGCCTTGACATCTAATGCAATTTGAATAATCAACAGAAGCAGATAATGAAATGCCAGTGTTGAGAGGAAAATTCCCACAGCTTAACATCCCAGTGCAGAGCATGGTGAGAATGTACCAACAGTTTTGTAACCTGCTAAATAAATAATGGAGCCAACTGAGCCATATGAATAAAGCATCTTTTGATGTGTCTAGAAATTAACCTTTAGAATCCAATGAGTTTTCTCTCTCAGACTCTGCGACTCAAGACTGATTTAAAGTTTTGTGGTTCATAATCTGATCTAGAACAGGATGAATCTTATGGCTGGTTTACTTAGGAAGTCTTAAGGTTTCAGAGTATGGGTTTCTTATTTTGTTGAGTTGAAGTGTTTTTGTTTTAAGGGATATTTTGCTTAGTAGAAAGTAGTGTGAATCAGATAAATTTTGTATAGATTTAGTATCTCTGTGAGCATTCAGTAAGGCATGTAATAATATATTGCAAGAGGCACATCTTGGCCTTTAATAAAACAATTTTGTTTCACTTAACAGTAGTTCAGAAAACTTTTGAGTTTTATGTAGTTGTCCAGATCCTCAGTTTTCTTTCAGATTTGCTTTTGTTCAGAAAACAAATTTCTGAAAAAACTTTTAGAGCAGTTATAGTCCCCTTGATTTCAAAAGCATTAAAACTCAGCAGTTGGATAAGGTATTTTAGCATTTTCAGGGGGGGAAATAAACATGGGGAAAATAGTAACAAGTAAGGACAGCCTTTCTGCTTCTCTTTCTGAGCTCAGAGCAAGGGAAATCTGGCCAAGTTCTGTGCTGGTTCCTTTACTGAAGACCCCAGAAGTTCCCTTGCTCCATCTCTCCTGCTGTTAGTGTGCAACATCAGGATTTGCATTTGCTGTTTGAAGTCATGGAGCCAAATCCAACTTGATCTGAATGTTTTTCTGGGTTTTCCAGATGTTTGAAGCCCTGATGCAAACTCACGTATCCCTTCTACAAGAGGCTGCAGATGCAGAATGGGAGGAGGGAAAAATTGTTTTCTGATTAGGCTGGAGGCAGGTGAAAGAGCTGATTTCATCAGGCTTGTGAGTTTCCTTAGTCCATTTGAGTTTTTTATGTTTAAACTGATGCATGGCAGCATTTACCAGAATCTAAGATTGACTCATGCAGTAACAGCTAATACAGTCTCCAGTTGTGTTTCAGTATTTTCTTTTGCTGTGCTCTTCTATTGGCAACTGATTTCTTATATTCCATAAAAAAAAATCTTTGTCCAAAATAACATGTTTCTCTTTGGAGGCCTTTTGGACATGTTTAAGAACAAACTTGCTCTGGTGACTTATTGTACACCCAGGGGAGCTCTGTAACGGCGCTTCCATTTGGTATCTTTTCTCTCTTTAGCAGCTGCTTTCTTATATTTTTCCTACCCGTGAAATGCAGACTTTGAAACAGCCTCATGGGAGCTGCTGGTTTTTTTATGCTGTGATTAACCCATTCACTACTTTTGATAGCTTGTCCTCACTGTGATGGAATGAAGGGTGTCTTTTAATCTCTGCCATACCCTATACTACCTTTTGCAGCCTCACACCAGCTCCCTTCAATCATAGAATAGAATCAGCTCCCTTCAATCATAGAATCATAGAATAGAATCATAGAATAGTTTGGGTTGGAAGGGACCTTAAAGATCATCAAGTTCCAACCCCCCTGCCATAGGCAGGGACACCTCCCACTAGACCAGGCTGCCCAGTGCCCTGTCCAGCCTAGTCTTGAACACCTCCAGAGATGGGGCATCCACAACCTCCCTGGGCAACCTGTTCCAGTATTTCACCACCCTCACTGTAAAGAATTTCTTCCTTATGTCTAGTCTAAACCTATCCCCCTCTAATTTATATCCATTGTGTCTAGTCCTCCCATCTGATATGATGTTAAAAATTCCTTCCCCTGCCTTTCTGTAGGACCCGCTCAGGTACTGAGAAGTTACTATGAGTTCCCCTCAATCATCTTTTCCTACCTGTTGCTGAGCACTTGGGTCACCCCCTAACTGGTTTAGGTCTGGAGCTGGTCCATCAGATGTAGTGATTGCTGCATACAGATGAAGACTTGGTGCTACGCCACCCATAGGTTGTAAAACTCTGTGTGACTTCTAATATTCACTGTCTTCTGGGCTGTGACATGATGTGTGCTCCTGAAAGATGAGGATGTTTTGCAAAAGTCTTTGTTAAGTGGTAGATATTGTGAATATCCCTTTCAAAAGAGCCAGGGAGATTAAGGACACCAAAGTCCAGTAAGAATTATTCATGCCTGAGTTGGTTTTGGAAAAGGTATGCCAGTCTTATAACCAATAGTAAACATCACTCTGTAATTACCTGTTCAGGAGTCTAGGGTTTGCTGGAGAAATAACTAAGCATTTTGGCTTTGTTAGCAAGTGATACCAGGATCTTTCCTATACACAGCAGAGTCCTCTTGGAGAAAATTGCTTTTTTTTCTTTTTTTTGGGTGCAAGATGTGGTACTAGGTGGTCTTGTACCCAGTGGTGTGTCCTACAGGTACTGTGAGAGCATGAAAGACCACCCAATGGGACCAGGGATACTGCTGACTGCAGTGACACTGGATCTGGGGAAGAGAGCTGTGCTTCTGTGGCTCAGGTTAGCTGAAAATGGGTGAGATCACAATAACAGGAAGCTTAATCACATTGAGAAAAGCAGTAATAGATAACCTAGTTTTGGGTAGGCTTGGGGCTTCTTTTCAGTCTTTTCTGGAGTCACTGCCTTCTGAGAGAAAGGATGGGGGAGAGAAAAACAGATGTCCCAGATACAGCTGGCATTTCTGATAACTTGACTCCTAAAATAATCTTGCTTTATAAAAATTGATTTTGTTCTTTCTTTTACAAAGAACAACACAGAGCAAGTTCTTGCTTCCACAAATCCTCTCTGAAGGAGCAGTACTAGATAAATCAAACTGTGGTCTACAGGGTTTACTTTTTTTATCTTTTAATATTTAATTTAAGCCATCAGTTTGGACTGACATGTATTCATTTTGAAAAGCCATCTTTTTTTTTCTTTAAGAAACTGGTGTTTTTCCCTTTTAATACAACTTCTGTATCATACTGGGGGAAGAGGAAGAAGCCACAATATCCTCAAATAGTATTGCACTCATGAAATCTTGTTTTCTCTGTGATGGATTCAGATTAAAATAAGGTCCTTTATGGTCCTGTTCTCCTAAAGCAGTGGCATAACAGGAGGATTTTCAGCCCAATAGAATAAAAACAGGGGATTGGGTGTGTGAGGCTGCCTTTTTGCTCCAGTCCCAGTAACAAACACAGCCTATGGGCCATTGCACCAGTTGAAGCTGGTGTTCAGCTGTGCCCCAGTTGGGGATTTTGAGCTGGTGCTTGGAAATGGAGAGAGTTCATGGGTGGGCTTTAAAGTCCCCTGTACCCAATGTCATGCAGCATCCTTCAACAGCTGTGTCTTCAGCTCCCCAGTGATGGTAGGAGATGCCCAGCTGCATTAGGCACATCATGTTTAAGAAAGTTTTCAGGGCCAGAAGAGTTTTTAAGAAAACACTCTTTCCTGAAGGTTTTCTCTATATAGAAGAAAATGTGTTTCAAGATTCAGCAGTAGATATTAAAAAGAATGTGTTTCTCTTCCAGGAGTTTGCTCAATGTGAAAATAAAAGCAGCCCTCATGCACAGAGAATCTGGAAGGTTTAGATTTAAAATTCATTGGGTTTTCTTGAAGTTTATGGGGGATTTTGTTTGTGTGGACATGAATTAAGATCCTCATCTGCATAAAATCATCAGAGAGCAAATGCCAGTTACGGATTAATAAACTGGCAAAAAATATATGTTACTCTTGATTTATCCATGTGATAAGATTTATCAAGAACACTGATAGCTTCTGTTAAAAAGAATGACTCCCTACTGAAAGTATAAAAACAAATGTAATGGCAAAAGTGATAACAGGCAGCCCACAATATGATCTGAACAGTAAGAAGCAACACACAAATTAGTGTTTGAAGTCCAGAGGAAAAGATGGCATTTCATATTTGCACTTGAGGGCTATATGAGCTCATTTGGGTCTGCAGGAGAGTGACTCTAAGCTAGAATAATGAAAACTGTGGTGCTACTGCCTCACTCATTGAAATGCCACTATACAAACTTAGGTCTCTGCTTCTGAATTTGAGTTGTTCATTGCTCGATGGGTTGGCACTTCCCTGTGTGATAGGCAAGGACTTTAAATGCAAATGTCTCCAGAGCCCTCCATCTAATTTCATTGCAAAGACCCACATTAGTTGTGCGTCATCAGATCAGCTCTGCTGTGATAATGTAAAAATGTTTGAGAAAATAATGTATGTGCCTCGAGGAAAAAAATTGCTCAGAGAAGAGGCTGAAATACGTATCTGGTGGAGAAAGACCATCCAGCAACTGACTGTCAATGTACTGTGCTGAAACCTTCAGTGTGACAAAGTGACTTCCTGAGCTGCTGTGCGTCTCTGCAGGGAGGGAGGTCATGGGCCACAGCTCCAGCAAGACACTGCAGTGCTGGGAAAAAACATTCCTGGTCTCCTCTCTGACCTTGGCAGTGATGATTTTTGAGGCCTCCTGCAAGGCTAGAGGATGGGTGGTTGAGGCATTGATGAGCTGTGATGTTGAATTTCTGTGCCTCAGTTTACCACATACTGCCAGGATTATGGCGCATTAACTGTAATTAAGCAAGGTATTTGGTGATTATTGCCCTCACCACTTAAAAAGAATGTATGAAACTTGGAAACTTTGCAGATGGTATGGGTAGAATGGAGTCTTACAGACCTACATCATCAATACCTGAAGGGGCCTACTGAAAGTCTGGGGTAGGAGTTTTTAACAGAGTGCAGGATGGGAGGACTAGGAGTAATGGAAATTGGAAGAAGGTGGACTTAGGCTGGATATAAGGAAGAAGTTCTTTACTGTGAGGGTGTTTAGACTCTGTAACATGCTGCCCAGAGAGATTGTGGATGCCTCCTGAGGCATTGAGCAACCTGGTCTAGTGGGAAGTGTCCCTGCCCATGGCAGAGGGGTTGGAAAGAGATGATTTTTAAGGTCCTTTCCAACCCAAACCATTCTATGATATCAATGATACCAATTAGTATGTCTTGTGTCAGCTTGGAGTGAGAACCCAGATCTAGGAGGGTGGCTTGAGAGCTGTGTGCTGTCATCCCACCCAAACACGCTGTGTGAGCCTGCTCATCACTGGGCGAATTTGGGGGAAGAGAGGGAAGGTTCATTCTCCCTGTGTGGCTGTTCCAAAAATTCACTTCTCTGAAGAATTACTATTTTTTTTAGTCTAAATTTATTCTTCATCAATTTACATCTATTTGTTCTTGTGCCAATATTCTTCCTCAAATTAAATAGCTCTTCTCTCTCCCTTGTGTTTACCCCCTTGATGTATTTATAGAAAATAATCACAGCCCCTCTCAGACTTCATTTTGAAAGCTAAATGAAGCAGCTTCTATGGTCTCCTCTTACAGCACCAGCTCCTCCCATTTACTTCTTTCTCTGAATTGGACATTGCTGAGCACAGGAGACTGCATGGGACAGGGCATTTCCAGCAAGATCGTGCTGCTTCCCAATGATGCTCATCCTGGCCTGTGCTCTGTAAAAAAATGTCAACACCTCTCCACAGTACCTGTGCATAGAGCTATCTGTCATGTTACCTTTGCTTTTTCATGGCCACGGTGTGTCAAACATCCATAAATATCCCATGCAGGACTAATGCTCCCACCTCATAAGCTTCCAGGTGCCCTTGGATATTCCTGCTGGTCCTTAAGCTCAGAATCATTAATTTCTTTGTGTTAGACTAATTCCTCTGTCTCTTTCTGTGCAATATTCAGGTTTCTCCTAGGAATGCTTCCTAGCTTTCCTCCTAATAACACCTTCTGCTCAAGCCAGGGGTCATTAATGAAAATATTAAGTGAAATAGCTCCTACTCCTGTACAATTTCTTCTTGTAACCTCCACCCAACTGGCTCATCCTCCTTTTGACCCAGTACATCAGCATCCCTCCTACAGTGTGGGTGGGGAACTAGTTGGTAGTACTGAATTAATCCACATCATTTCCAATGAACCTGATTTTCCATGTCAGCTGGTTTTGCTGAAATCCAAATAGGTTGTATGCACTGCTTTAAAAAGATGAAGATTCTTTTTATCACAGGAAGATAGTGGTGTAGCTGGGTGTGATCTATCTTGATGCACTTTCTCCTGCCACCATTTGCTTGCAGGGCCTTTCTGTTCAATGTGTTTTGAAAAGCCTTGCTTGCTTGTGAAATCAGACTAAAGAGCCTGTAGTTGTCTAGATTGCTTGTCTACACTTCAAAAAAAAAACCAACCTGAACATCATATTTTTCTCATTCTATCTGATTGCACAGGTTTATTAAATAAATCCTTGCCTTGTAGCTATCTTACATCCAGATTTCCAAACTGGTGCAGGGAGGGTGCTGGTTTTTCTTTAAAATCTATTGAAAAAAGACCAACAAATGAATCCCAGTCACCATGCCTTTAATAACAAGTGCAGGCAGATAAAACATCCTTGGAGACTCTCATTTTTAAAGCTATGTATAGGCAGTGCTCTCAATGCATTTAACCACCCTGCCAACTGCAAAAACTAGTAGTTTGGATATCATACAAAGCATTTGACAGAGAATGGCTGCAGAAAGACTTCCAGTGAGCTCTATTGTCATTAAAGTAGAATATCCTGTGTGGACACTACAACTTCGGTCATTCTCCAAAAACTGCAAGCTAACATGGAATTAACTGAACTGGTATGATAGATGGCTGTGTTATAATTGAATTAGTTGGGAAGCATTGACCTTTTTGATGTATAATGTCTCTGAATGTGAAGAACAAATACAAACTAATGCATTTATGAGTTTTCTGGGTGAGTTTAGCCATCAATTGGCTTGTGATAAATAAGACGTCGTACGCTCCAGTCAATGGAAAACATGTTTGCAGCTGCTGTGCTTGTATTTCTGTGCTCCGTGAAATCAGCTCTGCGGGTGCACATTACTCAGGTGTGGCTTTTACATTATGAGTGGACCCAAATGTGAATCCAAGTCCTCAGAGGACCTTACTCTTGCTGGGTAATGATGAGCCCAGCAGCTAGTGCTTGGTGTTAATTGTTTGCTCCCTGACTGTGTGGCCAGATTAGCTGACAACGACCTGATGGGATGGCTGCTGCTTCTGCAGCACCTCTTCATGTCAGAAGAGTTGTAGATCAATAGCTGTTACCTCCACAAAACATATCCAAATTCAAGTTAGACAGGAAATGCAATTAGAAGAGAGGAAGCTGTTTGCAAAGAATTCATGTTGTTTGTTCTTGTGGTGTTTCTACACCTTGGTCTGTCCAGCTCCAGAGCAGAAAATGAAATTTTGCTCTTTTATCTTTGTGTTTGGTTTGTGTTTGACAGAAAAATCATTATTACTCTAACCTGAGACATTTTATTAGAGCTTATTTGACCATGATAAATTCACATATTGCTACTTGCTACTGGAGAAAAATAAATGATCTGCAGATGGACAAGATGCTTAGTGAAACAGTGGGTGCCTGATCTGCCTCTTCAAATCCAGACTAAGCCTGAAAAGCTTATCCTTTGATTGTCTCATGTGAAATGAGCTGATGGGCACCTTCAAAATGACATGTCCTTGGGGTAGAAAGCTTGCAACCACTTATGACTATTTGCAAGCATAGATAATTCTGGGTGGCCACCTCACTCCCCCTTTTCTCCCCAGTTTGCATCTACATTTTTTGCACAGAAGAATCCCCAAACCCTTGTCCAGGTCTGAGACTCACCCACAGTCTAATGAGGAACCTACAGCTACAGTAGCTTCTCCAAGTTGTTATTGATTTAGGTAAAAGCATAAACGTTGCATCTTCCAGTTTGTGTGCCAGTCTCCTGCCTCAGGCTTTCTCTTTTCCTCTGTGGGATCAATTACCTCCTTGTCCTTTGCTGGCATGCCCTGCTGGAGCATGAATGCAGTGGCACTGTCACAGCAGTTTGGAGCAGAAGAATCTCTCCAATGCAGGACCTTGGCGCCAGGAGGGCCAGCCACAGACATTTTAGGGAGTACTCCAAAAATACATCTTCACAACTTAATTTTTGTCTAGGAAAAAAAGCACACCACTTTAGAGCCTCCAAGGTGAAGCCAGAGTAAGCCATGAAAGAGCAAACCAAAACCAACCAAGCACTGGCAGAATTTTTAAACTCATCTCATTGCTGCTTTTATACAACTCTGCCTCATTCTCTACCTTTGGAAGCTTCCCAAAACCCATATGTGCTTCTGATGTTCATCACTTCAAGTCCAGGTAGCGTCATTGCCTACAAGAAACTTTAAAAATAATTTTTAGCTTTTAACCTTTTCTAATACTTGGTGATGATGAAGTTTATGGTTCTGATACTGAAAGAATAAGGTGTCCATGTCATCTCCTTTGTCTCTTCACATAAGATTTAAATACAATAATGATACTTCAAAATTTTGTCTTGCAAATTCTGGCTGGGCCACATGCAAATGTTCATTGGTGGCAATGGTAGAAGCCATCTCAAGAGTGGCTCAGATAGGAATGAGAGGGGAGAGAAGTGCAAAGCAATAGCTGCATCATGCTTCTCAGCTTTAACCAGGAACTAAAACAAGTGCACTGCAGGATTCCCTGTGAAGTGTAGCCTTCTCCTCCATAGAGCAGTCCTGACTTTGAAACTTCGAGTCCAGAAGCTGGCATCAGCCTTTGTGCTTGACTAGTTCTTGATATCTTCTTGCTCTGAGAAATCCTTCCCAGCTCCAGCCCTGCTGTGAATAGGTGCGTCTCCTCAGCACAAAGCATGTGCTCTGCAGTGCTTCCCTGGGTGGCTGCTCTTTGGACTTTATCTCTTCTGGAATGACTTTCCTGAGTCCTCCTGGATTTGATGTATTCCCAAGCAAGTTACTTAGGATGCATCTGTCAGAGAGATCACAAGAAAAATCCCTTTAAGTATTAGGTATTTCCTGTGTGCTAAATAAATTGTGTTAAAAATGCCATGTAAAATGTGGTTCTACGTGGTCCCTTATTGATAAAGCAATTATGGAAGAGCTAGGCTTCAAGATGTGTATAATCCCCCAGACATTGCAGGAGGAATGGAAGGAATGGAAGGACTTAGAATAACTCACCCAGGGAGCAAACCTTGCAAACCTAATTAATTAAATTCAGTAGATATAGAATGAAGAAAGAATCATTCTCCGTATGACCTGCCCCTATTGAATGGGAGATAGATTGAAACCTTTCTAGCATTTAATCATATCTGTGGTCAAAAAGTCTCATACAGGATGTGGAACAAGCAGTTCACTATCTTCATAATGTAATTTTAGTTATTGTGGTCAATCTGTCTTTCATCTGCCATTCTTCCCTGTATGGGGAAGCACAACTTTCTGCCAAATTAAGATGTTATGATGCACTTTATTTTCTCATGCAACATCTCATGAGAATGATCCAGTGTCCTGTTACAGGGCTGTGACATGAGGAAGAATACAAGGGGATGGGAATATATGAAGATAGCATCCTCTTATTCTCTAATGGCAGTCAGATGGTGTCACACTGGCTGCTCCAGCCTTACCAGCTACAGTAGCAATCCCAGGGTTGCTGAGATCAATAGGCATTTTTGCTTACCATTTGAAATAGAGTGATTTAACCCCAGCCAAGCCTTGAAGACAAAGCCTGATGCATGCTACTGACTTGATCCTTGGATTGCAGACAGTGAACTTTGCACCAGATCAAGGTACAAGATGGGCAGAAGATGCCAGCAAGAAGAGTCTTATCAATTGAGATGTTCTGCCTCACTCTCCACTCCTGGACCGAAAACCCGTATGTCCCTTCAGTGGATTTTAAGGAAAATGCAGTGAAAGGAAAAACAATACAAGGAGCAGTGAACAACTCAGAGATCTGTGACAAAACATGTGAAAGAGTTCCTTTAGTGCTTCCCGGACAGGCCTGGTATGTGGGAGGTCAGGAGAAGGTCCCCTCCCAGGGAAGCTGGCCTTGGACCCTGCACAGCAGTTGTCTTTCCTTTTGACTCTCCACTTTGCACTGGCTCAGCCAGAACATGTTGTTTAATCCATGAAAGGCTCAGAGCATCTGGTTGATATGTGATCCCTATTCCCACGATGAAGATCCAGGAAACGGAAGTAAATAAAAGCACAGGGTCAGTGAAGCCTAAGGTTAAGTGGAGTTGTGCTCTTGCCCACCATCAGATGTGCACTGTAGGCTGTAGGACTGCTCTCCCAGTGAGATACTGTTTCCTTTAGCAAAACTAACAGAGAACATGGGAAACTAGATATCAGAACAAGCTAGAAAGCGATGTTGAGAGAGCAAAAGACAAAAAGGTGCAACTTTATTTTGCTAGGAAAAGACTTGGAATCAAACCTTTGCATCACAGTAATGGTTGCTTTCCCTGGGCTGAAATGAGGGCTTATCCTTTTAACTCAGCAAGGATTAGCAAAGACTCTTTTTTTCATTTTCCAGACCTCACAGCTGAAAATGAGATTGTATAGCCCTGTCCTACAGGATAGTGTAAGGCCCACTGGTGATGCTGTGGGAGATGCAAGGTGCTGAGCACAGATGGAGGCTTTACATGTTGGTGCTCCCCAGCTGAGTGTCCAGAGGTGTCCAAAGGCATGGGGATATTTTGCAGTTAATAAACCCAAAAGAGGATCAAGCACTAAACAAGTTACTGAAAGCTGTGACAATTTCTTCATTCCTTAATGTCTTCAGGAGAGAGTGCAGGCTTTTCTGGAAGATAGGTTTTAATCAAATGCTAACTGCTGAGCTAAACACAGCAATTACTGAGTAAAATGCTATAGGCTGTGTTATTCTGCAGACTGGTGAGCTAATAGTCTCTGCCGGCCTTAGAATCTTGATGGACATTTTAAAGGGATTCTATAAAAAGGCCATCCCAATAAATAATTACTCAGGGAGGTAAAAGCTAAAGCATTTTTGAATTCCTTGGTGACCACAAGAAATCTGAAGGCTGTTTAACGTATTACCTAAGTGCCAGTGAGTGCAGTTGGACATCTATTGATACAACTGGAAAGTCTCCTCTGCCTTCAGTAGGCATTTGGTCAGGTCATGGTCATCATGGAAAAGGTGCAAGGGCTAAAGACATCAGGGAGGTAGGGTTGTGCCATTTCGAAACATTGCTGGAGATGAAATATCTTCCTTGGGGTTCTAACACTCACAAGAAGGTTATTTTGATTTTCCTTTAGAAAACCTTGATGGACAAAACTTGGGGATGAGCCAGGACCCAACAGAGAGACAGATTGCACAGAAAATTCACCTGAACATGTAAGAAATCAGCACATACTTTGCACAGCTTGGAAATACCTTCTCCTCTCTGGAACTCAGTATGACAGGTTACACCTTCCCAAGAGTTCACGTGGAACAGATATGTCCTCAGCCCTACCTGCGACCCTACACAGCCTATTACTGAGCTGTGGTTGAGGAAACCTTGCAAAGTAGACAGGTGGTTACCTGTCATGCTTGCTGATACCTTTACCCATCACATTGAGTGGAACCAGTCCCTAAACAGCCAGGGCAATGGCTGAGCAAAGGTAACTGTGAGCCACTCTGATTCCATCTGTGCAGACTCCCAGTGCTCTGCAAGATGCTTGCTTCCTCCTAGGCGTTGCAAGCAAAAAGCAGGACCTGATTATTAGGTTTTTTTTTTTTTCCTTCCAGTTTTGAGGTAAAACTGAATGTGCCTGTGCTTTTGAGCATGTGCACTCCAAAAAGAGAGCTTACCTGTGCTGCTGCCTGAGAAGCACTTGAATTTTGCCCCTTTTGCTTGTGGAAACAATAAAAATATTGCTCATGAATATAAATAATTATTCTGTGCCTCCCTCAGTTGGTTAAACAAGCTTAAATATGAATTTACTTCTCTCAGTCATCTCATCAGTGTTTTTGAACATTTGTACCAATACTCAAAGATGCAATACATGGATTTATTTCTCATAGTCATTTATCCCAGCAAAAGACAGTTGTTCCCACACCCACTGGAAATAAATTCAACACAGCCGTGGGAAACTCATTAAGAAATTTTGACTGATATTCACAAAAATGTTTTATCTTCTCCATCCCATGTTGCAGCTACTTTTCTCTTTGTTTGTAAATAAATTGGAGGGAAAAAAATAATCCCTTCTGTCTCGGACTGCTGTCAAGGGTACTGCTCTGAAGAATTTGGCATATTCTCCAGTCAGCACATCTGGTATGGGTGGATGCTGTTCAACAGAATGATGATTTTTTTTTTTGGGGGGGTGGAGGTTGTTATATGTCAAGTAATCCCGTGCCAAAATCTCTTTAGCTGAGCAAGAAGTCTGCCTGTTATCAGTCGCTCACTGATAACCCCTGCCAGCTCAGAGATGCATCTTTCCAGACACAGCCTGCCTGTGTGCTGGCCACAGGAGCCAGCCTCAGCAATCTGGGTACCCTGCTGAGGCTTCAGAGGAAGTGCAAATATGGAAGGCTTAGTAAAAATAGCAATCTGCCAGCTACATAATGCTAAGTGCTATTTAATGATGCTGAAAGTTTTGGTATTTGTCTTTAGCCTGGGAGAGAAACCGGTGTTTCACCTGGAATGTGACATAGCAGGGGAGAAAGAGTCCTGTTTCATCTGGCTGTTCCCTTAGGGTTACTTTGACAGAATCACAGAATATCAGGGATTTGGAAGGGACCTCAAGAGATCATCTAGTCCAATCCCTCTGCTGGAGCTGGAACACCCAGACCAGGTCACACAGAAAGGCATCCAGGCTGAGTTTGAATGTCCCCAGAGAAAGAAACTCCACAACCTCTCTAGGCAGCCTGCTTCTCAGAAAGCACAACAGGCTGAGTCTTGTCTAATTTGAGTTAGTATTCCCAGCATAGGGCTTTGCTTTGGGCTTTTGATTTTTTTTTCTTAAACGTGAACGCAAAGGAGACCAAAGAATTGCTGTTGGCACAGAGGGCAAATATAAACCAGTCTCTGTACAATAAGCTGTACTGGTGTAGGACTGTTTTTTCTGTGTTTTAATACCCCCTGACTTCTGCTAACTGTTTAAGAAATGTCTGGGCTGAAGAAAGTGCTAAGCACAGTCATATTCTAGCTAAAATTAAATTAGTTTTTTTACCTCTCAGTAAAAGAAATTAATTATGAAATGACTTGGGAGTTCCTGAGAGCAGATCAAACACAGAGTTGATTGAAGGGGGTTCGATATGTTAAGCTCTTGTTCTTCTGAAGGCACAAAATTTCCTAGAGGTTGCAATAGAGGGGTGGCAAATGAAAGAGTGTGGACAAGCAGGAAAAAAAACCTTCCTCCCCATGGATGGGGAGTTATCAAGGTGGAGAGTGAGCCAGAAAGTTTCCCAGAAATAGCTAGTGAGAGTTTAAGGGGTGAAAGTCAGATTTCCTTTCCTGGGCTTTGCCCTCAACACGAGCTTCTCATTCAGTATCCATCAGCTTTTCCAGCCCTGTGCAGTTACTCCTGCAGACAAACAGAAAGCTCTGCTGCTGCTGTGAGAGGGCAAGACAGTGGCAACGTGTTCATTTTTGTGTCTCTGGGATTAGCATCGTGTATGAATGAGGGATGTGCTCTGGCTCTGGTGAGCAAATTGGGCTGAAATATTTTTCTATTAGACTGTGAGGAGCTGAGCACCATTTCTGCAGCTCTGTGGTACCAGGCAAGCTGGGAAAGGTGAGTGTGCAGATCACTAGACACCCCTGGCTCAAGGAGACATCTACACCCTGTGGGTCATTCTCTTTAATTTGGAAGGAGGGCAGGGAAGGTAGGAGGTCTGGGGAGAAGGTGGAGGCTATGGGGGAGCCAGACAAGGTAAGTGTGCCAGCCACTGAAGGAAAGAGGAGATGAAAGGGAAAAGAAGAGTGGAGAACAAAGCAGAGATGTCAAGGAAAGGTGGGGAGGGGAAATAAGAGAGGATGATGCTAAAATTAGGTGGGGAATGGGGACAGGGAGAGCTGATCTGGTGCTCTCCTCTTGGAGCTGCTGTCAAACCTGGCCTGGGGATCCAGGAAGAACTAGAGTCCAGCTGGAAAGGGGATGGAGGGGAGTGCCATTTCACATCTGCAGCACTACAAGCTCCCAAGAGAGGTTTTTCCTGACCCCAAGTGGGACAGTCTTGATGCCAGCAGACACTATTTCCCTCTCTCATCTCTCAAGAATCACCTTCTGCCTGGGACACACCATCTAATGCCTTTCTGTGGGGGGAGAAAAAAAAATTGTTTATGAATCTATACATGTTTAACTGTTTCAGACCACTTTTTGCAGTTGTTCCCAAATTATATGCTACTAATCACAGCCTACAGGAAGCTAATGAAACCTATGCTATCAATTAAATGTAATCTCTGCTTGCTGACGGGGAAGTGAGGAAGGCAAAAGGCAAAATCACCACACTTTATTCTGGCTGCAGCCTGGCTCTGGGGCATGGCTTCTCCCAGAGCATCTTGATTTGAGAGATTTGGGGCTTAAGGAGCTTTCAGTTGTTGCAGATTCTCAGCAGGCTTTTACAGAAGGCAGTTCCATACCACAGCTACACCTGGGGCCAGCTAGAACACACTGAGACTGCTTGACAGGGGAGTAGGGGTTGATGCATGTCCATTGCAGCTGAGTGGGTCCTTTTCCTCCCAGGAGGAGTTCAGAATTATGCTGCTGGGGATTTCCTGTCAATCAGGGGACTGTTGATCAGACATCCTCTTGCATAATCAGGGAATTCATTATTGATCTCATTCTTACTTTTATTATGCTCCTCAATTTTCCTCTGGACCAGCTTTTGCTATGAGCACCAGCTCTGGAAACCTCTCAGAACCTGAATAAAACCAACTAAGACCAGCTAGACTGGGACCCAGGGGTAAGAAATGTTTATTCTGAAATGTAATTCTGAAGGCTACAGAAGGCTACAGTAAGCTCTTGTGCCCGTTCTGGTGATACGTGTGCAGGCTCTATAGGAAGTGGCATAGGGCTGAAATCATCCAGCCGTGCAATTTGAGAGTAAATGGCTACTTAAAACATAAAACAATCTGACAAAAGCTTGGAAAATGGGGCCCAAGGACAGTGTCTCTTTCAATGCTGTGAAGCAGCAGGAAGAATAAATGTATGATAAGTATGTTTTTTCTTCTGTTTATAAGTGTACATTTATATTTTCTCATGCTAGCTGCTATGTGTGTTACGTGTATTATATACACACACTGAATTACACACAAAATTCAGTAGAAGGACATGCACATCACCGAGTTTCAGACCAAAACTCCCTCCTGACCTCTAGTTTCTCCCAGGAAAGCCGAGATATATCTTCCTAAGGTTGTCAGAGTCCGCAAAACATACTTTTATGCCAGTTTGCCCCTAGTGGTCTGACAGCCCTGACATATGTGTTTGTGCCTAATAACCCTTTTGAACTGGTTCATTTAGGAGAGAAAAGCTGATCGGCCACTTCCCAAGCGGTGCTAATGAGATGAAAAGTCAAGCCTTTGACGTCCTGCTGCTTCTTTCACCCAGCAACACCTCTATTAAAAACTCCCTGCAATATTTTCTGGGTGGTGTGGCAAGCCAACCATCAGCCAGGAGAGGAGGGATGCTCTGATCCAAGGTAAGCTCTTGCCTTCCTGGACTTGGGGTGAGTGTGCCCTGGGGGGGCATGTGCATAGCAGCACACGCAAGGTGGGGGGTGTGAGGGCATCCACCTTGCTCACCCACCAGACTCATCTCCAAAAGAGCCACAACCCACCTAGTAACAGGGAGGATGGCACCACTAGCCTAACAAGAGGTCAGGCATGGCAGGCAGGCAGCCATCCAGCCTGGGCATCAGTGGCCTTTGCTCCCCAAGGGAGGTGGGTGCACTGGGGTGGGAATTGGGGTGCTATGTCCCTAAATGGGAAAAGCCCCCCTTTCCCGTTGAGCATCCTCCTCCTCTGTGCTCCTGTGGGTGAGCTGTCCCACTCCGCCCTGATTTGGGGTGCAGGGAGGGAGGAAGAGGGAAAACAGTGGGGCTGACAGTGGGGTGGGGGCTGCTCCCCACCGCTGGAGCCAGGGGGCTGCGGGGCTCGGGGGGTCGGGACGAGTCGTTCCGACCCTCACCCCCCTCAGCAGCTTGAGAAGCTGCGTGAGCGGCCGGGANAGCCCCCTCCCTCCTTCCACTTCTTCCCTCCCTTCCCTCCTCCCCTGCCAACCTGCTGCCGCCTTTGTCAGCGCAGTTCGGCGCTATGGCATCCTGCTGGGGCTTCAGGCTTGGGCTCTTCTTCCTCCTCCTCTTCCTCCTTCTCCTGGCTGGGAAGCGGCTGCTGCAGCAGCAGAGCCAGCCCTGACGGGCAAGAGGCAGGCAGAGTCCCCAGGTGAGCTCCAGGTGCGGGGAGGGGGGGGCGTGGATGTGGAAGGGGANGCTGCTCCCCACCGCTGGAGCCAGGGGGCTGCGGGGCTCGGGGGGTCGGGACGAGTCGTTCCGACCCTCACCCCCCTCAGCAGCTTGAGAAGCTGCGTGAGCGGCCGGGACTCGCCCTACTAATCACACTAANCTGACGGGCAAGAGGCAGGCAGAGTCCCCAGGTGAGCTCCAGGTGCGGGGAGGGGGGGGCGTGGATGTGGAAGGGGACACTGGAGACAAGCGTCCTCCGTTTCCCAGGGATGCTCTGAGGACCGGGGCTGGCGGGGGAGGGGGCTTCAGCCCTGGTTGTCCCCCACCCCCGCTGCCTAAGGGCAGGTAGGATGTGTGCAGGTAAGAGACACACCCCCCACCACCGGCTGCCCTGCGGTCCCGTCTCTTTGTCGGAGAAAGCTGGTGGGGGGGGCACACAAAAAAAATCGTGAAACTCCATCTGTGACTTTGGCGGGTGCACTTCAGTCCTGCACATCTGGACCTGCCAGCTGTGAAAGAGGGGGAAGAGTGACTGACTTCCACCTTGGGCCCCGGGCCCCCCAAATGCCAAGCAGGGAGCCTGGGGAGTGCTGGGGATGGGGGCCAGGGAAGAAACATTCAGTCAGGACTGGGGTGGCAGTGGGGTTGTATATTTCCTATGCTAAAAATCCATGTTGCCCACAGACAGGATATATACCCGTCATTTTACTCAATTAGACCTTTTTACTGTCCCCTTAGGCAAAAATTTTCAGGGTAGAACGAGACTTGGATGTGCTTTGATTATGTATGGAGAGGACAGGGTTTGTGTGTGTTTGTATGGGCTGAGAGTTGGCAAAGAATACCCAGGAGCGTGTGATGCAGTAATAATTCAAGTAATTTATTGCACAGTTTTAGGTGGATTGTTTGCACTTTTCCAGATCATGTAGATACTTTAACCTGGATTGCATAACTGAACAATGCAAATAATAATCAGCTTAATGTCATCCTGCAAGGAAAATCAATGGCAGACCTCGTTTGACTTGATCCCTGATGTGTCTGTGAGGATAAGCTGCCTTTATCCACAAGTTCGTTGCTAATTTATGCACTGGGAGCCTTAAAAAATTGCTGAATTCTGAGGGGCAGGGGGACTGAAATGTTGTGCAGAGTGCTTTCACATCAGAGCCTGCCTCTTATCAAGGAGCTGGGTTGGTCAAGTGTGGCTTTCCAAGGCTTGTTCATCCAAGATAAGAGCCAGAAAAGAGAAACTTCTTCTGGTGCTGCTACTCACCAAAGCTCCCGGTGAACAGCGGATGCGGTTCGGGGTGGGATGCTCAGGAGTGTGCAAAGAGCATCGTTTTTGTGCAGAAGAGCAGGGAACTGCCAGTGAGAGTGGGTGCACAAGCCCTGAGAGCTCCTGATCTGCAGGCATTTGTCCCCTCTGGTCCTGCAGGAATGAATAAAAATCACAGCAGCGAGGTGGCAGCCAGTGCATCCTCCACCTGCCCTGGGGACGGGAGCCCACCCTGCTCCCGCACAGCCCAGCCAGGGTTCCAGAGGAGGCTGCCTGCATCGGGCTGCTCTTGGAAGACTTTCCTCTTCTATGGAAGGTGGAGAGAAGCGAGGACCATTGCGCAGGCAGGGCTCCCAAGTGCGCTTTTTAGTTTTCTTTTTAATGAGCAGCAGAAGGCAGGGGGAGGAGGGAGGAATAAGGTGTGTGGAAACAGACATTGTTTCCCTGTGTCCCTTCTCTGTGTGTGTGTATCTGGTAGAAGCCAGCTGGGGCTCAAGATGCTCAATCGTTCATCAGAAATTTCTCACTGTTTTGACAGGGATTTGTGAGTATGGGTGCAAACAAAACCCGATTTCCATCTCGATGTGTTATATGTCTCATGCCAGGCATGCCTTGTTTCATAGTATCTGGCTCTGGGAAGGCAGGCTGAAGGATTTATGAGCTGAAGTTAATAGTAAACCAGCATATTACTGGCTCTATATTAACACTCTTTTGCACTGGAGTAGCTGGCTCTTTCTGGCGGAATTTATGTGAGGATTTGCTGGCTCTGTCTGTTGTCGCCGTTATGGAATTACAGGATGGCCCGTTAGTCACCATGGGGGGAAGAAAAACAAGGATGTTGCTTCCCTCTTGGCAGGGAAATCAAAGGGAGAGGGGAACGACGACTCCAGTGACTGCATCTGTGTGTTAGATGCACAAAGTGTGGATGCAAGGAAATGGGGAGAGTGGATCTGAGAGGCACAAAGAACAGGGAAGGAAATGAAGGAGGAAGTAACGGGGGAAGATAACACTGTCTGTCTGCCACTGGCCACAATTCAGGCTTATCCAATGCACTTTGCTACCCCACAGCTGCACAGGAAAAGTCTTGTGGTAGGACTTTGCCTTAAACTCATGCTGGGATTTATCAGCCCTGATGTGTGCTGCCCTTAACCCATACAGTGGGGCAGGGTTTGGGCTGAGGGGGCAGTGGGGGAAAGCATCCAGCAGTTCTAATTTAATGAAATCCTGTGGATGGTGAATTTATAGGGTGGTCAGAAAGTGTGGGGAAGCCCCCCACCCCAGTGCTGATGTGGGAGGTGGTAAGGAGGTAAAAAGCATTTGGACTTTTTGTGGGAAAGCAGGTTGCAGGTAAGAGTATGCAGGTTCCCCTGGTCTGGAGGATAACAAGGGTGATGTCTTATGGAGGTTTGATTCCTAAAGATACCAGAAACTATAACAGTATATTCCCTTTGTGCAGCAGAAAGCACCACTACAGATGGAGCTTGCATCTGTAGTGCTCTTGGTCTTCTCCTCCAGAGGCTGAGAGAGCAGGTTAAGGATGAGAGCTCAGTTCATTGTTCTTGGTGCAGGTCAAGAAGGCATTGATTTGTGGTAAGCCTGGAGCTCATCTGTGCACAAGGAGAGTCGGACCCCATCGACTCACTGTGCAATGTGATACTGTACAAGTCCATACTGGGATGTAATTGTGCCATTAGAGTGGAGAATGTCATATCTTAGGAAGCCGAGTCAAAGTGCTCCTCCCAGTGTTAATATACCAAAAATCATTAAAGATGAGATGTTAAGCAGCTCCTTTGGAGCTGAAGGTAACTAAGCTAAATCCTGTCCTCATGTGTGCCTAGCTCCCTGTCTCTGGAGACCAGTGTCAGTTTGGGGGTGGTGTGGAGGGTATGTGTGGCTGCTGATACTGGAGGTAAGGCATGAGGACATTAGGAGAATTGAGGCCATCTGAGGAAGCCCTGTGCTGCTGCTTGTTCTGAGAATACTTTCATTCACTTCTTTTGACTGAGTTGTGACCCTCTACCCTCTCTGAAAGGGCTTCCTGTGCTTATTTCAGGTCTTTGCATTTATGTGCTGTGTCCAGATCTATTCTGGTCCTGCTTTGAGAGCTAATGAATGAACGTGGACATAAGAGCTGAGATGGTGCACGGCCAAGTGCTTGGCACCTGAGCTGTGGCAGCTCCTGGGGTGACATGCCAAGAAGCACCTGTCTCTGTCGCAGGCTGTTAGGAGGCTTGACAAGAGACAGGGGAGCTTAATGTGCCACTAAAAACCTTGGCACTGTGTTTTTACATCCCTCACTCAGAAAACAAGATTTCAAGGCCCTCTTGTATTCTCTCTGTGGGGTAATACCCATTCTCATGTCCAAACTGAAGCCCAAAGGTATCTTTCTCACCTGTGCTCTCACATCAGAAAGCTGTTTGTGAACAGTCAAGGGATGAAGAGGAAATTATTCCAACTCCTATCTCAAGGCCCACACCTGATTTTTGCAACCCGGTTTTCAATTCCCACCTCAGGTAACTGAGCTTCAGTTGAGCAAATTGGCCAAATTCCCATCAGATCTTTTCTCATCATCCTCATCTTAAAGCCTCTGTTCTTTCACAACTTTACAGTGACTGCCATCTCCCAGGCTTGGGTCTGGTAGCAGGGGGTCCTGGGCTCAGCCAAACCAGGTCTCTTCTGCTTGGGGTCTGGGCTTCATTGCATCTGCCTTATTGCTTGGGAGTGGATTGGAGTCCCCAAACCAGGGCTCCTTGTTGGGGCTAGGTAAAGGCATTGTGAAATTTGGGGTATCCAGGGCTTCCACTGAGCTTGTCATCACACAGCACCTCAGAAAATCAGACCTTACCTAGGTTTTGAAGGATTCATAGGGTTTAGAAACCTGAATTGAGGTTAAATCCTGGGATGGGAGAGGTGGCCTCAGAATGGCTTGGAACAAAATGAAAAATTTCAAGAAACTGTACCTAGGATATACTCACTGAGATGAGACAGTCAAGAAAGGAAGATAGGGAGTTTTAAGAAATATATTCTTGCAAACTGGCTACTTGTATGTTTTAGCAGAAGTGTGAGTGGGGAGGAAGCTGAGCTCTGGCAGGGAGCGTACAGAGTGTGTATGAGCCTGTGAAAACTCATATCCAGGTAAGGGTTTTGCAAGAAGCTGTGAAGTTAGAAATGGAAGGAGATAGTTGCTTTCACTGATATTTATCCTGGAGGTGACACAGACAGATTTCCACTCTTGCCCCAAATGGCATATTTATAAAGTGCAGTAAATTGACTTGCTGTGCCAGTTCCTGGCAACTGGGAAGGTCTCTGATCCCCATGTGTGGAAGTTTACTCTGGAAACACTTGGTGGCTCTGGTGACAAACAGAGGAGTCTGGACATAGCTTGGGAACCTGACTTTCATTGTGAAGTGTCAGAGAAATACAAAGGCAGGCTGTTAAGGAGGCTGTACCCCTGAAGATGTGCTGTTGATAAAGAGAAAGGGGATACAAGCATCCTCCTCCAGGTTTTAGCCTAACTTTGTGTGGCTGAGCACTGAGCAATAGAATGTTTTGGCTCTTTTGTCAGTCAGCAGAAGGGTAGTGCTGCAATGCATAATGCACGAGCTTTAAAAGCAAACACTCGTGCTGCGGAGGTGTTGGAAAATCCCTGTAGCCATTGGTTTCTGAGAGCTGTGTTTACAATCACAGAGATACGTTCATGTTGCTGTGGCTCAGCTTCTGATCATACACAGCAGAGAGATGCTACTTAAGTAATGAGACAAGTTCTCATTTGGAGATTGGTTTCACATTCTTGTGAGCAACCCACAGTCTTTCTTTTTTCCCTTCAGTGGGGTTTGCTACCAGAGCTGGTGCATGTTGGCTTCTGACAGTTTATAACATCAGGGCACGATAAAGGGCTACAAGAGAGGGAACAAGAACCCTGTATTGCTGGAGCAGTGCTCAAGAGTCCTGAGGTTTTTGTCTGGGATGTGACTTCTTAAATGAGTACTAAGAAACCTTGCAGCCTGACTTTTGTGCTTTGCCATTTGAGGTGGCTATTCTCCACTTGAAGGAGAAACTAATTCCAGGGATCATGTAAGTGAGGGAGTGAAGGGAGGAAGCTACTGTTCCTTTTAGGGGAGGGGAAAATATTTTTGTCTTTCCTATCAGTACAAGTAACAAAAACAAAGTGACCAGCATGGGATTTGTCAGACTGCATCATCCTGTGCTGTGTTGCTGAGTAGCCAACAGCAGACACCAAGGATATTCACGGTAGGGAGATGAATGATGATCAGCCCCCCCATCAATGTCCTTTCTTATTCTAGAGGTTGATTTCAGCTCTGAAAGTAGGGGGGTTTCTATCCTTCCCGAGAGGTTTGCTAGCCTTAACTGTGCTTGCTGGAGCTGTTCTTGTTATCCACATAAATGTGCAGCCCCTGCTCTCCACCTCTGCTCTCTCATTTCAGGCTTGTGAATGGAGCCCCACTCCCTGGGCTTCTCTGGGAACACATCACTGAAGAGGATGTTCTCTGTCCTTGGTAGTTCTCAGTCTTCAAATCCACCCTGATTGGCAGCCAGCCCTCTAGCATCTGCTGGACTGGTTTCAAGATTCAGTGGAAATTTTTTCTTCTGCTTAACTCTTTCTGCTCTTTTCTGCATTTCATGCTTTACAGCTGAAATGGGACTCAGTTTTTTCATGTGCAGGCATCAGGCAGCTGTTCTATTCCTGAATCATTAACTTAGGAAAACTTATTTCTGGAATAAGTGCCATGGTATCCAGAGAAGAAAATTTGGAGTAGGGAAGAAAAATGTTTTTAAATAAAAAAGAGGGTAATTAGATGCTCATATAACTTCTAAAAACAAGACAGAAGTTTATTTTCAAAAAGTCTTCTGAGAGCTGTTTGCAGTCAGATATGAAAACAGCTGGAGTTGTCATGGTGTGGTAGATCATCCCTGGTTAGTCTGGGGCTAGAATTATTGCCAAACAATTTGACATGTCTGTGCTTACAACCTCCTACAAGTTGGTAAGAAATTCTGTGAAAGCCCCATACAGGCAGGATGGGATTGTCTGTCTGCCTTTAGTTCAGCCCCTCCAAAACTTCTGCTGTTTATTCATTTGCTCACTTTAGTTGACACTTGACATTAATGACCCTCCTTGGACAAAGTCCTGATTCCATTTTAGTATTGATTTAATCAATGCTAGGATTACACTCTGGAGTTCAGAAATGGAAGGATGGGTTATACAAGTAAGCCCTTGACTGCATGGCTGAGGTGTCAGGTCCCCTCTATGGCTGAATTACAAAGTCCTGAATATTATCTGTGGATGCCTGACAATCTTTTTTTTGTTTGCTGTTGTGTGTTTCTGTAGAAGTGGAAAGCAGTATCCAGCCTAAACAACAAAACACACTTAAACTATGGAGTGCAACCAGGAATCCTCACTCTTCCTGGTGAAGATCTTGGAGGAGCTGGACACGAAGCAGAATACTGTTTCTTACCAGGACCTCTGCAAGTCCCTGTGTGCCAGGTTTGATTTATCCCAGTTGGCCAAGCTCAGAAGCGTGCTGTTTTACACCGCTTGCCTGGATCCTAATTTCCCAGCGACTCTGTTCAAAGACAAAATGAGATGCACTGTAAACAATCAGCAATCAAAGAAAATCATGGTTGCAGCAGATATAGTAACAATATTCAACCTCATACAAATGAACGGGGGAGTGGCCAAGGAGAAACTTCCAGTTGCAAGGCAGAAAGTGAAGAAGAAGGAGTCCTTTGAGTCTTGCAGATCTGACACGGAGATCTGCAATATGGCAGACTGTGGTCCCAACTGTGAGCTGAATGACCAGGAGTTCAACCGGGACTTTCCAGTCAGAAGGTCATCGAAATGCAGAAAGATGGACTGCAAGGACTGTCAGCAGTTTGTTCCCTCATCAGAACCCAACTTTTTACTTGCTGTTAATAAGGAGATGAAGGGCCGGGCTGCCTCTCTGGACAGGCTGCAGGCCCTGGCATCCTACTCCATTGCCACGTCTCCACCATGCGAGATGCAGAGTACATATTTCCCCATGAACATTGAAAATGAATCTATTTCAGACCAGGATTCCTTGCCTATAACTGGAGGCATAAAAGAAACTTTCATTTCAAATGACGAGCCATTTGTGATGCAGTCGTGTGTCCAGAAAAGAAATATATTCAAAGAAGATTTTCATAATCTGATTACAATATCTCCCAACTTAATACCATCCAACAAAAAGCCAGAAGATGGACACAGACAGCCTCAGAGCAGGAAAGAAAGCTCTAAGCAGGCTTTTTTCAACCACAGCTTTGAAATGCCATACAGCAGCCAGTACTTGAATCCAGTTTATTCTCCTATACCAGACAAAAGACGAGTGAAGCACGAAAGTTTAGATGATCTTCAAGCTTCAACATATTTTGGCCCAACTACTATTCTTGGGCCCCAAGACACCAAAAAGTGGACTGGAAAGCCACCTAAGCAGACTGCCTGGCCAGCTAAAAGTTGGAGTTTGAATACTGAAGAGGTACCTGACTTTGAACGATCATTTTTTAATAGGAAGCAGTCTGAAGAGAAGCCACGGTACCAAAGTTCAAACAACCCATCTCCAAACTTTCCTTCAGCTGACAGGCATCAGTCCTACCTAAACGTGAAGGAACAGCAACCAATTATGCAGGCAAACTACGCCGTCAAACCAAATGGGCATAAACCCAAGGAAATTCCTTCTATTCTGGAAGTGGAGAAGCATGAGCAAGTCAAAAAGTTCAAGGATAAAAGCATCAATTGTACCTCGGTTCAGATCTTGAGTATTGACAGGACCACGAGTGTTGGGACACAAACGGAGCAGCAGATTCTGGAGCACAAGAAGTGCAAGGATTTGTGTGTGGGGGGACAAGGCAAGTATGGGGAGAGGCACTCCCTCAAGCAGTCGGATGATGACTCTGAAATCGTCAGCGATGACATCAGTGACATTTTTCGGTTTTTGGATGACATGAGTATCAGTGGGTCAACAGGAGTGATGCAGTCCTCCTGCTACAACAGCACTGGCTCCTTGTCTCAGGTGCACAAGTCAGACTGTGAGAGCTCACCTGAGCATAATCTGACTAAAATCTCCAATGGGAATGCCTGCAGCAAACTGGATAAGCTGGTGCGGGCAGATGTCAGTAACACGGATGATGAACTCAAAACCAGCGTCTGCAAATTAGTTTTGAGGATTGGAGAAATAGAGAAGAAACTGGAATCACTCTCAGGTGTCCGAGAGGAAATCTCCCAAGTCCTGGGAAAATTAAGCAAGCTGGATCAAAAGATTCAGCAGCCGGAGAAGGTCAGCGTCCAAATAGATCTCAATTCTCTGACGAGTGAGGCTGCGTCTGATGAGAGCAACTCCCCGCAGATATTTCAGTGCCACAACACTCCTCATGGAGGCAAACTGGAGAACAACCCAGAGTGGTGCTGTTCAGATGCCAGTGGAAGTAATAGCGAGAGTCTTCGAGTAAAAGCCTTAAAAAAAAGTTTATTTACTAGGAGGTCATCAAGGTCACTGACAGAGGAAAACAGTGCGACTGAATCCAAAATAGCAAGTATTTCAAACTCTCCCCGAGACTGGAGAGCTATTACTTATACCAACCAAGTTGGTATTACAGAAGGGGAGATGAAAGAGAGAGATGGAGGAGAAAATAAGGACTGGCACAGGAAATCTAAAGAGGTAATTTCAACTTTAAACTCTCATACCCAGCATTTAAAAATAATCTAGTTATGAATGTCTTCTCAAGTCATCACAAGCCTCAGGGTAAGACAATACTTTGCCCAGCTGTATTATATCTGTCTTTATTGTTGTCATCATTGAGTGATTTCGTACCTATATCTTCTTTCTTGGCAGCTGCAATATGGTCAAGTTGTTCCTTAAAAGCATTTTCCTCTTTTGAAAAAGGGAGGATGGGAGTGTAATGCGTGTGAGATCTTTGGAAGATGATGGTGGCATTTATCATCGGTGGTGATATAATGAGGCTGGGTAATTAAGTTGGTGAAAAAGGCGTGAGGAAAATTGAAATTCTCCAGTGATTGTTTTAAAAGGGATATTTTTCAATTGCGTTGTGACAGCTTTTTTTCAGAGAACTATGGGCATATTTAAAAGCCAAAAAATGGATTCATGGATTCAAACAGTTCAAGAAAAGCATCCTTGTTCCTGTGTTCTGAAATGCAAACTGTAGTTACGTTCTCTGTTGCTGACTTTCATGGTCATTTACATGAATCTTAAATCTCCCCCTGAGGAAATGTAGCATAGATGAGGTCTTGCTTAGGTTGGTCAGAAACCTCTACCCATCCTTTATGGCTGATGTCATGTTGCAACTCAGTTAAAACTGTGCATGGTGTGGATGGTGTTTCCTGTTTCATGGAATATGGAGAGGGTTGATGGTCCTTCGGCTCCCTAATCAATCAGGACCATGATGGGCATCCTGTTTCCCTTTGTGGGAGAAATGAGGCCAGAGAAGGAAGGAGTTTGACAGAAGTGAGAGCAGCTGGATGAACAAAAATACCCTCATGGGTTAGTTATTTGCAGGTTGAAGAAGGGGAAGAAGGTTGCCCTTAGTAAGCCCAAAACTTGGGATTTCTGTACTTTGATTTGCCCAGGATGAAATGCTGATTTTGAAAGTCCCTTTCTCTCACCTACAGCCTATGATTGCCACTGGATTGATACCATGGAGGGTAGTGTGTCAAGGGGATGCTACTTAAGGGCTTCCCAGAGGACTACTTCAGGTTAACAGTCAATCTGGAAACAGAAATCTGGAAGCTTATATGAGGATCTTAGCTTTTTCAGATCAGCTCGGCTTTTCTGCACCTAAGAGGCATTTTCAGAATAGTTCTAGAACTGTAAACAGTACAAACCATACATTTCCTCTGCTGCATCAGCTTTGTGTTCATGCTATGGTGAACATGGAGTCATGTCTGTAAAATACCTCTTTGGTCTGGTTGTGAGAATGGGATTAAGCCCATCCAAAACAATGTCTTACCTGGTATTTCTTTTATTATGGCTTAAGCAGGATCATACAGTGATTCCGAAAGGGATATCTCTGTCCTTTGTGTTTAACCCCCTCATAGTCCTGTTTCTTCTCTCAAATTCTTTTGAACCCTATTGCAGGCAGACAGGCAATATGAAATCCCACAGCCACATAGACTGTCTAAGCAACCAAAAGATGCTTTCTTGATTGAACAAGTCTTTAGTCCTCATCCCTACCCTGCATCGCTCAAGTCACACATGAAGAGCAACCCACTCTACACGGACATGAGGCTGACAGAGCTGGCTGAAGTGAAACGTGCCCAACCATCGTGGACCATAGAGGAATACACAAGGAATTCGGGGGATAAAGGCAAGATTGCAGCATTGGATCTACAAGTGAGTCCTGTTTGTTTCATTTGAATGGTTTGATTGTGAATAGATGCTATCAGAATATGCATTTAAGAAGGGATTTGGGTAGCTCAGGAAGGAACTGTGCAGTGATGAGCCTCTAATCTTGCTGATCCCTATCCATCCTGGCCAGGGACAAAGGAAAATATGGCTGTTTGACTTGTGGATGGTGATCCTTGACAGGCAGGTGCTCCCAGTTTATTCTGCAATGGAGAGACAACTGCTAAATCATTGTGGTGTTAGTAGCTCTTTAGAATTTAGTTTAGGGGTGCAGAGACAAACTAGTCCCCAAATGCAGCAGGGCAGAGTGTTGCAGAATGTGGCATCGCTACTTTGTCTTCTGTCCTTCTTTCTGAATTGTTCACAGAAAATTAAGGTGTAAGGGCTTTTCCCCATTTTGCTAGGGATATAAGACAAAATTCTTGAAGAAGACATTCACTACTATCACTTGTATTTGAAACACATCCCTGCTGCAGTTTTGAAGTGGCTGTTGGAAACCAGAGTAATGGTTTCCAGGAATTTACTGGGAGACAAATTTTAAATTGAAAATCTTTGCAAGTTGTAGTGTATTTGAAATCTGGGACTGAGTGCTCACGTTGGATACATTGTCTAGCCTGATGAACTAGAGTGATTTTCTAGGAAAGGAGGTATCTGAGCACAGATTTGAAGAGGAAATGTGAAGGATGCCATTCAAGCTGTGCACAGACCGAACAAACATTGCTGTATTTGATCAGGAAACTAAAATGCCTCACATAGTGAAATCCACACAGATCTCTGTATATAATTTATATAATTTATATGTATTTATACAGCAACATGTGGAAACACTTGGGGGGGAATGGTGCTGACCTCGGGCATTTTGGGCTCCCAGTGTTTGTGTGCATTCCCTGGGGCAGAGTGAGCTGCCTCAGAGCACTGCAGGCTTGGCAACACTTGGGGTCCATTGACTTACAGCTCAGGGCTTTATGGGCATCTGCACTAACCCAGCTGTGTGGTCAGCAATCTGTCTGTGCAGTGCAGCCACACTCGGGCACAGCCTGCTTGCCTCCAGAGCTTCTCTGACAGGGAATGCATCAGGCAAGAGCCTGAGGCTTGAGGCTTCATGCCAGCTCTTGATGACTCAGTGCTGAGTCTGGGGAGCCTAACCCTGCTCCAGACCTGTCAGGCTGAGCCCAAGGGGAACATCAGGATGCTATGAGGAGAACCTGCTTAGCCTAAGGAGATCTGCCAGACCTCAGCACCATGCTTTAACTGGTTTGGAGTTAAAACCCTTAGTCCCACACTGCTTTAGTGCAACTACCAGGAGCATTTGTGCAGGAATTCGTGCACAGCTTCACCACTTGGCTCAAGTCTTGTGACCTACCCTGTCTTTGCCAGCCTCTGTGCTATGGCTGAGGTGCACTTGGAGAGAAATTGGGTAGCACAGGGACCAGGCTGCATTGTGCCATGGCTGTCCGCTGCTTCTTGGGTCTTAAAACCTTTAGAGTTTTACCAAGCTTCTCTCCCTGGCACTGCAGGCTGTGTGCTGGAGTAGGGATAGGCTAAAAGAGGTTCCTCTGCCGCAGGCAGTAGCAAAGCATCCCATACCTGCTGCACAGAGGCATCAAGGGAGGTGATATTTGGAGGCAAAGCTCCTCTGGGAGATGTCTTCCCCATCTGCTCCTTGTAGGAATGTTTCATTCCCTGTAAGCAGCTCTGCACGACACTGAGCAAACCAGAGAAATCGGCTTATTGCCATCATTTATCTTTAGGATGAAGGTGATAAAACTTTACTGGTTTGATTCTCTCTCTCCAAAAGGACTGTCAGAATGGCACCTATTCCACAAAGCCCATGTCTAGACTTTTTAATAGAGCTTACCAACAAACTTGAAAAATAGACACAGACTGATGAGTGTTTTTCTTTCTTTCACAGTGATTAAGTTTATTAGAACTGAAGGTAAATACATTATGCTTTAATGAACATTCCTGTGTCTGGCAATGAAATGGGAAAGGAAGCTGATTAACAGTAATGGGCCTTTTTAATAATGCATCTTCCTTCTGAAGTAGTTAAAAGGTCAATACCAAGGCAGAGAGGTCCAAAACTGTAAATTCCTTGAAGCATAGCTTGGCTACCTTTGGGGTTTTCCTACTTGTTTACTTAAAATTTCTCCTGGCACTTGACAACTCTGCAGGATTTTTCCTTCAACAAAGAAAAAAAAAGAAGAAACTGAAAGAGTACAGTCAGTACAGTCAGGCCAAACTTTATCCCAGGGGTGGGTTCTGTGTGAGATGGCATCACTTTGCTCTCTGTGTGATGATGCATCCAGTGGGAAAAAACACTGTCAGGCCACTTTCTGATGCCTTTAGGGATGGGGTTAGTGATTTTTTTTTTCAGAAGATTGGTGCAAGTCATTCAAGAGCCTCAATGGTACAATCTCAGACTCTGCTGAAGGTCTCTGTTTCAGTATGCTAGTGCTATCACAGAGATCTCCATCAAATAATCATAAACCCATTGCTCAGATTAATTGTTTACTTCTGGAGTAGCTATAAAAACACTTCTTCTTCTAATTCTTTTGTACATAAAGCAAACAGTGCTGTCAGGCAAATCAAGGATTCAGCCACTAGCTCGTGGCCACAAAATCTGAATTAGCCAATTAAAGGCTTACTCAAATCCCTCTCGAGTCAGCTGGAGTTTCTTTGTGTGGAATCCAACAAGCTTTGGATCAGCTCTGTTATGAGCCCAGAATGGTGTGTGTTAGGATATTCTTGCTGGAACTTTTTTATGTGGAATCTTTTTTCAATTTTTTAAAGAAATGGCCCTTTGGAGCCCCAGACACAGGAGACAGCTTCGAGGAGAAGCTGTCATTTTTCAAAATGTTCTTTCTGCCTTATTCCTTTTTGCTGGAAACTGCAATATAATGCCTACTGTCTGGGTTCCCCTCATTTTCCACTTGTTTTCCCTAAGGGAAAGGAGGAAGGAAGAAAACCAAGGAAGGTAGAAATGCAAAGCTTGAAAAGCTCAAATACTAAAGAAGGAGAAGCTAAAAGAGAAAAAAAAAACCACCAAAACTTTCAAATGGAAACTGATAAAGCTTCCCAGGTAGCCTTTAAGTTCCTGACCAATTTGGATTTCCTTCACTTTTTTTTTTTTTTATTTTGGATTTTTAGTTACCTGTGTGAAATGGGAGAAGAAATTCTTTAATTTCTTGAGTGTACTCTTAAAGTCACCTCCAACCCAGAGAGACAGCCTTTGGCAGCAAGCAGAGTGTTGTCTCCTGTGTAAATACAGATTGTGCCATCAGGGTTAAATGATCTCATCTGTGGAGATGGTCCAGAGGAAAGTAAGGCACCAAGTCATGTGCTGGGTGTCCAGTTCCCCTTCTCCTCCTGCCCCTAAAACTGCGACAGCTTCATGCATCCGGGTGGTTTTCAGAAGGTGGAGCTGGAAGGAGAGCTCCAAGCTGGGGGTCACCTTGTCCTGGGTGATTTCATGAGAAACTGCTGCCTGTGGTTTGTGTATTCTCAAGCTATAACAAAGGGCTGGTGTCCCCATGGTGTTGCTCTTCCAGGTGGGACCTGCAAATTGTCCTTCCAGAAGGACTGGGCTGGGCAATCACACCTGGCAAGGAAGTCATGGTAACAAATAGGGTTAGTTTAAAATGTTGTGCATGGGGAGTATATGTGAAGAACTCTTCCCATCAGCTGGGCTTTAATAATTTAAGAAAGCAGTAAGAGACCGGTAGTTGCTGACATCTCTGCTGTCTAGCAGATTAAAGAGACTTTATTTAAATGCCATCCAGGATGACGAAGTTTACAGCAAATCAGAGGTACGTGAGGGATTTTGTTGCAGAATTATACCATTGCAGGAACTTATTTTTTGCGGTATTTTGATGCCACTTTTTTGACAGCCTTATGGAACTGGGACCAGCAGCTGAAGGGGATGTGTGATGTGACAATAACCCATTTTATCCTGACAGCAGCCCCAGATGCAGTTGGGAGGCCTTCAGGCACATCTGCTCTGCTTATTTGTTTTATTAATGACAGATGCCAGGCCATTAACATCTTTTTTCCTTTTAATTTGTAGACTCAAGAATCTTTAAACCCAAACAACTTAGAATACTGGATGGAAGACATTTATACTCCTGGCTACGATTCCTTATTAAAACGCAAAGAAGCCGAGTTCAGAAGAGCAAAAGTTTGCAAGATCACTGCCCTGATAGCAGCAGCAGCTTGTACAGTTATTCTGGTCATTGTAGTTCCCATTTGTACAATGAAATCCTGAACCTGTGGACACATTCATTGGCTCCCAGCCGCGTGCATCTCAGAGAGCTCACGCTGTGTTTCAATCATTGGATGGCCGACCTGTTAGGAATTTTCTAAAGAAGAATGTTCTGAGGATATCCCAATGGAGAAGGCTGTAACCACAGGCAAAGCATGAAAGCACTGGAGGAACATTGTTTTTGAAAAAAGCATTATTTTAAATAACAGACTGTGCGGTGGAGTTAATGGGAACTCAGATCAATTTTTATGCATTTTTAAAAGTGCAATATTTTTTTTCCTAAAGAGACAATATAGCATTTTACAGAATCAGAGACTGCTGAGAATCCAGCCAAAAGAGGACGGTTGTCTGAGCTGTGTTGCATTTAGCAGAGGTGTGGGCACATGGAGGTAGCACTGCAGAGAAGGGAATGTTCTATATGCATTACATCGGGGAGCTAGGGAAGTCTTAAAGCTCTCTGCAATGTAGAAAACTCTGAATGTATTGTATTTATTTTATAGTATTTATGTATTTCATTATCATTTGATTGACATCAGACTGTGTAGCCACGAAAAGAGTTCATTCCTATGTTCAGATTAAAAAGGGCTCTTTGTATTTGGTCTTGCCCTAAGACCCACTCGATCACCACCGAGGACTTAGATAAGTGCAATGTGCTGCAGACCAAAAAGATTATGTTTTAAAGCAATCACAAGAGGTTTTAGTTGCTTCTGTTGAATAACATTTGCATAGAGCTGGCAAACTTGCCTTGCCAAAAAGGGTATTCTTTACCTCTGCAGACAGTGAAATTGTCTCAGTTTCACTCCTGCCAGCAAGCAAAAGCTGGCAAATCAAAGCAACGCTCTATTGAAGTTCTTGGAAATCTGAGCAGTTATGATTTTATTTTTTCCCACAAAGTCTTTGTGCCTTTTTTTAGACTGTAGATGTAATAACTTTCATTTTGCTATTTTAAGCCCATAACATAAATCACAACATAATGGGTACTAATGGAGTTTCTTTTCCCAGAAGCCTTCTATACAATTCAGAGTGCTCCTCAAACAGCGGGGCTGGTGGTTACTGAGCACTTATATTAAGGGCATGGTTCTTCAGCACTAGTGGAAAATCACTGTTAATGCAGTGCATTGGGCACAGGGAGATCTTTTGCTTCCCTCTTTCTATCTGACTTAAGAATGATGGTTGCTTCTATCAGACAGCAAGCATTCTGTATCCCATGGGAAATG
This sequence comes from Turnix velox, assembly GCA_013400935.1. Taxonomy (NCBI): domain Eukaryota; kingdom Metazoa; phylum Chordata; class Aves; order Charadriiformes; family Turnicidae; genus Turnix; species Turnix velox. The sequence continues at coordinate 194,265 of VZTY01032650.1, forward strand.
TCCTTTTGATGCTTCATCCCAAATGCAAATTGCTGGTTCAAAGGAATTCTCAAGCTATGAGAGAGAAGTTACCTGCCTTGGTTAGTGAAAGCAAATACCCAGACAGATTTGACTCATCTGTCAAGTCTAGCTGAAAAAAAAAGTAAAGTAAAAAAAATTATATTTACAGGAAATAATATGATCTTGCTAGTCCTCTAAGGGAAAGGAGATTTCTTCTAGTAACTGCTCTTTATGTAGGGTAATTTGGTTTCTTCAGCATCCGCCTCACTACAGGATGACACAGCAGCTGGGAAAGCATTGGATGCTGCTTCCTCTGGCTCTCTAGGATGTGCCACACTCACTGTTTGTTTCTGTCTGGCTTAAAAAAAGTAGTGAGGAAAAGGGTGTGTGGGAGGCAAAGGCTTTGTTGTGACTTTAGATCTTTGTCAGTTCTCCCCTGCAGCTGAGAGTTGCTCATGTGCTGCTCCTCTGCTGTATTTTATTTAGGGATAGGTGATAGGACCATTGGTCTGTCAGAAAAACAAGTGTAAGCACAAGGCTGGGTGTCCCATCAGCAAATACTGAACAAGGATAAGCCCCTAGACCAAAATCTGTGCCAGCCTGGCCCGAATCCTGACCCAAATTCTGTAGCTTTGGCCCATTCCTAATACCAAGATTGTTTCTCTTTCCTCCCAGATGCTGCAGGATGAAGGCACAGCAGGGAGGGAGCAATTCGCACTGTCTATTTTAGGCTGCCTTTGGTTGTGATGTGATTCAGAGCACCTGAGCTTAGGAGCTCAGGTTCTGTACGTAGTAAATATAGACAGATAGAGAAACCTCTGGGGATGATTTGGAGCCGCCAGCAAGATATCTAATAATAGACACGTGAATGTGCTCCGGAGAGCATTGCTCTGCAGTTTATCTTATGCACAATTTAGGTTGATTGTATATGTTAAAAATTCTATTCCTAGTTCTAGGTAATGTCAGAAAGTCCTTTCATGCCCCTCCTTGGTATGAAATGCAGTCAGAAGGAGGAGCATGGCCCTGTGGTTGCACTGTGTCAGTCCCCATCTGCCCAGGCTAATGGTGACCCGTCTCTTGGAGTGGCAGAATGGCTGTAGGATGGACCTAGGACAGAGCTCTCCACCTTTAATTCCTCTCTATGCTAGCACAAGCCAGCCCAGAATCAGCAGCTCTTCCTCCATTGCATTTCAGTAATCTGTTCCTAGAAAGTGCTGGAATAGCTAAGTGGAGATGAGAGGAGGATGCAGGAGGTGCTGTTGGTCGCAGGGTTGGGCTGGGGCTGCACTTGCACACATGCATTACAGAAGGTGTAAGGACCCCTGTTTTATCCATGCCTGGCATGGGATGAGTCTTTGAATTAAAGATGTCTGAAACAGTGGGAAGGATTCGAAAGGTTATGGAGCCATGGGCAATGTGGAGCTGGCCCAGCCTAAGCACTCAGCATCCCAAACATCCGCTCCACTCCTGATTTGTTGAGATGCTTTGCCCCCATCACAAGGAACGAGTGGCACCCACCTCCATCAGGGCAGCAATTTCCCAATCTGCCAGATGATGGTGACTTATCACAGATCTCCCTCTTATGGCCTAATTTAGGAGTATGTCTGTGGTGCCAGAAGCCCCAGGGGAACAGGGAAAGCAGAACCTGGCTCTCTGCCTCACTGCTCTGCAAGTACCTCTGGGAGCCTCTGCCTTGCTGTCTCTTCTGTGCTGCACTGCTGGGATGGGCATCCCCAGCCATTTCCAGTGGATTTTACATCTGGCACAGGACTCTTCACTTAAAATAGGTAAATAAACAAAGGAGAGGAATGTCCCTGTAGGAGGAGTGCAGCCTGGGAAGGAGGAGCCCTGCAGTTCCACACACAGAGAATATAAACTAGGTGGAATCCCAATGACATTAACCTGCAAAAATATAACGATCAACCTTGTGAACCAGTTATCAACTAGTATATACTGTACACTATATGATAGATTTTTGTATAAAAAAAGAAAAAAATAAACAGATTAATGCTATAGGTACATTGTAATCCTTGGTGTGATTGAAAAAAAAGTGTCCTAGATTGTATTACTTAATTAAAATAATGATGAGCATATTGAACTGTTTTTCGTATTTATGCCTTATAAACTTGATATATTACACATGGTAAAATGAAACTGCAAGAATTATAAAAGTGAACTCCATTTTGGGGGCAAATCCCACTTGCTTTTCCTAAAAAACAAGAGTGCTGCTTGAAGCCAGCTCAATATATGTTGTGTGCAGAAGAGCAAGAGCAGAATCTGTCCCCAAATGACTTTTTAGGAATTTTTTTTTTTAATGGGGCTTTGGTTAATGTACTATGTAATAATTTTATTTTATAAAGTTACTGTACAATGTTGCCTTTTGGTTCATTTAAATATAATACCAAATAAACTTGAAAATTATAGCGTCCTAAATTTTAATGAAACAGTTATAGTAATTTATTACTCTGTTGCTTTTCTTCCTTTTTTTTCTTGCTTGGGACATCAAGATAGCCATGGGATGCAAGTGTCTCAGTGTTAGATAACTAAGCAGCCTATCTAGTTCTTGGCAGAATTGCAAATAGATTTCTCACTTGTGAAATAATATGATCACAGAAGATAAAGAAAAATGAGTTTGTTGGATTTCTTTTAAAAGCTCCTTTGCATCATATTGTCTGGGCTTTTGGGAGATTATCTCTTGACACTAATCATAATATTTCATTTTTTAGGTTACTTCATGACTGTCTTTCACCATATCAAGTGTTTGAACAAGGTCATGACTAATATTTTGGTTATCTATTTGGTTTATACATCGTCTGTCACTTTTGAGTCAGCACTATAGATAACTCTGTGGTCACCTATAAATCAGGCAATCAGTTTGCTTAGGGTGTCTGTATGAATTTAATGTGCTTCTTTTGACTCGTCAGTCTCAAAACCAAGTTATAGGTGTTGAAACAAAATTAGAGCTGTGCCTACCATTGAAGGTAATCCAGCACATGAGGCTGCAAAGGGCAGCTACTGCATAAACCCCTGTAATGCATTTCTTCAGCAGTCCTGGTCAGAATAGGCACTGGCAAGTGCTCTCTGAAGGGCTGGGCCATGCCACCAGCTTGGCCCTTGAGTGGTCATGTCTCATGAGTCAGCCTGCAAACCACCACAGGTCTCTTTGAGAGGGACTGTGAGTTGCAATTTCATGTTGGTCTTGTTTTTGAAGATGGTGGCTTGGATTTTCATCAGTTTCAGGTTTTTCTCTCGTACCCATTAGAAGATTACAAGTAAAAGTGTCCTCTGGATATCTGTGGAACAGCATTGATACAGAAGCAGGAAACAAGAACTTCCACAAAAATCCTGAGTGTGACCGGGCTTGCACCAGAAAAACCCAAAGCATTCTGCCATATTATTCCTCAGCTGAAGTGCTGGATGTGCAAGACTCCTAATCTGAGGGTCAAGGGTTCAAGTCCCTGTTCAGGTAAGTGGCTTGTCAGAGTTGGGCTGATGGTTGGACCTAATGATCTGAAAGGTCCCTTCTGACCTAGATGATTACAAAATTATTAGGAAATTATGTAGACCTCATCTGGTTCACTGTTGAGGTGGAAGATAGAGCAACTGTCAGCTTTGTACAGTAGCTACTGGATGTAGCTGCTGAGTCCCAGGGTAGAAGAAAGCTTCTCCATGCAATGCTGTATCAGTGACCAGGACAAAGCCTCTCTCTGTTTCTTTGAGTGTATCACATACACCAGTCAAATATACTGTGTGATTAAATTCTTTATTTCAGATATAGCTTTAATGAATGGCTCTGCATAAAAGTAATGAGCAAACCACTGGATCTCAGGGCTGTATTCTTCCCTGTACTCCATCCCTTTGAATTTGCACATGGGAGAAAAGAAAGTAACCCCTGGCCTGCCCATATGAGCATGGACCTGTTGAAAGGGAAGGTCGGTTGTGTTGATGTGCACTTTGGAAAAAGGCAGGCACCTGTGGGAGTAATTATGAAGATGTTCTCTTTCATCTTATTTTTCCTTTGTTATCTTTTTAGGAAAGAACTCTTGTGAACTGCTGCTCTGCTGTTAGTTCTCCAGCAAACTTGGTCAGTTCAGGTGGCTTCTGAGACCATGGACCACTTGATTTCTTGCAGACTGTTGAATCTGTTTTCAGTGTCCGCTTTTTTCCCAGCCTGGAGAAAAATCTTTAGAAAAGGAAGAAGCAGGCTGTCTGCAGCCAAACTCCTCCCATACGTAAGTTTGGTTCAATTTTCTGCAATATAGCACAAATTACAAAGCAACCACACATCTAATCTGTTGCTCCCAAGAATAATGAACTGAGATTTTTAAGGAAGACAAGTTGATGGTCCTTGATGAGCCCAGCCCACAAGGAAGCAATGGTGCTTGGCCTCTGCACAGTACCACTGAGCATCCCTGATTGTGATGGACCAGCAGTGGATGCAGGGAAATGTGTAAAGTTCTCTGCCAGACCAGGGAAAATGTCTACAAGGCTTAATATAGTGTAGGTATGAGGAACTGATGGGTGTATGGAGACATGGTTGCTTCTGAGACTGGAAGCTTTTAGAAATTAAGAGCTTTGTGGCAGCAGTTGCCCATCCACAGTCCTGCTTCTCCCTGCTCTCCCACAGGTATTTGGATATTCCTCTGAGGCACTAAACTAAACAGGTCTCTGGACATACAGTGCAGGCACAGGTCCTGCATTTTCTCAAAGGTAATCAGATTTCTCTCAGTCAACAGAGGGAATTTCCTGCCAGATATTGATGCTTTGGCCTCAACTAAAAAAAAAAATCTCCTGAGGTCTGAGATCTCCTTGTCCCACTGGTGAGGAAAACATACTTAAGGAGATGTGGCCTGACCCTTCCTCTTACCCATCCTTAGAATATCATTGCATCCACTCTGGAAGTGGTAGTGTTATGAACATGATTCCCGTTTACTTTCATGTTGGGCTTTGTCAAAGTCCCATTTTCAAGCCAATCTCTCCAGCCAGAGGGTTGCAAACTGATTTATTAAGGATGAAAAGAACCTGAGGTGGTCTCCTCAGGTAAGAATGTGCAGTTCCAGTTGCTGGTGGTTTAAGAAAAATGTCAATTCCTGCTATTCACAAGAAAATTGCTCAGTTTTCTGTGCCTATTTTGAGCCTGTCCCTGGTTTGCTGTCTGTGTGTTGTCCTCTAGTATGTGGTGGGACTCCAGCCCCTGTCCTCAACAGCGGGTGTTCCCCCTGGATAGGGGAAAAGAGAGGAAATTACATACAGTAAAACAGCCCAACCCAGGGGAAGAACTAGAGAAATGTTAATTATTTTGCATGGAAATGGTGGGCAGTCTGGTCCTTGTTGAAAAGCCTTGTAGTAAACTCTGCTTTAGTGACGGACAAATACGTGCCTGTGCTGAGAAATCTTTCTCATCTGCTGTCCTGCTGGGGTGACACACTTACTGCAATGAAAGAAATCTGTGTTGTGCCGTGTGTTTTTTCCCCAAGTATTGGTGGGGGTAGAGGAGAGTAGCAAGGAGACCTAGTAATTTGTCTTCTTTCCCTGTCTTGGTAATGAAATATTGCTGTTGAACTTTACCTTGCCTTTTCTAATGCTCACTTTGTTTGTTGTTTTTGTTTTTTGTTCTTTTTTTTTTAAAATTCTTATCTTTTAAGAGGCTCATAAAATCGCATTACTGCAATTTGTAACAGCATAGCAAATGTGTGTATGTGCATTAATTCTGTTTAAGGCCAGCATCTTGTAGCTGCAAAATTAATGTTACAGTGCCATTACATATAATCATAGAATAGTTTGGGTTGGAAGGGACCTTAAAAATCATCTAGTTCCAACCCCCTTGCCATGAGCAGGGACAAATCCTGCTAGACCAGCTTCCTCAGTGCCTTGTCCAGCCTGGCCTTAAACATTTCCAGAGAGGGATCATCCACAACCTCTCTGGGCAACACTTTTCCAGTGTCTCACCATCCTCACCATAAAGAATTTCTTTCTTATATCCAGCCTAAATCTCCCCTCTTCCAATTTGCATCCATTACTCTGAGTCCTGCCATCACATATCCTATTAAAAAGTCCTACTCCATCCTTTCTGTAGGCCCCCTACAGGTATTTATAAGTCACTATGAGGTCCCTCCTAAGCCTTCTCTTCTCCAGGCATTTCTAGCATGGCTAATGACTGTTCAGTAAAGGAGGGCTCACACTTTGCTCACCTAATGGCACCTAATTCCTTGAAGCAGCTTTCTCTTGAAGAATTTGCCAGGTAGCCATTAAAAATGGGTACATGTACAACACATGGGTATGTGTTTTCCTACAGGTTTATTTATACAATTAGAGCCTTGAAAATCTTGGCCTTGTGAGCTGTTCAGTTGGATTTCAGCTCCTTTGCGTGGTATTTCATTCCAAGTTCAAAAGCAGAAGCCTCTTAACACACTGGATTAAAAATATGCCACTTCACCTGGTCTGAAGAGACTGAACTGGATGTTACTGAACTGGATGTTATTCTTATCCTGTGGGTTATACCCTGTGCTGACTGGAAGCAAGGGAAAAATAACAGCTCAGTAAATGATCAAAATATTTTAAATTACCTATGTTTAGACTTGCATTTTCTTACTAAGCAATTAAAAAAAAATCACTTTCTGCTAGAGGGATGGATTAATATTTGTAGCCTTTTCACCAATTGAGAGCTGTTAATCTGGTATCCTAGCCTGCAGACAGATAAAGTAACTTAAAGCAAGAAACTTGTTTGCATGCTGATGAAAAATAGGATGTTGGAGGTCTGGATTTTCAGGGTGTTGAGGCAGCAATTCAAATGGCATTTGACAGAATTTGTTTTCTTCAAGTCTCTTCCCAAGAGTGAGAAGGAAACTCAGTGCTTGTGGCCCAAGATTTAGGATACGGTCTATGCAAGATCACCATTGTTAGAGGTAAAAACCTGGTCATTTGGGACTCAAAAAGACAGTATGAAGTGTTGGACAACTGAGATGTAATGGAGCTGAGAGACAGGCGGTGAAGTCCCATTTCTGCTGAACATGAGCCTGCTGATCCCACCTCATGAGTTCCAGATCCTGCATATCCATCAAGTGATTGCTTGGCAGAGTGGACAGTACCATGGAGGTTTCATAGTGGCAAAAAAATCTGGGTATGTTTGAACACATCTTTGCTATTTTAGCCCCTAGGAACAAGAGCTTTTGATTGAGGGGAGGGGACACACTATCATGTTTTTCTCTCTGCTGGAAGACTTGAGAAGGCAACATTAAAACTTCTCTGAGACAGAGAAACCCATGCTGGGGAAGATAATCTCATGTGAAAGCTCTCAAGGCAGTACCGTCTGTCTTGAATGTTTTGGGACCAGTCACTTCATCTCTGTGGGCTTTAGTTTTGTGCCAGTTACTTTCCACTTCTCCCTTCAGGTTTTTCTTGGAACAGAGCCATATAGTTGTGAAGGGTCCAGAAAAAAAAGGGGGCCAGATGCTGGCTGAGACATTGTCATGATGCTTATAATGCTATTACTAGTATCATAAATATTTACAGCCAGATCAGTCATTGAATTTGTAACTCTGGTGGTAATATCAGAGATACAACACCTGGGAGGTGCTTGGCTCAGCCTGTCAAAGTGTTTTGGTATTGCGAGAATGATGAATGTCACCTGATAAGCTTTTTTTGGGGAGGATAGGAGGAGAGAAAAAAGCATGATGCTCTGCTGGGATCTCAGCGTGAGGAGAGTGGGATTAGAGCTGAAGGAGATGGGCAGACAGTGAGCAGCTGCTCTGGGCCATCAGGATCAGAGCACAGCAGGAATGAGAAAATCTTGGACCTGTTATCAAGGAACTGGGAAACTCCAGGATACTGTGCTCATGGGGGATTTTTACTACCCAGACATCTGCTGGGTAACAAATGCAGCTAATCATGGTGATAATGTACAACCCTAATTCACTATAAATTCTGTCCCATATGTTTAGAATTGCATTTACAGTAGGAAGTGAGGGATAGTTATTAATGAATCAAGGTGAACTGAGTTGCTGGTACAGAGACAGTAATATATTATGGAAAATAACGTGTGGCAGACTTGAATAGAATTCCTCTGAAAGCGTAGCTTTATTTCAGGAATTTAAAGTGAAAAATGTTTCTGTAATTACTGACTGCTTTTAAATGCACCGATTGACCTCCTCATTTCTCCCTAACTTTTGTCGGCTCTGAAGCATTAGTTCACAAATGGAGTTGATGAAGAGTTATTTGCCAGAAGAAATACACCTCCTTGAATTCAATTCTGCCACTGCGGAGGTTGAGAAGAGTTAAGAAAAAAATAAGAAAGGATCCACAATAATGGCTGCTTAGCTCACTGGTAGCATGCAAAAGGATGTTTTATTGATATACTTCTATGGCCTTTCTTCAGTTGCAGGCCATAATTTTACCATCTATCTCACCATGGATCCAAAAGAGCATTGTGAGCTCAAATATATCTAATATTGAGGTGGGCAGGAGGAGTCTTAGCCAACAGAGTTCAGGGCTGAGCACAGTTAGTTACTGAAGAATTACAGTGCCTTTTCCTCCTGCTCAGCAATTCCCTGCTCCCTGGTTGTACTGCCTCATCACTGGTGTGGGTTTATTTTGGTAAGGAGGCCTTCTGTTGAGTGCTGGCTTTGGCCACTCAGGGTCTGGGGATTTGCATAATTACTGCTTATTCCTCAATTACAATCCTTGAGTATGTAAATCTGTGGATGCTGGTTACTGTAATCCCTCTGCCCTGGCTGATCCCCATCCAGGGAAGTCTTTGAGCCATTTGCTGGCAACAAGGGTTTTCCCTTTGGCTTCTTGTTTCCAGCTGTGAGTGGAAGGCAAACCCCCTTGATCAGCTGCCCCAAATAGAGGGAGGACAAAAAGCAAAGAGAGATGGTTGAGAAATACAGAAAAATTACTGCCTTTTTCTTTATGAGAGCATGAATTCCCCTGCTACTTTCCTTGGAGGAGCTCATGTTCATTCTACTGGTGAGAGATGGGATGTGTCAGCTTGCTCTATCCCACCCACTGCAGCAGGGTTTTATCCTTGTAGTATCAGTCCTCCATTTCTACCTGGGCTGGCTGATTTCCACGTGAAATCTGGTTTCAGAGTGAAATTGCTGAGATAACCAGCAACACTTTAGAAGGCGGCTCTCCATCTGCTGCTCTTGGGAGTCCACCTACTGTGGTGGAGTTGGGCCAGTGTAAGACAGGAGAGGAGATCGGCAGAGGACTTCCTTGCTTGGGTGGAGGGATGGGGCACCTTCAGCTCACAGCACCTAAGTAGCTTGGTTGCTACTTTGGACTAAAGAAGGATTTGTGAATTGCAAAGTGGTTTAGCATGTGCCAAGCTGCCTATGTATGTCTAGAGCAGGAGCTCTTTTTGTTAAATCACTAATTAACCTTTCCCATTTCTATTACCAATACATTTCTGAGAGTATTTTCATAATTTTTTTTCCCCCTTGCATCTTTCCAAATAAGAACCACTTTATTTTCTGGAAGAAACGGGTAAAAACATTGCATTTTCAATGGCAAGGGTGAAATCCTCATGTCATCAAAGTCCAGCTTCCCAGGACTTCTCAAGGGGCTGTGTTTCACCCAAAATGGCCCTGCACTTTGTGTGGTGGGGACTAGCTGGAAGACACTGTCCTCAGAGTCAGCTGCTGGTTATCATAGAATCACAGAGTGGTTTGGGTTAGAAAGGACCTTAAAGATCATTTAACTCCAACCCTCCTGCCATAGGCAGGGACAAATCCTGGTAGACCAGGCTGCTCAGTGCCTTGTCCAGCCTGGCCTTAAACACTTCCAGAGAGGGATCATCCACAACCTTTCTGGCAACACTTCCAGTGTCTCAGCATCCTCACCATAAGGAAATTCTTTCTTATATCCAGCCTAAATCTCCAGTCTTCCAATTTGCATCCATTACACCTAATCCTGCCATCATGTATCTGATTAAAATCCTTTCTGTAGGCCCCCTTCAGGTATTGATAAGCTACTATGAGGTCTCTCCTGAGCCTTCTCTTCTCCAGGCTGAACAACCCCAAATCCTCCAGCCTGTAGCTTCACCCCTTTCTGCTGACACTGTGTGCTCAGCTTCTATTCCTATTTGTCCCTCAATCACAAACCTGCTAACTCTGTCTGTGGAGGCAGAACTTGTTGAGAGAAGCAGTTATTTTCTCCATCTTCGTTGATAATGATACTGTGAGAATGTCACTGCAGCATTAAGTCAAAACTTCCAGGGAGTGGGGTATCTGGGTGGATTTGAGAGGAACACTTGTGCCTATGCATGGGAACACACTCTATGCTGTTAGATGTTAATGGTTATGATTTATTTCAGAAGAAAACAGAGGAAGAAAACCCAGGCAAATGTAGAAGCAGTGATTTACAGGAAACTACGCTGCCTGGAATATAAATACAGACAAGCAGCATATTTGTTGCTGATGCTATGGTGTTGTGTTCCCTGGGATAATAAAGCCATTTTGTAACTTCTTGTCTGTGTCATGAGCTTGCACGCATTTTAATCTCAAAGTTTTTAATTTCTAATGAGGCTTCCTGTCCTCAATATTTTTCTCAGATCAACAGAAATGATTTGACATCCATTTGTAAAAGGCTTTATATGAACCTATTAGTATGTTCTGTTCCCACATAATTTCTTTCTTAGGTTCTCCCTTTGTACTCTTTTATCAGTCAGACATGGGAGAAAATATCTGCAAGTAAAGATGTGTATTTTATTAAGGGCCACTACTGCAGATCTCTGGAGCATTTCTGAGCTCTGCTTTTGTGCCATACTTGGCAAAAGCTTGTGATGCTTTTTTCCTGGAAGATTAGTGTGAACTGAAACACTTGCAAAGCAATTGTTCTTCATTTTTGTGGTGTTTTTGACCCTTTAAGTGACTAATATTTTTACAGGTGTTTATTTTGTTATCTCTGCATACTATTTTTGCCATAAAAGTAAAGAAAAAAAAATAACCAGAGAAGATTTGCTTCTTATTCTGTGATAATGGAGATCATGAGAAATATTTTCCCTTGTGTACAAATGAACTATCTTTTTTAGGTGAACTGAAATCTCATGGAAAGGAAAGAACATCCTGGAATTGAAGAGCTATGTTTAGGACAAGTAAAGGACACCATTGCATGTATTATTTTACCATCATGTGTCTATAATCTGGAATAATTCCTTTACAAAATTTGAGGAATGAGAGAATGATTTAATGCCCGATTTTATTCAGTATTTGGCTTGTCTGTGAAGGCCAATGGAGGAGATGAGTTTATTATGTTGATATTTTCAAAAAGCTGAGGTAATACTGCCAAATCTCTTTGAGCATACAAAGTGCTAAGGCTACAAGAGTCAACACTTCATATTTTAGAAATGATGAAATCTAACCATTCAGAAACACTGCAAACATGCTGAAAAGGCTGCCATTTTTGTGCTGTGGAGCAACATGGTGATGTAGAAGCAAAAACCAGCTCAGTAAAGGACAGAACTGTGTAGATCTCACTTCATGGCCAAAGAGTCCCACCTCTTGAGTCTTGTCTTGACCCAGCCTCCTTATCATCAAAACCAGTAGTCACTGTGAGATTTTAAATGTGTTAATCAAGAGATTTCTCCATGTTTTCTGTCTGTGAAGCTGTCCAGCCTTCCTTTCTGATATTTCTTTTACTCATGTTTTCCCCAATATCAAGTTTTTCCAATGTCCTATGAGTTTGCCATAGGTTCTAAGTGGCAGAAATGGATGAAATTATAGAATCATAGAATAGTTTGGGTTGGAAGGGACCTTAAAGATCATAGAGTTCCAGCCTCCCTGTCATAGGCCCCAGTGCCCTGTCCAGCCTAGTCTTGAACACCTCCAGAGAGGGGGCATCCACAACCTCCCTGGGCAACCTGTTCCAGTATTTCACCACCCTCACTGTAAAGAATTTCTTCCTTATGTCTAGTCTAAATCTATCCCCCTCTAATTTATATCCATTGTTTCTAGTCCTCCCATCCGATATTATGTTAAAAATTCCTTCCCCTGCCTTTCTGTAGGACCCCCTCAGGAACTGATAAGAATTCTTCAAGAATAAATTCTGTTGCAATGATGCATTTTACTTAAATAACAAAATGCAGCAGAAACAAAAATGCAGCTTCTGAGGAACACATTAGAACAAGAGCAAAATCTGGCAAGTTCTTTGATGTCCTCTGTGCCTTTCTTACTGGAGATCTTCATCACAGCTTCCTTCATCTCATTCCATGCTACTTACAGAGTTACTCTACATAAAAATGTTGTATATGATTAACCAAGAAAAGACAAATTAATCCTGAAGGTGGGAGATAGCCAAACTCTGGGCTCAAGCTGTATGTAGATCTTGAACACTTTTGTAGTGGTTGATGTGTAGAGGGAAGTGCCAAATGAGTGACAGCAGGGACCAACCAGAGAACATCATCCACATCATTATTAACTATAATGATGTGGAAAGGTGACCTTCTGCAGTCAGCTTTTGGAGATGAAGTTCCACCAAAATTGTGTGTTATAGTGGGTATCTCTGTGCTAATCCTCCTGCCAGCCCTATCTCCACACCTACCTTTAGAGCCTTTGAGAAGCTCTGATGTACCAGGAGCTATACCTCAAAACAGACAATCTTCTCCAGGGAAGCTGTGACGATTAGTGCAGGAATTCAACCTTTGTTCAGTCCAAAAGAGATAGTTCCCACCACTGCTGAACTGCAGGTACTGCTCAGTTGCTGTTCTGTGATAATAGCTCTAGATCACACTATTCCAGGAGGAAAAGTGGAGAATGACTTTTCCATCTGTAGCCATATGAGGGGATTTAGCCAGACAGCAGGTAATTACCTGAGCTGGAGCTAGGCCAAGAGAGATGATCTGTGGCTCCCTGTCTGCAGGGCTGTTTTCAACACTTCCAATGAGAGATTGCACAGAACACGCTGAAATTAACAAACCCAACTTAGTTTCTATCAAGACATCTCCTCCATCATGCCCACACTAGACACAAATAACTCACCAGTGTATTTACCCCGACCTGCCCTTCAAAAGGAATCCAAATGAATGAGCAGCTGGAGGCAAGCAGCCTTTCCCATTCATTCAGGTGAGTTGTGAAGCAGGTAATGAAAATGCTATTGTTTTCCAAACACGGGCAAAAGAGGTTATTCAGACAAATAGATTCCGCCAGTGACTCTTCCTTCTTACAATAAAAGCCGTGGCCCTAATCCAGTAAAGCACTTTACTATGTGCTTAACTGGAAATGTGAGCGGCCCCGCTGATTGCAGGGGATCAGCTCTCCTGCTCCAAGTTAACCCTAAGGAGTGGGAACTGGCAAGTGGGTGGATGAGTGGTGGGATTGCCCAGGGGCCCTGCCTTATTAGCCATGATTATATGGGCTTAGTGTTTAGCTGGATCCGGGCCTGTTTGAACAAAGAAGGGGGATTAGCAGGCGTGCAAATGGGGAGCAAAGCCAGAGGGTTCCAGCAGTGTGGAACACAACTTTGTTACTCTGACAGAATGCATAAGAGTGAATGAAAAGCCTGTATGATTGCTGTTGCCATCCTGTTAATTAGGCTGAACTCATGCTTCATTAGTGCTACAATATGCTTCCATCTTAACAAAGCCCTATTGGGTATACGGAGCTGCTTTACTATTAGTGAAACGAAGCCTTATCAGAAGGCTCTGTAATTCATTTCGTAAGGCAAGTTATGACATATGTTGTGTTGAAGTTGTGCTGAAGAGACAGATTACTGCCTTAACACTTGCTTTTCCTAATGAACAGGAAAAGATGTTTTCAAAACTATGTTGTTTGTTGTGTGGGGAGCACTCCTGACCTCACGCCTAATTACATTGCATAGTCCTTTCGCAGTGTCTCAAGCAGTTCCTAAATAACACAAATTGAACTGAGCTGCTTTTGCTCTTGTGTGTTCTCTCAGTGGCACTGTGCAAACACCATCAAGCATTATAATCTCTGTTCCTTGCTGTCACTGTGGGGAAGAGAGTTTTGCATATAACCAATGCTACAAGCCTGCAGCAGGGATGCAGCAAAAGCACCAGCACAGCCCGCATTCCCTGCTTGCAGCAGTATGAAGCTGTGCTGATTAAGCAGCGTAGTGAGAACTTGACATTGAGGCAAGAAACAAGATCTATTGGTTTGACTGTGACCCCCTGAAAACACCATGCTACCCCAACATGCTGTGTCATGGGCAGAGCACATTTTTGTGGTGGTGTTGCCACAAAGATGATCAGGGGGCTGGAGCACCTCCCCTATGAGGACAGGCTGAGGGAGTTGGGCTTGTTCNGGATAGATACTGACCTGGCAGTGATTTTTCTATGGTCTCACTGTGCAGGGAAGGGAGTCTGGATGAAATCAGCGCTCAGGTCCTCATTGGCCTCAACGGGAGAGATGGTTTAAGTCAATCCTGCCCTACTTGAGGTCCTTCCCTCTTTCTCAACAATTAGTTGCATTCTCAAAGGTATGAGTCTGAAGCAGAATAACTTGACTATTTGGTGTGTGGGGCAGGCTGTGGTTTGTACTGTGGTGATGGTCTCACACGATAGAATCATAGAATCATAGAATAGTTTGGGTTGGAAGGGACCTTAAAGATCATCGAGTTCCAACCCCCCTGCCATAGGCAGGGACACCTCCCACTAGACCAGGCTGCCCAGTGCCCTGTCCAGCCT
>VZTY01032650.1:209212-223779 GCA_013400935.1 Turnix velox
TCCTTCCTGTGTTGCTGAAGTGAAAAGGCAAATATTGGTTTAATTTCAGTACAATGGGATGAATAACACGATGCTCCACCATCTTCTGCAAATGGTCCTCATTTGATGTACCACTTCTGACAGTCCCAGTGGCAATGCTGCTATCTGCTGGAGCCAAAAGCAGCCATGTCCAGCAGAGTAGGTTACATGTTAATCTCAGCTTCACCCTAGCTCTCAGCTTTTCCTCCCTGAGTGATCTGGATTAGCTGCTACTGGGGGTAAATGCAGATGTGTGGGAACACCTTTTGTTTTCATGTTTCCTCCTTGTATCTTTCTTTCAAATGTCCTTGTTTACTCATGTCCTCCTGCAGGAGACCTAAAAGCACTTCCTTCCCTCCACCTGCTGACCTGAGATGACCCTGTAAGAGAGGGTTGTAACAACACAATGCAATGGAGAAGAAAACTGTCAACGATGAAACACAGCAAACCCAACTGTATTAAAAGAGCATCTTTGAACTGCTCAACAATTCTGTTTGCTCCTGCAGCTTAGGCTGCTGGTATTGTTGTCCAGCTCCAGGGCTGCAGGGCCTTTATTGGTGTAACCCTGTGAAATTCATGGATTTTATCACAAGCTACAGTTGCAAGCTTGTGCTGTGGATGATGGGCACAGTCTCACATCCTTATACTAGCTGCTGCGTGGCTGCACATCCCCAATGAAATCAGCAGCAGTAGAGGAACCCAGGGGAGCTGCTCTCACTTCACACCAAATCAGATTTGGCCCCAGCATTACAAAATGAGCACTGTGCTATAAAATTTATAAGTTACAATTGGGAACTAGAGGTAGTTTTGCAGAAGCAGTATTATTTACTGCTTAAATAGAAGTTTCTTATTCTTATGGGCATGGAAGAATGCTGCACTGCCACAAATTCAGGAAGATCCTGTAAGATTTTGTTTCAAGATTATATAATGCCTTTCTCAATGCCTCAGGGCCACCATCGCTCTAAGCCACAGTTAGTTTTTTTCAGGTTAGTTTGAATCCAGATCAGATGCCTGGCTCTGTTTTGCTGTGGAGATGTAGAGATGCTTAGTCTGAAACAAAGTGATGGGACAGGAGGGAGCAGGGAAGGACACAAATGTTCATTTTGGTGGAAGAACCAGATTGTGTTAAATTAAAGTGAACACAGAATTGTCATAAGAAACAAGTGATTGCTGTTCTTCTCTACTGCTTACAGTCAAAGACACACAGCTATTAGGTCACACAATCAAGTGGTTTCCAAAGCTCATTTTTGTGTAGGTTACAAATATATAAACTCAAGTGAACACAGAATACTGGTGTGCCAAATAGTATGGACTTTTAACTGCCCACTCACAAATGTGGTTCTGAGAATATATACGTCATAAGAACATCTAATTTTTCATTTTTCTGTCTGAGTCTTTAAATGTGAATACGAAATAAATAAGCCATTATCACTGCGCTCCCCCAGAGTAGCTTCAACAACAGTACAAGATACAGTCTCCTTGCAAAGGTCTAATCCAGTTGTTACATGGGTTTTTATAAATAGCCTTCCTGGGATATAATAACCATTTTAAAAAAAGTGGATGTTCAAAATTTAAAATGCTAAGGAGCACAGACTCCCCTCCCACTACCCTGTGCTTGAGAGCTGAATTTGGAGGGGTGGTGGTTGTCACGTGGTGTTGGATATATTTTGCTTCACCTGTCATATGCCTTAACTCACCACAGTGTTAAGCATCTGGGTCAGCTGTATTTTTATCAAGCATTAACATGCAGAAGGGTTTGCCAGTACTTAATAAAAATGCTACTGAAAACTGCTTTCTTCCACCTCTTTATTGGAGTGGATTATATTGTGTTTGAACTGTGTTTGAACTGAAGGTACGCTCATGTGAAAGCTGTTATATTCATAACCCACACCCAAGCAATAACAAAGAGCTTAGTTAATGAAAATCACTCAAAGGAAAATCACTGCCCACCCCTTCCAAGATCAATTAGAAAGATTATTCCAGCATTCCTAATGCTGCTGTTGGATGGTAAAGAACCACTTCCCTTTAGAAGACTGAGGTGTAATAAACAGTGCTGGGGAAAAAAACATTTGTGGTGCTGTTACCATCAAAAATCCCTACAGCACTTGGATAGTGTAAATATATAAGGTCTCCTCATGAAGCTCACATTTGAATAATCACAAGAACAGAAGGTTTGGCTGCTGCTCAAAGATGGAGGGGAGGGTTTGAAATGTCTGGCAAAATTTTTTCCCAAGGGTTTTCTGTCTTTGGAGGACACCTCAGTACAACTTCCTAACACTCAGTAGATCAAAGATTAGCTGGAAGATGACTGCTCCCCCAAAAAGAGAAGAAAACACCCTTTCTGGCAGTATACCAGGAAATTCAGATGCTGTAGTACCACAACAGATGGAGGAGCTGCCAGAGAAGAAATACTGTGTGTAGAATGGGGAATCCAATGTTTTGCTGTGTGGCAATAAGCACAGCAGGGTGGGTAAACCCTCAGCTGCTGGGACATGATGATGCTCCACTGGCTTTGGAGATGTAGAGCAAATTATACAAGTTGAGTGTTTGGATTTGTGGCAGATATTCCCATTTCTAAATGTTTTAGTTCTCCTTTTTCCTCTTCTTTTGTATCTCTCTTGACAGCAACAGGTTTCTATGTTTTATTTTTCCCACTGCATCAGAAGAGCTTTAAGGATGCAGAGCTGAGCATTGGAGTTGCTCAATAATTGGCAAAGGTCACAAAACCCGAGCCTCTGTAATTTGTCAATAATGAGAAAGTCAGAGCCACTTTGAATATTTATCTGATACTAATTGTTCTGCCAAAAATAGCCAATTTTTGAGCTATGTGAAAAATTAGCATTGCCAAGACATTATTTTTCGTTGCAAAATTGCACTAATCCTTTAAACAGTGTTAAAGATTTAATTCATTGGCTCATGCAAATGAAAAATGTTCATAAGCATTTTGGTAAATATTTCACGTAGTGTAAATACTGATCCATTTTCAACTGCAAACATATGCAAAGGAAGGTGAGGTTTATTTCAAACAGTTCCAAACACAAAGAGCTGTTGCATTTTTAGAGTGATTCTCCCTTCTGACCCCATCAGGAGGCTGAAAGGGAGGAGAGAGAAGTGGGTGATCTTTTTTCTCCTGCGATCATGACTAAATCCTTGAATAACTACTTCTTGCTCTTTACATCAGTGTTTTTAAATGCAGTGTGATTCACATGCTGCACAACAATGGGAAAAGTGTCCCAACCTAAATAGCTATGAACAGAAAATAGAAATACTAATCTTAACTACTCCTGTGCTTAAATTAGAGGATTTCAGGGGCACAGGAGGAGACACTGAGGCATTGGTTCCCCTTGAGCTAAACCTTCAGTCTTTGCTCTCTTCATCACACAATTCACTGCCGTAACACACTGCAATGCATCACTTTGGCCATGAAAAATTTCTTTGAAATATATTTCCACCTACTGTACTTCCAATATCACAAGCCAGGTGATTTAGCTTTATGAACTTCAGCATTGTTGGAAAGATAGGACTTTTCCTATTTGACTTTGTAGCATTTACTAATCACATACTTCAGATTTCTCATCTGAGTTGTTAATAAAAGCCTGTGAACTTCTGACTCATGTGATTGCTATCAGAAAACATTTTTCTTAAGCATAGAAAGTGCTTTTGTCATGCCAGCAGATGGAGAAACTTCCACTAATTCCCACTATTGATAATTTTTATCTCTGCTTTGCTTGCTTCTTATGGCTGCCTTCATCAAAGGGCCCTAAGCAGACCAGCTCTGCTCACATAGGGTGCTGGTGGAAACAGCTCTCAAGAGTGATCATTGTCCACAGCAGGTGAGTCCCACTCATCTGGAAGGAATGATAAACACTAGAAATGAGGTAGTTATAGCAGTGGGCAGCCCTGTGCCAACAATGCAAACTGCCCCATGACCATGTAGGGTTGCAGGGGCACTGGCTTTAGGGAGTTTGTGCCCAAATCCCAGACACCTGAGCTCCGCTGGAGATTCTCTCTCCAGGTGTTCCCACTTTGCCTTCTCCTCCCACTGTCCTATTTAACATCACTAGGGAAGGGCAGTGGCTGCCATTATTCCCACTGTGGGTTGCTTCTCCTGATGTCACTTCTCCAGGGCATCATGGTGAGTTGCTTTGGTGCATCCTAAGGGAACACAGTGGGAGGAGAAGGGCCAGGGGGCCTGTTGGCCCCCTGATTGGTTAGGCGGGGGGGGGAATGCCTGGGAGGGTTGGTGGCCACCTCATTGTTGTCTATGGGTGCTGGATAAGCCCCCTCTGTGTTGGCCAGGGGGGCTTTTCTTTTGTCAGGCTGAAGAGGAACGAGGTTTTGTTTTTTTCCATGTTCCCTTGTCCTCAGGGTCTATCACTATCAAGGCTGAACTGGCCTGAGCTCAGCCCTGTAGTGGAGGTGCCAAGCTCCAGAAGGGAAGATCTGACTGCATAGGTCATAGGTGAGTGAATGCTTCAGCACAGTTGGTAGGAGGTGTTTGTCTGTCCTGTGGCTGTGAGGTAGCAAATAGCAGTGAGACAGGAAAGGAGATGGGGATTGAGTTGGGTGTGAGGCTCCCTGTAAGATTCAGGAGGATTTTATGTATCTTTCGGGAGTCTGCAGTAGCAGCCAGTGTGGAGCTGGAGCACTTTGTGTGAACTTGGGATTATGAGAAGACCAATGATTGCCCACCTAGCCCTGTCACTCCTCAGTGTGAGGGAGCTTAATGAAGAAAAAGAAGCTGTATCTTACTCATGGTAGTGGGAGAGCACCCCTGTTGGTAGAGGATACCTTTCCTCACAGGTACCAGCACCTTGGGAGTAGTGAACACTGAGAGAAGAACGTTCAGTCTGTGAAATATGAAAGATATCTCAGGTCCCTGATTAGATTTATTTCCTGCAGAGATAGTGCTACACTTGGTGTCCTCAGCTCAAAGATGTTGCTTTGGCATCTCATACCATCATGGTAAACTCCTGATATACCATGCTGCAAGACCTTGCCTTAAGTATCCCCTGAAGGGACACACAACTTTTCTAGTTCCTAAAGTGCTAATAAAAGGATGAGCATCATTATTTCCTTGGCTGACACTCTCCCCTGATGCATATGTGTTTGAGCAGACTAACATATACAGGCTAGGTTCTTTCTCTTTTTTGTGCCAAGTAGTATCAACAATGTTCTCATCTCCTGCTCCCATGAGGAGTTTAAGCTAGAAATTGCTTGTTTAACTGAAGTTTTACTTAAGATGTATACTAAAAATTGCTTTCCACTACTTTAATGAGATCAGCTATGCTTTTCTCTAGATTCACCCTGGATAAGGGTGGAATAGGAGGACCTTTAGGCCTTCAGAGAGAAATCACATGGATCAAGGGGAGAGAGTCCAGCAGGAAAGTGTGTAACAAAGATTATGGACGAGGCATTGGGAGGATTTTAGGATTGCAAGAGATTTAGGGGTAGGGCTGGAGCAGAGCACAGGTTTGGTGAGGCTTATGGATCTGTCTCCTAGCTGGAGCACAGAACAAACTCTCTGAAAGCATTGACAGACAACTGAAGCCAAACAGTTTTCACATCTGTATCTGTTTGCTCAAAATTTAGCTATGTAGCAAGCAAAATTGGGTAAAATAGTTAAAAGGAGAGGTACCTTGTACTCTCAGTCTTCCTCTGATCATACCAAGTCAGCCAACTATAGTAATAATGAAAGAAGTGGAGTTTCCAACACAATAAATAATGATGTGGCAGCTGAGAGAGGGTGCCCTATGAAAACTTGCTAGTAAGATGACCTGGGTTTGCTACCTATCAAAGTTAATCTTGCTGGCAGGCTGCTCATGATTTTCAGAAATAATCTAAAAAGCAGAGTAAAAGCTCAGCCTGTACCTGAGATCATCAAGACTGATGTTAACAGCAAAGCTGACAACTCTTTTGTCCTAGAAAACCACTTGTGAAGGTTTTGTGTTTTCCCAGAGTCCCCTCAGTGATTCAAAAAAATAAATATAGATGTACTGAGGAGAAAAGGTTTGCTTAGGTGGCATCCTGAACCACATGGAGCCTTCAACTTAAGGTGATTCTGAGGTTTATGGGCTTCTCCTTTGCTCATATGACACCTGTAATGAAAGGAGAGCACCTGGAAAGCAGTCAGGAATAATCCTAGTGCCTGGGGAAGGAGATCCAATAGGCAAGGTTAGTCTTAGAAGGTGAGACTGGGCAAGACCCCAGTGTAATCTTTCACATGTGGAGGGGGAGGGTGGGAAGGAGAAATAAATGAGAAGGGAAAATTAGCAATTGCAATAGAAGGTTTCACTCCCTAAGGGTGTAGTCTTGTGTTAGGCTTGCTAACACCATGGAAGGGCAAGGCAGAGATGCTTTGGTTAATTGTGAGTGTCTCAGTGGCATGATTAATATGTGTTTAATTCTCAAATAACCACACAGGGAGGAAGTCTTGTATTCCAGCTGGGTCAAAAGCTGTCAAGGATGATAAGGCAGCAACGCTCATGATAACCAGGTTGGCAAACTTCACTGAGTGTGAGGCCAAGATTGCATAAACCCAACTGGACACAGACTCCAAAAAAGACCCAGTAGTGTCTTCTGCAAAAATAGATGGGTAAGGGGAGCTACTGAAGAGATGCTAAAGTACTTAGGGATGTTAAGGGAATTTGATGGAAGAAAAAAAAAAGCCAAAAAACTTGTGGATTTATAAAAGTAGATCAGAACTTATCTCTGTAGTTTCAGAAATATTGGAAAAGCTGGAACTGTAGGAAACTCCCTTGGGTTTGCTTTCTTTCATGAATTCTGACCTTTGACTTGGCTGCCCAAACACTGTTTGGATTTTACGTTGGTTTACCTCATAATTGGATGAAGCTCAGCAGTTTCAGCTGAGTTTCTGAGTTCAATCAAATCAACGTATCTATAAACTTAGAAACTAAGCATGAATTCCTACTGGGAATTCACATTGCAGACCAAAACCTAATAAAAAAAAAAATCTCAAGAGAAGTTTTGAAGTGGCATCTTGTACAGTTGCCCAGAGGAAACTGTTAAATATCTTATGGCCCTTTTGACATGATCCAGCAATTGCATCCCCTGTGCCTCTGTCTGGCTTTCTCTCTGGCCACGTTGCTGCAGTAGTTGCTCCTGCTCCAAACTCTTTTGTAAAGTTCCTTAGCTTGCACTGAGCTTGATCCATTATTTTTCCCCAACAGTGCAATAATTTACTCTCCTGAGGAAAGGCTATGTCAGATTCATATATAAAGCTTACCTAGGCTTGTTTTTCTTCACTGATGTGTGCAAGTAACACAGTAGGATGTTTAACCCCAAAAGCCTCCTGCCTCCATGTTTCTGTAGCATCCATTCTGTATCTCAGGCAAACTCACCTCATTTCTTTACTGTCTTTTATTTATGCCTGGCCTATTTATGTGAAAATATGGTAAACAGCCATAATTTGTGATTGAGTTTTTGAGGACCAGACCTCACTAGCTGTAGTTTGTCAGCAAGCAGTTCCTATTTGAATTGTACCATTTATTTGGATGTTCACACAGAAGCCTTTAGTCATCTGAGGGATTTTTTTAAAGAAATGGAAAAATATCTCTGGGTCAAATATTGCTTTTGCATTTGGACTCAGCTGGTGATAAAGCATTTCAGTATTTGCATTGCTCACTTGAAGCTAATGCTATGCCCCTGGAGGTTCTTTTAGTGGAAAGAACATTGTCTGTACAGGAGCCATATGTGTGGAGAAGATAAGATTCACAAATGCATAATTTTTAAAAAAAATTACATAGGTCAAATGAACAGCTGACCTAACTGCTGTTCTTGGTGAGTTTCCTCATGGTCAGGTTCAGTTCACAGCATTTATGGAAGTATGGCTGAACTGTAGTAGTAGGAAACCATCTATGTGAGAGACAAGCAATATAGGAAAAGCCTGGGAAGCCTATTTAGAGCAGTGAGTTTTTTCTAAGTTAACCTTTTCATGGGGTTTTGTGCCTGAAGGAATAGACTTTGCAACTTGTGCCAGTTTCTTTTAAAGTTTTAGATGCACCCTTCAGGTTTTTTTTGTTTTATTTTGGAAAAGTACATTAGAAGGCTCCTGTTGCTTTGTTCTTGTCCTTATTTTTCATACTTGGTGCCAGGCTATTTATAAGGGGAGTAATGGGTTCCCATCCATCCTTGGGCTCTGGAACCTTACATTAAGATAATGGAAGTACTGAGTGCCACCTTAGGAGAGGGACAGGGCAGAGATGGTTGCAGTTAGCAGGTCAGTGTGGTACCATGGGTGTCTGTAGCATCTCCTACCTGAGCACAGGAGATGTCACAGGGATGTGACCTTGGGAAGGCTGAGATAAGATCAGCTTGTGGTCCAGATCTGGTATAACTGTGTCTGCCATTCAGATTGCCCTGTTTTAAGATGATTATTCTGTGTGTTTTCCTGATCAGAGAGGTTAGTGGAGAGATTTTCTGAGCAGGAATGTTTTGCCTTCTGAGTCACCTGAGCACCTCCATGAGCTGAGCTCCAGAGCAGTCTGAGCTGCTGGTTAACATGCAAAAGTCCTATGAATATTTGAGGCTGTGTGGTGATGTGAGTTTGAGTAAAGTTCTCAATCCTTGGCATGAATTTGAAAAAGAAGTGGAAACCAGAAGTCCAACTCTCTTAGAAGGTGTCTAGAAATCATGACATCAAGGTTGCTGGTGGAAAGATTTATGTGTTTTCCATGTGCTCCATTTCTCTTATGCTGTTCTTTTGCCAGCTCATCTTCTGAGAGCCTTCTGATTTAGGGTACAGATTGTGCATCCTCCTCCCAGTCACTCCCCTGATGACAGCGACATGTTTTTGAGAGAATACCTGGGGACACAAATCCATCAGGAATTTCAATGAGAGCAGTTTGTTTGGGAAATAGTAGCTCTAACTCTTGTGCATCTGCCTTCTTAAAAATGCACATTTTTGTCTGTATAAAAAGGCAGCACTTCTCTGGAGAGGTGTTCCTGCGGGTGTCTTTCTCCCTTGTCTGAGATCCACTCTCTGAAACAGGCAGGATGAAATCTTAGCCCCTTTCAAGTCAGGGTCTTGATGTCAATTCTTTGTTTCCACTTTTTCCTCTGGACTCTTCAGGCCAATGTGTTGGTCAGTATTTTTATGGCACCTTCTGTGCAATGTTTCTCTGTCCTTTTCTGTGTTATTAAATCTGAGGCTCATTTTCACACCTAAGTAATAGCTGTGTATCAATTTATTTTTTAATATAAACTCAGGAAATCAGTGGCACAGGTTGAGCTATGCAGTCTGGCTGGTGAAGGGACTGAGAGAAACCCTACAAGAACAACTTGAGGGTACTGGTGGATGAAAAGCTGGATGTGAACTGGCAGTATGCCCTCACAACCCAGAAAGCCAACTATATCCTGGGCTGCATTGAAAGAAGCAGGGACAGGTTGAGGGAGGTGATCCTTGAGGGTAGTTTTGAGGACAGTCATAGAATCATAGAATAGTCTGGGTTGGAAGGGACCTCAAAGATCATCGAGTTCCAACCCCCCTGCCATAGGCAGGGACACCTCCCACTAGACCAGGCTGCCCAGTGCCCTGTCCAGCCTAGTCTTGAACACCTCCAGAGAGGGGGCATCCACAACCTCCCTGGGCAACCTGTTCCAGTATTTCACCACCCTCACTGTAAAGAATTTCTTTCTTATGTCTAGTCTAAATCTATCCCCCTCTAATTTATATCCATTGTTTCTAGTCCTCCCATCCGATATTATGTTAAAAATTCCTTCCCCTGCCTTTCTGTAGGAC
Source organism: Turnix velox (assembly GCA_013400935.1). NCBI lineage: Eukaryota > Metazoa > Chordata > Aves > Charadriiformes > Turnicidae > Turnix > Turnix velox. The sequence continues at coordinate 218,991 of VZTY01032650.1, forward strand.
CCCCTCAGGTACTGAGAAGTTACTATGAGGTCCCCTCTGAGCCTTCTCTTCTCCAGGCTGAACAACCCCAACTCCTTCAGCCTGTCCTCATAGGGCAGTTGCTCCAACCCTTTGATCATGCTGAATTCAAGTATATAAACATCCCCTCCTATCACTTGGGGTTCTTCAGCCCTTTTGTATAACAAGAGAAGAAGTGTGTGTTAAAAGACAACTGCCAGACACTGTGTTCATCTCTCATATGAATTTGAAAAATAAAGTGTGTTACTGAGAACTTCTACCCTAATTCATTTTCAGTTAATGTGTGAAAAGAGCTGGCACAGCTTGAAAAGTGCAGAGCGTGTAGTTTGGGAGAGTCTCAACTCGCAGTGGGAAGAGTTAAACTGCACTTAGTTAGTCTTGTTAATTTGATTTATTAAAAGCAAAGGCACTCCAAGCAAAATAGCAACCCCTTAGATTTTTGTAAGAGATCTGACAACTCTTTTACAGAGGCATCTGATAACGCTTAAGAATATTAAAGTGTATATAATTGCCTCCTAAGAGAGGCATTTGTGCAGTGCAAGTCAAGACAGCAGAAAGTGGCAGATTTGATGAATAACAGCAAAGAAAAGCTGATCTCTTAGAAAAAATATTATTGAAGTATGATGTCTAAAGACTGTCTTCAAAGTGGAGAAACTTTGCACAAATATTTAGGGAGTAAATTGCTTGTTTTCAAACTATAAGATGGCATCTATCCATCAAGATACAAAGGTTTCTCCCTTTCCTCAGTAGCTAACATTGGACTCTGCTCCCCACGCTTTGTCTCTTAGATTTCAATGGACAGATAAGCAGACAAGATCATAAAGTAGAAGGAGGAAATTAAGGGAAGAGGGACTGAAACATGTTAATTTTATTTTTTTTATTTAATGAATGTGTACTTGGTCCTCAATTTGTCAGGAATTTAATTTGACAATGAATAGTTTTGTGTTGTGGTGTGTGTGTGTGTGCGTACCGGTGGGATGTAGTCACTGTGCTCTGCTGTGGTTTCATTTTGGGGCAGCAGAAGGGATGGAAAATCCTGCACAGTCTGTCCCAGTGCAGTGAAANTGAATAACAGCAAAGAAAAGCTGATCTCTTAGAAAAAATATTATTGAAGTATGATGTCTAAAGACTGTCTTCAAAGTGGAGAAACTTTGCACAAATATTTAGGGAGTAAATTGCTTGTTTTCAAACTATAAGATGGCATCTATCCATCAAGATACAAAGGTTTCTCCCTTTCCTCAGTAGCTAACATTGGACTCTGCTCCCCACGCTTTGTCTCTTAGATTTCAATGGACAGATAAGCAGACAAGATCATAAAGTAGAAGGAGGAAATTAAGGGAAGAGGGACTGAAACATGTTAATTTTATTTTTTTTATTTAATGAATGTGTACTTGGTCCTCAATTTGTCAGGAATTTAATTTGACAATGAATAGTTTTGTGTTGTGGTGTGTGTGTGTGTACCGGTGGGATGTAGTCACTGTGCTCTGCTGTGGTTTCATTTTGGGGCAGCAGAAGGGATGGAAAATCCTGCACAGTCTGTCCCAGTGCAGTGAAATGCTGTGAGATGTGAAGCCAGGAAGACCAAATAATTTTGGCACTCCTGATGCTCCATGATACTCCTGACTATGGAGAAGTGCTGACTTCTGTCCTGATGGCAGCAGGAGTCCTTGGGGACACTATTGCAGGAGCAGCTTAGCTATTAAGAAGTTCAAGATCAACCAGACACGAAACAGGAGATGCCTGAGGTCCTTCCTTCTAGCTGTTTGCTCAAAAAGAGGGTCTGTGGAAAAATTTCCTCCATCTGACACCACATCAATTTTCCTGGTACTTAATACATGCTGTTTCTTACCCATTAACTTTCAGAGACTCTTTTAACGTCGTGGGTCTGGTGAACGCTAATTCTTCAAAGGCCTTGAAGCTAAATAGGCTACTCTGTCAGTGACATGTGAAACTATTAGAAAGATGGATGCCTGAAGCTTCAAGACACTGTAGCCATGGTTGTCAAGTTGCTCTGTCAGAAGGCAGCAAGACTCTGTGGGTGGAAGCCATTTTATGTGGTCACAAAGTGCCCTGTGGGGTCCTGCAGATATTCAAGGGCTGCAGCCTGATGCTTGAGTAGAATTTGCCCTAGAAACCCTTCCTCTTCCTTATCTTTAGAGGATTTTGGACAGATTACCCTCCTGGTTGGAAGGATGAGAGGTGGGAGTTGCCACACCTGACCCAAGAGTCTTCTTTCACCTTTTGTTTGTGGTTGAGACCTCCCTCCCTATCCAGCTCCTTCATGTGCAATGAAGTGGCCAGTCCCAGGGTGATGATTTTCATTTCCACCTGGATAAAGCTGTTATAGAAGGCTGAGATGGTTGTTAATTGGGATCTTTTTATTTGTTTAAAATATGATCTGCTTTTCCTTCCATTCTCAGATTAACTCAAAAGCCTTTATTCTGAGATCATGGGAGTTGGAGCTTGCTGCAATGAGGCCAGTTGCACTTGAGAGTGCTTTGAGATTAAGAAACATGAGAAACTGGGATTTATTTATTATTTTAAAGATGTATAAGGAGAGAACAAAAAGGAAAAGGCAGTAAAGGGAAGTTATTAGATTGAATTCTGAAGATGTGATAACACCACCAACCTCTGAAGCTCCTCTCATGGGTTAAGATTTTTATTCCTAATAAAACCATGCAGTTCAGACAGCGTAATCCAAAAGTCATTACAGAAGAGGATAATTCCGACTTCCAACCTTTTATTATTATTACTTTTTTTTTTTAAAAAAAAGGGCTCTACAGGGAGTTTAATCATACTGTGCTAATCACTTTCATTATCACCGGTACAGGCAGAAGACTGAGAAGTTCTCTGAAGAGCAACTTGGTAACAAGGAGCCATTGGCTGTTACAGTTTCAGGTTGCTGGTTGTGACCCCCGTGAATACGCTCTGTGGTTGTCTGGGCTCTATGGGGTAGCAGTGCTTGCTTTGTTTCCTCCTTCCTCTAACAGCAGAGAGCCCTTCCAGGAATTGCCTTAATGACAAAACCTCAGAGGATCCACCAGAGGGGGAATTTCCAGGATTCTATAAAAATTTAATAGGCTTCCATGGAAATGTTTTGAAACAGCCCTAGAGAACTGGAGTCTCTCTGTGGGAGTTTCAGCCATCCATGACAGGTCTGTCATGGAAATGGAAATCTGTTAAACTCAACTGAATGTTGAGTTGTGATCTTGAAACAAAGCAGGTTTCATGGAAAATGAAACGGGAGTTTCATGATCTCATTGGCCCTTTCAGATTCAGAATGACCTGAACACTAGACTTAGTAGCAGTCCAGTAGCAGGACTCTTTTTTTTTAATGTGTCATTTGTGAGATTTCCTTAAATAATGGAGCTCAAACAGCCACTTTACAAGAAACACTGCACAGATCCCCAGTGTCTTATGCTTCATGTGATATGAGGCTGCATTCCACCACCCAATACTCCATATCACATTATGATTTGCATTAAAATTTTCTTTCCCCCTAAATACTGGGGAATTAAGATTTTCAGAAGTGGTTAATCTCATGCCATTTGGGATCCAGATTTGTATTGAGCTGAGGAATTTAGGGCAGGTCACACAGATACCTTGTGGTTGAACAACCCTTGAGGTTGTTCATCTTGGAGAAGAGAAGGCTTCAGGAAGACATTATTGTGGCTTTTCTGTACTTAAAGGGAGCCACAGAGAAGATGGAGACAAATTTTTAGTAAGGTTTGTAGTGGTAGGATGAGAAGTAATGGCTTTGATGGTCACTTCCAACTCTATTAGTCTATGGTTGATTCTATCTCTACTCAGCAGCAGGAGCTCTGGGCTCTACATTCCCATCAGGCCCTGCCCCAGATGAGGCCTGGCAGCTAAAATTTAACTTTTGTTAGTAAACTTTGTTGTAAATCTATATGTATTTAAAATTTTTTGTAAGTTTGTAAATACAGAGTGTCATTTACCCAGAGAGGTTGTGGATGCCCCCTCAATCCCTGGAGGTGTTTAAAGCCAGGCTGGATGAGGCACTGAGCAGCCTGTTCTAATGGGAGATGTCCCTGCCCCTGGCATGGGGTTTGGAACTTTAAGGTTCCTTCCAACCCCAACATTTCTATGATTTGGAGAAGCGCCGCTAGAAATATTTAGAAGTTCTGCAAAGACTGAATTTCAATGTTGTGCTTTTGTGAGAGGTTTTTTTTTTGCCCAATTTGGGGCAGGACTCCTCACTGGTGTCCACAGCTCTAACTCTGTGAGACTGTGCTAATTGTGAGCAGCAGAGGATCCATCTCTCCTGTGTTATGTTTAAAATATTCATACAATTAAACTGTGCTTTGAAGTGCTCTGGAGCTAGATGTACTTCGGGTGGGCAGGAGATGAAAACGGAAATGTTTTAATTGGATTTGGTCCTAAGAAAGTGTGCCACGTCCTTGCTGGAATTTCCTTCTAAGTGATGCTACATGTACCTTCTCCTTGAAGCCTTGAGTGGTTGGCCCGGTGTGGAAGGGACCATGATAAGTGGTTAGTTTTAATCATCTCTGCTTTGGAGTGAATTAAGAAGGAGGGGTGTGTTTTTATTCACTGAGCTGTATTAATCCATGAAGAAGGATTTGAAATGAGGAGAGAATTCCAATGCATCTTGGCTGTAGGACAGGTTTGAACTTGTTTGTTTATTTAGGTTTTTAAAATTTTTGTTCTAATTGTTTGGTAGGGTTTTTATTGTTATGGAAAAACCCCATTCACTCCAACTTTTTGCAGCTACATAATCATAGAATCATAG
>VZTY01032653.1:7425-27074 GCA_013400935.1 Turnix velox
ATTTATGCGGAATGTGAAATGAAAGCCTGTACTCTTCCGATGAACACTGCTACGCTCATGCCATTTGGAATTTTGACTTGGAATAAGCAAAGAATGAAAGTCATTTCAGCAGCTATTAGAATCAGCACCTTTTTCAAGTTGACCCAAACTCTAAAACATTTGCAAAATGATTGACAATTCCAAGAATTTAGTGTCAGAGAGCTTTCCACTGGAAACTGGTATCTCAGTTTTCGCATGCAAATACAGCACCTGAAAACACTTTTATTTTTTTTCCTTCACAAAAATCAGATCCTCATTCAGTCACTTGCCTCCAGGAGCTGGGACTTTAAGGGAAAAAAATCCAACTTCAAAATTTCAACTGACAACATTATGAAAGCCGTTTTCTCCTGAGCATTGACATTAATACTTCTTCCACATTCTAGCTCTTCACCCACACACTTCTCACCACAACTTAAGGGCCTGCTCTGTTTTTCAGCAGGGAGAGACTGGCTACTAGAAACTGTGCTAGGGTTGTCCACTTTACTAACAGGATTATAGGAAATAATGCCAACCCCTCCACACTTATTCATGGAAACAGGATTAATCCCTCCTGCCTGCCCCACCTCATAATTTTCTGTCTGAGCACAAAGCAATCTGTCTGCTTTGGCAGCAGAAAAATATTTTTCAAATGTTTCCAAATACAAGGAGCTTCCCACACACACACACTCTTTCCAATTTAGCTCTGCAAGAAAGACTATGATATTCTCTCTTGTTAAATTAATCCAGGGATTTTATATTACTTTCAGGGGAATAACATCAAATGTCATCACCAGGAAATGGTGAAAAAAATTACAGAAGGAGGTATAAATGAAGCTGAGTCTTTTATGGTGTTCATTTATTGTTTATACAATGCCACTAGAGTGTTTTGCTAATGAGCAAATAAGATTTTAGTCACTAACTTTGTAACATGATTTACTAGCCCAGTTTCCCAGATGATGTCCATGGGATAGATTCCTTACTTTTAATATAAGGAGATGTAATACTGACCTTGCCTGACTTTTTTTAGCTGGGACAGTCAGTTGGGAGGGCTAAAGAAACCAGCAATGCTGACTTCAGTTGATGTTAACACATCCAAACATTAAAAAGAGCTTCAAAGTAACAGATGCACAAGCACTATCCACTGGCAGAGTCTGGAGAGGAGAATTTGCAGTGGTAAACCTGGATGTGCATCTCTCATGGTTCCTCTGTGACCTGGAAGTTTTCTAAACCTCAATGCTACAGTCTCATCAATTGAATATTCAGCCTTTTGGTTTATTTCTGGTATCAGAAAAATCAGATACACTTACAAGGACCATAATCAAAGTTGTTATTTTAAAACACAATGCTACGATTGAAGGTTGATGGGCTTACAAAGAAGTTTTCCACACTGAGATAAATATCATGTACTGAGTCAAATATTATGTACTTATTGCAAATGCAAAATTCTCCGTGCAAACGCAGATTTCCAAATAAATCAGAGTCAAGCTTGTAGAAAGAATACATTTGCTGATATCTGAAATTCAACTTTTATTTTGCTCCTTGTTTCTGAATGGCAGAGCAATCGAGATGACTTTAGAAACTGCTCTGCCGAAGTATTTTTCTGGTTATTTATATATTGTGCTAACTGGCAACATTGTACTCAATGGGTGTTTATATCACGCAGATGTTACATCAAATATTTTTAAGTATTTGCCATTTTCATCCAACTTTGTAAATAATTAGAGCTGGAGCTCCATACTTGAAGCATCAAGAGCGAGGTTTTATTCCTGTCCAACATCAATTCTGCTTTTCATCCAACACAAAATAACAGGAGGAGAAAAAAAAACAAGCCAGCACCTTTTAGATACCTGCAATAATGAGAAACTTTCTAGGAAAAGTATCAAATACTCCACCGTGCACAAGAAGTGATTTGTTCTCATTCATCTAGGCCTGAAGGCCAACAGAATCCTGGGCTCCATCAAGAAAAGTGTGACCAGCAGGTCAAGGGAAGTGATTTTACTCCTCTTCTCAGCTCTGGTGAGACTCCACCTGGAGTTACTGTCTCCAGCTCTGGAGTTCTCAACATAAGAAGGATATTGAGCTGTTGGAGCAGGTCCAGAGGAGGCCATGGAGATGATCAAAGGACTAGAGCAACTCCCTTCTGAGGACATGCTGAAGGAGTTGGAGTTGTTCAGCCTGGAGAAGGCTCAGGGGAGACCTCACAGGAGCTTTTCAATACCTGAAAGGGGCTACAGAAAGTCTGGGTAGGACTGTTCAATAAGTTATGTGATGGCAGGAGTAGGAATAATGGTTGCAAATCGGAAGAGGGGAGATTCAGGCTGGAGATAAGAAATGCATTATGGTAAGGGTGGCGAAACACTAGAACAGGTTGCCCTGAGTGGAAGTGTTTAAGGTCAGGCTGGATGAGGCATTGAGCAACCTGGTCTAGTGGGTAGTGTCCCTGCCCATGGCAGGGGGGTTGGAACTATATGATCTTTAAGGTCCCTTTCAACCCAAACTGTTCTATGATTCTAGGTTCTTAATCCACCCTGTGTACTCTACTAGTCATGCAGGATTTAAGTCTATAGTTTCATTTAATCTAATTCACAGTTCAGATGCCAAGTTTTGCCCTGATTCATCATCACTGGTTCTGCAGAAATCTACAAGTTCATTGCAGGAACTGATCCTTAATATGATAAAGAAATAAGGGAGCTTTGATTGACAGTAGTTTTGCGAACTGTGATAGCTGACAAAGGCAGTGTCACAACAGAGAAGCAGCTACTGAGCACAAACATCTGTTCATAGAATCATAAGAGCTGGAAGGGACCTTCTAAGGCCATCTAGTCCTATCCCCAGTATTGAGCAGGGGCATCCTGCACTAGATCAGGTTGCTCAGAGCCTCAGCAAGCCTGGCCTTGAATGCCTCCAGGGTTGGGGCTTCCACCACCCCTCTGGGCAACCTGTTCCAGTGGCTCGCCACCCTCATGGGGAAGAATTTCCCATGATGTCTCATCTAAACTTGCCCTGCTCTAGTTTAAAACAGTTGCCCCTTATCCTACCGCTCTGCCAAACTGTTCCTCTCCAGCTTTCTTGTAGATCCCTTCATGTACCAGTCCCACACAAATTTCCCCACCACAAATTAAGATGTGGCAGTTTTAAGAAATTAAGCTTGTGAAAAAGGAATGTGGCTCACTTTTCCAGCAATCATTCCCTGAGTTTTTCAAGAATATTTCAGGATTGTTTTGCACATTAGTCACCCCCAAACTGCATTCTCTGAACGTGTCAGCTGTAAGCTCAGAGCTGGATCCAGCAGATGGCTTGATGAATACTGTGAAGACACCGGAAAAATTTCAATTCTTGGCTTTTTGGAGCAAAGAAAGGCAGAAGGAAAACTCCCTGGCACATGCTGAATGATTCACACTGCCCATAAAGAGCTGAATCTCTGCCCAGAATGCAAAACCAACCTGAATTAAGCTCACTGTTCAATATAAGGTCCCTTCCAACCCAGATGATTATTATCTTATGATCCTATATTCCAATTTTCTCTCCATTTCTCTCCAACTTTCCATTTCCATTGCTCTCTCTACAGCACTTGATCCTACCGAGGACTGTAAGTACTATTCCAATATAAAACATGTTGCTTTAATATTTCTGACCCAAATTAATCCAGAAAAATTTGTGCATAAATTCAAGAAAAGCTGAATCTGAAATATTTCCCCTGAACAAAATTAACCCAGTAGAAGAGCTAAGGATGTTGTATGGGTTATGAGTGCATTTAATCAGACTATTTGCCATAGTAGCTTGACCCTAAATAAGATACCATCAGTTTTGACCAAATAAGCAAAAGGAGGCTGACTATTCTGGCTGACACATCTGAGACAGTTTAAAAAGCTTTCCAAGGGAAGAGGGGAGGGAATGTTTAGGGCTCCCTGAAAAACATCCCTCTTCAGCTGTCTCAAGTTGCACTTCTTAAATATCTTGGCTCTGACTCTGAGGAATGAAGGCTAACACGGAGCTTCAGTCCAGTTCCAAATAAAAGTCACTTTGCTGAAGAAACATGTATTTCTGGAAGCAGCTGAACCAACACAGTCCTGTTTCCTACAAAACTGCAGTCCTCCAGTGTGGAAATTGAAACATTTTACAATGCTATAGTGTTACAGTGCTTTACAATGTTTGAGGGATAAAATTATTCAGGAGTAATTCCCTCGGGAAGAACACCAGCCAAGTCTCTGTTTCTACTCCCTGCCTACCTATTTCTGCATCTCGGATGTGAACTCTAACTTTACCCCACTCAGATTGGTCAGAGTGTCCAAAAGTTACTAGGGAGGAGTTACTGACAGAGCAAGATCACATTGCCATATCAAATAACTTAAAAAAAAAAAAAACAAAAACCAAAACCTTGTAGTTTCCCACAAACACTTATGTTAACATATCCGAAAAACAGCTATGAAGGGACCAGCCAGTTCCCATGTCAGCATTTTAAATTTTTGATCCAGCTGCCACCTACTACTACAGAAGAGGAGGGATGCTCCACTGATCAAGCCCCTGTATATGAAGGTTCAACTCCCTCGTCTAAAAAACTCTGTCTTTAATCATAAGAAATTATGTTGGGAATGAACTAAACTAAGTAACAGAAACCTCAAATTGTTTTTCCCAGAGCCAACTTTCTGGGTGAGTAGCCAAGTTTTTTCAGCAGAATACCTAGGGAGAGTAAAAGCATGCTTGGCAGACAACAATCACATAAAACAGTCACAACAAGTTGTATCTGAAACTCTTTCCCCCCTCCAGCAGACATCTGGAATCCAAATTTACTTGAACAGTTCAAGATTCAAGAGATGGTTCCATCTCCTGAAGAAATTACCTAAATCTTTAGCTTCCAACCTCTTCTCCATACATTCCAGGATGAGCAATAAGGCATGGAATATATAAGTGACATCTCCAGAAGGGGCCATACTTCTACTGAAGATCTCTTAGAAGATAGCAAATAAGAGTAAAAATTGCCTTTCTGTATCCTTTTTTTGCTCAAATGGATGGCAAAATCAGGCAGGTAGTGCCTCCACACTTCCATGTAGTCACAGCCCAATGGAGAGAAAATTAATTGACAGCACATGAAAACCAGGTTCCTCCTTCCCCTCAGAAGGGATTCCCCATCCTGTTGACTAGTTTGCCCTTACCACTTCCATCCATCCCTACAGTGGTCACAATTGGAAATAAAAATCAAAATAATTTTTAAAATATTTTTTTTCAAGGGGATAAATCCCTTTAGCAGGCAATGGGCAGAGTCAAGGATAATAAGATTTTAAACATAGAATAACAAATCAGTTGCAAAGGTGAAAATAAACTCCTTGTGCCCTAAGTATTTTCTTTCATTCTGGTTGGTTTATGTAACAGAGACAAATTCACAATATGCAGCAGCAGTTGGAAGCTTGTAAGAATCAAGTGCTCAGAAATATGCAACTAGGCAAGAAATTACACATCAGCCTCATCATTATTTTGATCTTCTGTATGGATTTTAGTTAATACCAGGTAAGCTGACAGTAAATGCCTAACAGAGAGTAAATAACAGGAAAATTACATACATTAACCATATCATCTGGTATTCTGAGGTAGTAGATATTACTATGGAGAGAATCAATTCAACTGAATTTATGTTAAATCTGAATGACAGCCTGGTTTTATTTTAAAGAGTTTCTGTTGTTTAACCTCTTTTGAACAAACGTAAATTACTGCCTATTTTGAAAAGTTAGTGTAGCCTGAAATCAGTATCTGTGGCTACCTTTTGTTTCAAATTGTCTCACACGTCTTGATTTTAGCAATTTTAAGCTAGAAAAGTATCGTACTTAATTTATAATGAGATGATTTTCCAACAGACTTCCCTAATTTAATAATTTGTTTCTATAACTTTTCTCACTTTTCTAAAGCAGTTTATTTCTTTGTAAGTGCTTTAGGGCATGCTACAGGAAAGCAGCCAAGAAGTGGAAAGTGAAGAGATTATTTATGATGGGAAAGACTAACACGAATAGAATGAGAGACTCCAGGAGGTGAGAACTCCCATGCAGTCTAACACAAGACATTTACTTACAAATTTAGTCCTCTGCTGTGCAATAGCAACACAAATGATAAGGACATCCAGGAATCTCCAAGCAAGTCTGCAATCTAGCTCACAGGGTCTGCAACTCAACCTTAGAGATCCAAGGGGCTCCAATATTAGGAAGAGCAAAAGCTGTTAGCCCAAGAGTGGAATCACATCACCTCATGACACAGCTTGAAAACTAAACTATGTTTTATAATGTATGAAAGAATACAAAAGCTCCATTTACAGACAATCTGTAAATTTTAGCCAAATGTATCTTTTTACAGAAGAAAAAGCTTAACTTCTCATAAATGAGTGTCTAATCATTTGTGGAAAAGCAAGGGAAGATTGGGGAGGAGGGCTGTAAATACACACAAGTGGGGTGCTGGGAAACACATTTATCACATTAAGTGTTGTTAACTCTGATGTGCTGGTAAGTAGAACATCTGCAGAGAGATAAGGAAAGTGTGTCATGGACTTAGGGACAACATATCCAGCAACCCAAGAATCCTGCCCAAATGCTGAAGAAGATCAATGACCAGTGAGACACAAAGGCCTGGTGGAACCCCTGAAATACCATAATAAAGAGGCATTCTGTGCTTTCACTCTCTCACTGTATTGCTATCACTCTATCACTAATTTGGACTCCTGCTGACAAGGATTCTCCCTTGCTCTTCAGTGCCTGGATCCTCTGCTTGCCTACCTCAGTCTGGGTGTTTCTGTGGAGATTCCCCAGTCTGACAAGTTGCAGTGACCCCTAAAAACAGAAGCCTACTTTGAGGATACGTGAGCAAGAAGTTTCCCATACAGTAGCCTATAAAAGATTGGCTGGGCCACGTGATTCTCTCCACACTACTTACTCCATTTTCCCTGTTGGGGTAGCACTGCTAACAAATTTAACAAGTTCCTGGGATTTTCCAAGCCATAAGCACCTGAAGCCAACATGAAAAGGATGTACACAGGGCACCACTGTAACACAGCAGCACCATTTCAAAGCTGCTGGCCTGGTTTTCCCCTCCCTCCTATCCCCCTGGGGTAGGCTTTCTGGGTTCTGCCAAGCTGCAGGACCTGAGAAAAAGCAATACTGTGCTGCTTTCGTTCTTCTGAGGGGGAAAGAGAAAAAAGTTAGCACTTCTTGAATGGATCACGACTTGGATCACACTCCAGTCATGGAAGAGTGTCAGGAAATAAGAGAAAAGAATCTTTAAGAAAACTTGGTAAGAAAGAAGCATTAATAAATGACATGTTTCTATATTAAGGAGGTTTAGTTATCCTCTCAGCTTACCAAGAAGAAAACTATGATTTTAATAGAAACTGTATTACCTCTCTTCACTCGCCTGCAATATGAACTGTTCCTTCCCAACTGGAAGGACTTAAATGCTCTCTGCTAAAACCTTAAACCTTTGTACAACTCAACTTATCTGTATCTGGATGTGGATATCAGAGCACCCTTCTGCAAGATGAAACAGTATTTGTACCTGTTCCTATGCTTTTTTCCTCCCTATCTAGTAACACCCTGAGCCAAAGTACTTAAAACGTAAGCTGGGTACAACCAAAGTTCCACAACAGCCTCAAGACTAATTTCCCATTGTATTCGACAGTGTTCCAAACCTCCAACCAAAATCTCAAGCTGAACTCTTAACTTCTACAATAGGTTGTTATTGTCGTTGTTACTGTTATTTTATTATTATTTCTCCATTTTCAGGACTAAAAGACATTCTGTTGCCCATTCAACACAAGAGATGAATGAGCACTGTGACAAATTTCACAAATGATCTAAAATTCCTTGCAACTGTGTAAGTATATAAAGTGACTAGAAAGTACTATTGTATTTCTTTATATAACACTCAATTCAATAGCCACTAAATGTTGTCCCTTGTTGGATGACCTCTTTCTGGGTACAGTGTCAATATTTACAGTGCTCCTTTCAGTAGTAAACCATGAGGATAACTGTATGGCATCTATTAACAAATTATCAAATGCTTTGATCAGTTTGCCTTTTAAGCTAGTTAACCAAAAATTTCACATATTTGTACTAAAATTTCTTACCTTGCAGAGCTTCAGCAACAGTCAACATGTTAGATATCCTTTCAGAGGGAATTTTGACTTCATACATCTTTCTGGCAAACTGGTAAGGTACACCTCTACTAAATCCAGCTCTCCATGGGCAATACGACTGCCAGCACTACTAATACCATCTTCCCCACCCTCTTGTCTTCCTCTTTGCTCTTCTGCTGATGTACCCAAACAACTGTTGAATTCCATTTTAAAAACGTTTTTCCCCTCCCACTTCTCCACAAAGCCCCGAGACAACTTAGACAAGTTTTTCATTCCTATCAGAAATATTTCCTCCAGACATATTTAGCCTTGTCTTTAAGCCAACCCAAAAAGTTAAGAGCATGGAGGAACAAACACTCCTTGAACTACATTGGCTCTTTGCCTTTCTCTTATTGAACAGCCTCTTGCAAGTGTGTGTAGGGGTATAAGATACACTCACTCCCCTTCTCACACAGCACAAGAATACTCCTGCCACTGCCAAGAGAGAAAAGAAAGATTCCATTAAGTTAAAGACCAAGTCTCCAGCATCAGCACTCCCTTGTTTATTCAAAGGGAGAGGAAAAAAAAATCTGTTATATTTGAAATTTTTTTTTTGGCCAACTGTGCTTCCTCAGAACAAATCCCAATTCTGTAAAAGTAGAAAAAAAAAATCTTACGGAGGAGGGTATTTTAATTTCAGAGACATCTAGCCACAGTAATTCACTGTCTGTAATATCACAGATGCCAAGCTTATGAAGGCTATAAATGTCAAAAGAATAAATGAGGTCTTGCAGATGGACTAGAGCAAAGACATTCTGAAATAACAAAGAGCCCTTCCATAGGCCAAGATATAAAGAAAATATGAGAAATATTAATTTTTAGCTAAATTACATGTTAAGAAACAGCAAAACTTAAGAAAGAGATGCGATGGGTTAACCCAAGGCAAAAATTAGAAACAGAAAAACTAGCAAACTCACTTGGGACTCAGCAGCAGAGCAGCAGCCGGTACAGCTGACTCCACAGGGTCCAGTGCTCAAAGTGGGGCAGCAAGTTATCTACAGCCCTTAGGTCTGGTATAGGTTAAGGTTCTCAACAAACAACTGTGAAGGGGTGGAAACCATGACAGTTAGGTCTCCGCTTGGTTACGTAAGATGAGTCTTCTTAGTTGATGAATAATCTGTAAGCCCAATGCTATAAATTGTGGGCAAGCCTCAATGGAGGAGCCTATCTGGCTCCTTCAAACAACACAGCATGTTTGGAGGAGCCATCCCCACATGCTGCCCAGCACTGCAATAAATACCTGCTTGACAGCATTTTTTTACGTTGTTGAGTTTTCCTGCATTTCAGGTGCGTCCCGAGAGTCTCAGCCTGTTTTACCTCAGGGCCGCCCAGCCCGGAGCTCCTCCTTTAGCCGCAGCGGGGCTCTGGAGCTCCCTACCGGCACCTCACCGTGCCCCGAGAGCCTTACCTCAGCACAGCGCTCTGCCCTTCACAGAACCTTCCAGAACAGTCTTCCTCCACTTTCCTGTGAGTCAAAAGCCCCGTCCCCTACAGCCGCCTCCGCCGCGGAGACGCAGGTGCTGCCATTTGGGGGCTGCGCCCTCCTTCGAGGGCTGGGAAGGAAAGGCGGGTCGGTGCACCCAGGGCCTCACTCAGCCCTCGCCAGCCAAGCGGCCATGCTTCCCGCTTCCCTTTTTACCCTGGCTGGCGCGGGGCATGCCGGATTGTCTCTCAGAGCAGCCTCCTGCACTGAGGAGCGGCCGCTGCTACGGCCCCGCGCCTTTTTCTCTGCAGTGGGGCGGATCCTGGTGAATTCCCTGCGACGGGGTACGTGTGCCTGTGAGAGGAAGTCCTCTGCGGGGAGCCCGTAGCTGTCAGGAGAACACACCCCACAGAGGATGCGGTTGTGGAGAGAAATTTTTCCTTGTGAAGGGTGGTGAAATACTGGAACAGGTTGCCCAGAGAGGTTGTGGATGCCCCCTCCCTGGAGGTATTTAAGGCAGGCTGGATGAGGCACTGAGCAACCTGATGTGGTGGGAGGTGTCCCTGCCTGTGGCAGGGGGGTTGGAACTTGATCTTTAAGGTCCCTTCCAACCCAAACCACTGTATGATTGTATGATTCCATTTGGCTCCGGCTCCGTGGCTGGATCTGGTGGTGCTCCACTGCCTGTAGTCACGCAAACAGCATCGAAACATAGAAACACTTAAACAGTGTTATTGAGTAGCCATTTCTTTATTGCAGTGCCAGGCAACACGGGTTATGAATGAGGGTGGGGAAAACTGAAAACTCTAGAATGCAGCTTGGTCAGGAGTTCCAGGTGAGGTATGCTGAGTCTTAACAAGGTAAGACAGAACACAAAGAACACAAAAACAAGATAAGACAGAATAGCAAGGCCCAGCTCCTAGTCAAGGATAAACACGATAACAAGAGATCATCCCCAAAGGTGAAAAGTTCAACCCCGAGGAAGACTACGTGCTTCAACACAAGAAGGCGGTGCGACCTCCAAACGACCACTGATCCATTTCTTCAGGACTAAGTGAGACTGCGCCAGAGGGCAGGTGAAAATAATGAGAACCTGTATTAGCATAGAGTTTCATGAATATGTATGTATCTTGTGATAAATGCTGACAATTCTGGGACCTACGTATGGAGTAGCTATCCCCTGTGTTGCCCAGCCCTGAAATAAAGAATTGTCTGCTCTGTAACACTGCTTATTTGGTTTAACTTTTTCTTATGATTCAGTTATAGATAGTTCCTCCATACGTGAGTGCCCAGGTTGCGAAATCATCAGTATTTATCAGCCGATACATGTATATTCATCAAACTTTTGTCTATGCCAATACAGGTTCTCGCTTCGTATGCTAATTGCGATCTGCCCTCTGGCGCAGTCTCACCTGGTCCTGAAGAAACGGGTGGGTGGTCGTTTTAGTGTCGTATCGCCATCTTGTGTTGAAGCGCGTAGTCTTCCTCAGTGTTGAACTTTTTACCTTCATTTGATTCTGCGGACACTTCGAGTTTCTGTGGTCCGTAATTAGGGAGTGCAGCTGCGACACCATATTATCTCTGCCTTTGCATTCCCTTCAGTCTTATCTTGTTTAAAAGTTAGGTGATCCTAATCAGGGCATTCCGACCAAGCCACACTCCAATGTTTTTGTTTTCTCTCCCTCCATCACCATTCAGTATGGAGGAGGACAGTGGGTTGTATCTGGCACATCCCTAGTGCATCACAATGCACACGTTTCCTGGTGTTTTGCTGCTTTCTTCCGTAAGGCATTAAGGAAGGTGCTCTTTTTTTGGTCCCAGAATCATCTAGGTTGGAAGGGATCGAGTCCAACCATTGACACTATCGGAACCATTACTAAAACATAGAATTACAGAATCGTAGAATTGTTTGGGGTGGAAGGAACCTTCAAGATCATCTAGTTCCAGCCTCCCTGCCATGGCCATGGACACCTCCCACCAGACCAGGTTGCTCAATGCCTCATCCAGCCTGGCCTTAAACATTTTCAGGGATGGTGGCTCCACGACTTCCTTGGGCAACTTGTTCCAGTATTTGATGACCATTTCTGTGAAGAAATTTTTCCTAATATCCATCCTAAACCTCCCCTGCTGCAATGTGAGGCTGTTCTCTCTTGTCCCGTGGCTTATTCCTAGGAAGAAGAGCCCTCTGGTTCTTCCAGGGAGTTTCATGAATATGTATGTATCCACTTCCAGGGAGTGAGGTCTCCCCTCTGCTTCCTTCTCTCCAGCTGAACATCAAGGTGGGGCCTCACCAGTAACAAGTATAGAGGGGAGATCATGGTCCTCATTTATTTCAGGTTGTACCAGCTTTCATTGTCTTGGTGTTGCATCTCGGGAGTGTTAGCCTCCTACTTTCCCTTTTTGCAATTTACCTAAGAGCATTAGTGCATGGATATTATTACATTCACTTGAAGAAAATTGATGCTTTAAAAAGCCCTTGTAATTGAGTGACTTATGACTGAATTCTTTTAAACACTCAGGACCATACAGAGTCAGNATTTCTTTATTGCAGTGCCAGGCAACACGGGTTATGAATGAGGGTGGGGAAAACTGAAAACTCTAGAATGCAGCTTGGTCAGGAGTTCCAGGTGAGGTATGCTGAGTCTTAACAAGGTAAGACAGAACACAAAGAACACAAAAACAAGATAAGACAGAATAGCAAGGCCCAGCTCCTAGTCAAGGATAAACACGATAACAAGAGATCATCCCCAAAGGTGAAAAGTTCAACCCCGAGGAAGACTACGTGCTTCAACACAAGAAGGCGGTGCGACCTCCAAACGACCACTGATCCATTTCTTCAGGACTAAGTGAGACTGCGCCAGAGGGCAGGTGAAAATAATGAGAACCTGTATTAGCATAGAGTTTCATGAATATGTATGTATCTTGTGATAAATGCTGACAATTCTGGGACCTACGTATGGAGTAGCTATCCCCTGTGTTGCCCAGCCCTGAAATAAAGAATTGTCTGCTCTGTAACACTGCTTATTTGGTTTAACTTTTTCTTATGATTCAGTTATAGATAGTTCCTCCATACGTGAGTGCCCAGGTTGCGAAATCATCAGTATTTATCAGCCGATACATGTATATTCATCAAACTTTTGTCTATGCCAATACAGGTTCTCGCTTCGTATGCTAATTGCGATCTGCCCTCTGGCGCAGTCTCACCTGGTCCTGAAGAAACGGGTGGGTGGTCGTTTTAGTGTCGTATCGCCATCTTGTGTTGAAGCGCGTAGTCTTCCTCAGTGTTGAACTTTTTACCTTCATTTGATTCTGCGGACACTTCGAGTTTCTGTGGTCCGTAATTAGGGAGTGCAGCTGCGACACCATATTATCTCTGCCTTTGCATTCCCTTCAGTCTTATCTTGTTTAAAAGTTAGGTGATCCTAATCAGGGCATTCCGACCAAGCCACACTCCAATGTTTTTGTTTTCTCTCCCTCCATCACCATTCAGTATGGAGGAGGACAGTGGGTTGTATCTGGCACATCCCTAGTGCATCACAATGCACACGTTTCCTGGTGTTTTGCTGCTTTCTTCCGTAAGGCATTAAGGAAGGTGCTCTTTTTTTGGTCCCAGAATCATCTAGGTTGGAAGGGATCGAGTCCAACCATTGACACTATCGGAACCATTACTAAAACATAGAATTACAGAATCGTAGAATTGTTTGGGGTGGAAGGAACCTTCAAGATCATCTAGTTCCAGCCTCCCTGCCATGGCCATGGACACCTCCCACCAGACCAGGTTGCTCAATGCCTCATCCAGCCTGGCCTTAAACATTTTCAGGGATGGTGGCTCCACGACTTCCTTGGGCAACTTGTTCCAGTATTTGATGACCATTTCTGTGAAGAAATTTTTCCTAATATCCATCCTAAACCTCCCCTGCTGCAATGTGAGGCTGTTCTCTCTTGTCCCGTGGCTTATTCCTAGGAAGAAGAGCCCTCTGGTTCTTCCAGGGAGTTTCATGAATATGTATGTATCTACTTCCAGGGAGTGAGGTCTCCCCTCTGCTTCCTTCTCTCCAGCTGAACATCAAGGTGGGGCCTCACCAGTAACAAGTATAGAGGGGAGATCATGGTCCTCATTTATTTCAGGTTGTACCAGCTTTCATTGTCTTGGTGTTGCATCTCGGGAGTGTTAGCCTCCTACTTTCCCTTTTTGCAATTTACCTAAGAGCATTAGTGCATGGATATTATTACATTCACTTGAAGAAAATTGATGCTTTAAAAAGCCCTTGTAATTGAGTGACTTATGACTGAATTCTTTTAAACACTCAGGACCATACAGAGTCAGTTTTGAGTTCTCAAGTTAGAAAATACATCTAGTACTACAGAAGTTCAGGTGGCATTTGCACTGTGTCTGGATAGAAATGGGTCAGAAACTATGGTGAAATATGGATTTTCAGTAATGCTATAGAGTGTAGCATTTTACATTTAAGTATTAACAACTGAATGAACTTTGTTGCCCGCTTTTTCTGAAATGAATTAACACATTTATGAAAGTATAAGAGCTATATAGATACATTTAAACATGGCTAGAGAAGACTCAATTGAGAAAAGGGGTTTTTTCAACTTAAAAACTCACGATGCAACAAATAGCTTGCTGAAGTTTTAAAGTATTTGTAAACATCTTTTTACTTAATTAATTTCCCACAGTTAGAAAGGCCAGACAAGTATAATTTGCATTATGCTTGTTAGTGCTAAGCTTCAAACTCCAGTCTGTGCTCTCTTATGCCAGTTTAAAATCATAATTTATTTTTATTTCTTCAGGTCGTTACAACTTATGAAAATGAGTCACTTTAAGATATGCCTGGATATTAATACTTTCTCCAAGGAATCAACCATAAAGCATGCTGTAAAAGGTAAGGATGAGCTTCTGTTAAATAATTAGATTGGCACTAATTCCTCAGAGAGGACAGAACTTCCTTGTTCTTCAGTATGCATTCTCAAAGGAGTAAATGCCTATGTTTGGAAACTAAGCCACTTTCCAAATGACATGCACTTGATAATCTACTGACTTCCTCAGGTTAAGGTTACAGTTGATAGTGTTTTGATCTCAGTATTCTGATCCTTCCACTGCTGGTTGATTGATAAGCCAGGTTCTCCCACACAGTGCAGAAAAACTAGAGAAATATTGAATTTTGCCTTTTCAATCCTCTAATGTAGGCTAGGTTGGGTTTTGTTTTTTTGTTTTTTTTTTAAATTATTTGCAAGCAGTTGTGAGCTTTTGCTGCATAACAAATTTGCAGTGCTGGAAAATAGCAATTCATTAATGCCACACAAAACAATAAAGCAATGTTGATTAGAGACCCCACATAAGATAGAATCCAAGTGACTTTAATACCTAACGTAGAATAAGGTAACTAAAATATAATACATAAAGCATATGTGCATCAGATATGGCATATAGGAAAAATAGTTAACAAACTATTTTAACAGCATATAAATGTATGTATATGAGTTACATAATAAATCATGTATGTAATGGAACTTTTATTAATTTGCTGCTCATATTTTTAAATTATGCCTGCTTCAGATTTCTTCTCTATTCTTAATCTTTTTATTTGCGTATGTACAGTCATTATGCTTATGTGTGTATTTGTGCCACATATATTACCCTAGGACTTGTTGCTAAGTTCATATTCTTCACATTCAATTGGAATATCTGAATGCCATTTAATACTTAGCTTTTGGAAGGAACACAGGACATTTCACTTGAGTTTGATATCTCTACATTTTTTCCCTGACATTTTTACTAGTATGAGATTATTTACACTCTAGTTCTGTAAAGTGGTGAGTGTTCTCTCCATTCAAAGCAGTCAGTGGCTTTAATAAGCATAGTCAGGTACCTAGTCTATATCCCGGGAGTTCAAATAACACCTCTGAAACTATAGTGAACTCTGCATTAAAGGAGAGAATGTCAAGGATTGATGTCTTTAGCAGGATATTGCTTTTTAAAACATAACATTTTTTTGCATTCCAAGAGAAGAGGAAAATATTTTCTTTGGGATTGCCTTTAGCACAAAGGTATTGTTCTTTTTTTTAATTATTATTCTGATATTATGTGTAGCCACAACAGGTCATTGTTTCCACTCATACAAAAGCAAGACAGGAAAAAGATGATCTGTTTCATAGAACCTGATCTGAAAATTTGTAGCTGCAATAGTGATCTGTCAAAAATTTTCATAATTCAACTTAAGCTTTTGTATTTCCCATTTAAAAACTAAAAAGCCATCTAACACCAAAGGAGATCAATAGTTTGTTAGGCTGAAACCAGGGCAAAGGAAATTACTCTCATGGCTACAAACTGCTTGAGAACATGAATATTCATATGCATGGATTCATTTCACCAGCACAACTTCATTTCCTAAGGAGACATTGCTCACGTAAATTGACAATCTAAAGATTGATAATTAATCTGAAGTTTAATCCTGGTCACCAAACTGGAAAAGAATGGGTGTGACGGATGGACCACCCGCTGGTTGAATGGCCGCGCTCAAAGAGTTGCAGTCAATGGCTCGTTGTACAAGTGGCAACCAGTGGTGTTCCTCAAGGATCAGTACTGGGCCCACTGCTATTTAATATCTTTGTAGGAGATATGGACAGTGGGATTGAGTGCACCCTCAGCAAGTTTGCAGATGACACCAAGCTGTGTGGTGCAGTTGATACACCTGAAGGAAGGGATGCCATCCAGAGGGACCTTGACAGGCTTGAGTGGTGGGCCCAAGCCAACCTCATGAAGTTTAACAAGGCCAAGTGCAAGGTCCTGCACCTGGGTCGAAGCAATCCCAAGCACAAATACAGGCAGGGTGGAGAATGGCTTGAGTGCAGCTCTGAAGAGAAAGACTTGGGTGTGTCAGGTGATGACAAACTCAACATGAGCCAGCAATGTGCACTCACAGCCAAGAAGGCCAACCAAATCCTGGGNAACCCAAACTATTCTATGATTCCTGTATTTTGTATTATGCTTCCTGATATTTTGATTTGTATGCTTACTGAATACTTTTCCCCAGGCAGTAAATCTTGTCATAGTAATGTGATCTGGAATCTAGAACCTCGGTGCTTTAGGATGGTTAAGCAGTTGCCATTGAAGATACAAAGCATTTGTATAAAATTCAAGAAAAAATAGTACAACAGAATACAATTTAATCTCTGCCAATTTTAAATGTTCATTCTGCACATACCTGTGTCTTAAAAATATGTTTTGTCATACAGTGTGACAGAATTACACTATCCTTTCCTTAAACCTTCTTGTCATGGCATGACTTCTTTCAAAATTTTACTGAAGAGTTTTGTTTGTTTGGTTGGTTTTGGTAAAAAACAGTATTAGTTACCCTCTCCTCCCACCCCCCCTCAGCTTCAAGGGTGCATTTGCCAGAAACGCCTGACTGACATCAGTTAGCTGGAGTAGCATGATTTTCTGCTGCAGCACCTCTAGTGGGATCTTCAGAGAGAAATCAGCATTGATTCTGACATCAATATAACATCATGGATCTAGGTCATGCTATATTACACATGGTAAGGATGGCATCTGTATCTACATGTGGATCTTCAGTGTTGCACCTGCAATATAAGCAAAAACATTTTAAGTGCTCGTGTGTTTATTTCAGGGTTTTATGTAACAATATGTTGTTAAAAGAATAAACAAAGGAAAACAACTAAAACCAGAAACAGAAACTGGCTATCAATAGACTGCAACCAGGGCCAGATTAGCAATGATGACAGAATTTCCTGTTTTGTTGATCCAAAGTAAATACTATTTCAGTCACAGAACACTGAAATGCCTTGCATCAAAGTCCATCTCTTCCCCAAACTCTTGTAAATCTGTTAATGGGTGTCAGAGTATCTACTGCTGAAACGCACACTGAGAACACTTCCATGGAGCAGGGGGTGCAAATGCTGTAGGCAGTGTCATTGCTTGGAGTTGTGGCAAAAGAAATAAAAGGAGTCATTGTCATCACCCCCTTCCCTATCCAGATGCCAGCTCTCATTCTCTTTTTGTCCCATTTTTGGAGTTCAACTTCCATTCCCCAATGTAATTGCTTTGTGCATTTCAAAGCTACATGTGGAGGCACTTTGTGGAGCAGGAAATACGCTTTCCATGTTGCTGAGGACAAACAAGTCCAGGGAACTTACCAACTTTGTACTATAATCCATCTGCATCTACCTGCAATGTCTTTTTAGCAGAAGTTTTGCCATTAAGCTTCTGAATTTTTATGAGATGAGTAAAGCGCTTCCCAGAACACTCACAATTCCTAAAATGTGGCTGGGTTTTTGTTTTTTTTTTCATTATTCTTGCCAGGGATGCAGCTCAGTGGTTTCCCAGCCTTTTTATATGGAAACCTCACCTTGAGGAACTGTAGGTGGAGGACCATTATCAGTTCTATTTGGCTTTAGTATTCTCCTACCAACTGCAGTTTTCTCATCATCCAGACCAGCCCTCTCGGCCTCCCCTTTCTTTTACACTCTCCCATTCCCTTCCTGTAACATCTCTGCTGCTGTCTCAGACAGCAAAGACACTAAAACTGAGGAGATAGATTTAGATGGATCAATCTGTTCCTATTTGTTGTCTCTCGTATTTCCAATATCAGGTCTGGTAGAGTCCTTTTTCACAACTCATCAGACTAGCTTGGATTAGAATGAGGGAGCTGAAGAAAGAACACACCTGCTTTTCATTCACCTTTCTTTCTTTCAATGGAGCTGCCTTAGTCATTCCTAAAAAATAAATCAGTCTGGGATCAATCTGGTGTACTGAGACTTACGAGTTCTTGTAGCTATAATTCACAGTATGGCTATTCCTGCAGTCTTGATTTTGTCCTGCCAACTGCTAACATCTGCCCATTGTGAGGAGGAGGCTACAGGAGTGTGATGGGGCCGGCAGAGGAGGGCATGCTGCCTGAGGAATAGGGCAGGTCATCGCCATGATGGGACACAGTCACTAAAATAATAGTCCTAGAATAGCCTGAGTTGGAAGGGACCCTTCAGATAGAATCAGAGAATGGTTTGGGTTGGAAGGGTCCTTAAAGATCATCTTGTTCCAACCCCTCTGCCATAGACAGGGACACCTCCCACCAGACCAGGTTGCTCAGTGCCTCATCTAGTATGGCCTTAAACACCTCCAGGGAGGGAGGATCCTCAGCCTCTCTGGGCAACTTGTTCCAGTGTCTCACCACCCTCACCAATCATTGAGTCCAGCCATCAATGCAACTCTGAGAAGAGCCATCACTAAACTGAATCTCTAAGCTCTCTGCTCATCTCTTAAATACCTCCCGGGATGGTGCCTCAACCACTGCACTGGGCAAAAACCCCATGTGTAGCAGCAGCAACTCATTCTTACAATGTTCTCAGTTAGAGATCTTAAGTTAAGAAATAAATTTACATTTCAGTTTATATAAATGGAAGACACCTCTGTATTCCTTCAAGACTGAAATGGTTATTCTGACTCATAAACTCATGTGGAAGGTGTCTTGTCCACAACCAGTCTCTTAGCTTCTATAGGCGGTGGCTCCCCCAGTTTGTGCCCACTTTCCATGTTGCTGGGACTGGAATAGCAGCTGTCCCTCCTGCTCCCTGATGCAGGCAGGCTTCCCAAGCAGGGAGGAGGCTTCATCCTTCCAGAATCCCAAACGCCAATACTCCAGTGGGATTTGGCAGTGCACAACAGGGACATTCATAGGCTTACTGTGATTTATTTCCCTTGATCGGGGGCTGTTTTTCCAGGGGTGAAGTATGACTGAGGGACCAGTTTGCCCCCTCCAGCCCAAGCTAGAAGCTGCCCGAGCGGAGGTGCGGGAACCACCGCGGGATGCGGGGCAAGGCTGACACCTAGTGGCTGATCTCAGGCTTCCAGACCCCGGGTACCTTCCCTCTGATCTCGCAGAGTCACAATCTCAAATGTAGTTGCTCTCTGCATTTCAGAGCTACATGTGGAGGAACTTTGTGGAACAGGAATACACTTTCCATGCTGCTGAGGAAGAAAAAATCCAGGGAACTTATTACCTTTGTACTATACAGAATCATAGAATA
>VZTY01032654.1:0-11605 GCA_013400935.1 Turnix velox
GGCTTGGGCCCACCTCTCAGGTGAGCATGATGGGAACTGCAATACCATTCACTGAGCCTAGTTTTGAAAGAATTTCTATTCTAAGATGTTCTGTCAACCAAGAGGCCATGGTTAGGTAAATCAGCATCTCCTCATGTCGGCTGTAAGCCCAGTAAACTTCCAGCATCTACCTCATAAGGGTGGGGATGGAGGGGGGGAAGGGAAGAAAGGGGTAAAGAAAACCTAATCAGTCGAATTCTTGGTATCCAGCCTGAGTGCTCTCACAGAAAGGGATTTGTTCATTGCAAAAATTGAATTCACAGCACTCCCCTGATGTGAGAAGACAGATGACATCAGACCCTTGGCAGGAGGTGCTTTGGAGAAGACTCTAATCCATGTACTGACAGGAATATTCACTGGAGCTGTTGCTCAGGCTCCGTGTCCAAGGTTTGATCGTGGGCTTGAATGTGGACCTCATCCTGGCTGACAGCAAAAATGCTCTGTGGCAACTGACAAATGAGGTGGTACCCTGTAGATTTAAGTGTGATTGTGATATACAACATCAGGTTAAGAGCCTAAAGGGAAGAGGGGATGAGGGTTGACACTAAAAGTCTAGTTGGGCTCAAAACAGCAGCATGTGCTACATACTTTTGAGATTGCTCTATCTTCATCTCTGCCCAGGGGGAAAAATAAATGGACATGTTGGATCAAATCTGTGTTCCTCCTTGTACTTTATCTCAGCTTTACAGGCCTACAACTCACAAGTGAGGAGATAAGGGTGATATAAAGTAGTTAGTCCAGAAGAAAAACACCGAGTTGCTTAACACATTGAGCACAGTAAAGGATTCAAAGTTTGATCTAACAGGATTTATCCTTTTCTATTTCCAAGTCCTTGGCAGCTACCAGTGTTTAGCAGTCAGGAATATCCTCCATTTTAGAAGCAGCTGAGTAATCAAAAGTCCTGTTGGTCAGAATTATGAAAGAGTTAGGAACTCACTTCAGATCTCAGGTGTGAAGGTTATTTCCCATTCAGTGGTAACAGGATGAAACACATTTAATTTTTGAAAGGTCTATTTGATCAGCTAGACAGAAATGGGAGGAGAAGCAGGATAATTTCACCTTCATTCCCAAGGGGAGGGTCTTGAGGATACACTCAGAACACTGGTTTGCACATTGCAGTCTTCAGAACTACACTAGACCACCATTTCTTCATCCTCTAGGTTGGAAGGGACCTTTCAGATCATCAAGTCCAACCATCAGCCCAACTCTGATACCTCATACCTGGGAATTGAACCCTTTACCTTCAAATGAGGAAGCTGATGCTCTCCCCAAAGCCTACTTCTATTTAAAAAATCCAATTATTAATTAGATAAGCTAATAGCAGCCACCCAGGAATTGCAGAATCAAGTTAAAAAGGCAACAGTGAAAGGTGACTGGGTTGCATCAAGAGAAGTGTGACCAGCAGGTCAAGGGAGAGGATTTTGCCCCTCTACTGGGCACTGGTGAGACCCCAACTGGAGTTACTTTGTCCAGTTCTGGAGACCTCAACATAAGAAGGACATTGAGCTGTTGGAGCAGGTCCAGAGGAGGGTCATGAAAATGATGAGAGGGCTGGAGCAACTGCCTTCTGAGGACAGGCTGAAGGAGTTGGCATTGTTCAGCCTGGAGAAGAGAATTCTCAGGGGGGACTTCATAGTGGCTTCTCAATACCCCCTTCAGGGGGCTATAGAAAGGCTGGGGTAGAACTTTTGAGTAGGTCCAGGATGGCAAGACCAAGAGTGATGGATGCAAACTGGAAGAGGGGAGATTTAGAATGAAGAGAAGAAAGAAGTTCTTTGCTGTGAGGGTGGTGAGACCCTGGAAGAGGTTGCCCAGAGAGGTTGTGGATGCCCCCTCAATCCCTGGAGGTGTTTAAGGCCAGGCTGGATGAGGCATTGAGCAGTGGGAGGTGTCCCTGCTTATGGCAGGGGGGTGGAACTAGATGATCTTGAAGGTCCCTTCCAACCCAAACTGTTCTGTGATTCTGTGATTCTGTGACAGCCATCTGAAAAGATTGGCTCAGCTGGATTTTGCTCCAGGTCTCCTGCATGAAAATTTGGGACTGTTCAGGCAAGTAACGTGTTTGAAGGCTCCCTTCAAAACAAATGTTGCCATATCAACATCCTGATTTGTGGAAATTATCCTCTGCCCTTCTTGGAAGGTGAAGGTAGAGCCTGGAGCACACCCAGGTGTGGTGAAGACACACAGTTGCTGTGGCACTGAGCAGCATGTAGCCAAAGCAAATATAGAAGGTACACTTCACCATCATCATCATCACCTTGGACAAGGGAGCCTCAAGACCTCAGGCGGTAAAAGCCATCATGAGATGGCTCCATGTTTGAGACAGCTGAAATTCAAGTGGTGCAATGTCTTTGAGGTGGTGGGGGCCCCATCCCTGGTGACATTCAAGGCTAGGCTTGATGAAGCTCTGAGCAGCTTCATCTAGTGCAGGATGTCCCTGCTCACTGCAGGGGGTTGGACTAGATGGCCTTTGAAGTCTCCTTCTAACTCAACTCATTCTGTGAATCCACTTTTCCTAAGCCTGGTCACATGAGCACAGAGACAAGGGAACAATATCTGACCCCAGCAGTCATGAATCTTCTGAACATCCACTCAGAGGACAGGGCTAGTGTAGTATTATGGGAACTAATCACAAATTCACAGAATATCAAGGACTGGAAGGGACCTCAAGAAATCATCTAGTCCAATCAGACTAATTGAGGAAGAAAGCAGCTTCATTTGCCTCTTATTTTTACTATTATAGACAGCACTTGAACAGAAAAACTTAGAAATTGTGCTCCATAGATCTGTAAAGCCAGGGCTTGGAAGTGAGATAGAAGAACTAGAGACTTCAGCAGAGTAATAAAACCCACAAGATAAAGCATAACTCAGTGTTTTCCAGGACTTTACCATGCGGAAAAAGCCCAAACACCAACCAAAGATAAAGATATATGTAATCTCTGGCAGCTGGATGGAGGCAACTGACCTGTCTGAAGACAGGTACAACCTTGTTGCCTCCTGCTTGTCCAACATTCTGGCCTCTTCTCACCAGCCCTCAGCCATGGCAATGGCCAGATTTCTTTTAAGAATCAAAATGAGCAAAAATTTCAGCTTCCACTTGGAAAAGAAGCTTTAATTTCTTGGGAAAGAAGGTTATCTCTGCGTCACCTGCCTGAGAAAGCACAGAAAACATGGAAACATCAGCAGCAGGGATGCAGGAAGCAACTCCTGTCCCTCTTTCCTTGTGCATTTGGCTTCTGTTCAGCAGAACCAGGAGGAAATAACCAAGAAACTCCAGTAGAAGGACAGGCAAGTTACTGATTTTGATTCTTAGAGTGTCCAACAGAGTGGAGCAACCCTGGAGTGTGCCAGCAGTTCAACCTTTCTCAGTGCTCCCTGCAGCTGTGCCTTGGATTTGAATAGTTCTGGAAGTGGAGACTACATATGGACATGCTTAAAAAAAGATGCTGAGATTAGGAAAACATTATTTCACTACAGGAATAACACATTTCAGCTGCCTTCACTGCTGCTCTGGGAAGAAATGAAAAGTTTTCCAGCAGAGAAAGGACTTGATGAAGAAATAAAGTGACACACACTACCAGAAACTCTGAGACTGGGGGGGTCTGGTGGTTTGAGACACTCAGGAGAGGGACAACATTTTTAAAGTCAAATATTAGGTTGTGCTGCTCCTCCCAGGGTTCAACAACTGCAAGAGGAGCAAGGTGAGACCACAGCTCCTTCAAGGAGGCACTGAGTTCCACAGATCACCATCAGATGCATGATGAGAAAGGGTTATTTCTCTGGGAAAGAATATTTTCTTGCTCTGAGATAACTATATGCTCTGTATCAGGTAGGGCTGGTGGCACCCCCATAGCTTGACACATCCTGACTCTTTTCTCAGAAACATCCTGGTTCTAGGGACAAGGGTGATGGGAGAAGTCTACAGGAGCCACCAGGCTCTCTAGATTCCACCTACCAGGTTCTCAGACCAGAGCCAAGATGATCCAAGAAGCCAGAAGCTGCTGCCCATCCTTGGTAGGGGGTGGCCAGGTTAAGTCATCCAACAGAAGCATGTTTGTAGGTCATTGGCAGATCCACAGGAGGCTCTTCCTATCCCAACAGCCACCCAAACTGGACAAGAACAGAGTCAAGGAGTACTTTTTTAATTTTTGAAGGCAGTAATTGTGAGGGGTTTGCTTTTTTTTTTCTTTCTTTCTTTTCTGGTTTGTTGGCCTTTTCTCAAAGGGGATAGTGTTTCTCGAAGGGAAGTTTCTTTTTTGCAAAGTGCCTGGCCCTCTGGCTCCAGTACAAAGTTTTAAGGGATGAACTCATCCTTCTGACTATGATTCCTTTGCACTGCTGAGAGCTGCTAATGAAGAGGAGCTGGGAGCAGCTAGAAAGGAAGCCAGAGCCAACAGCTTGGGAAAAAGAAAGCAGGGAGCAACATGGGCCATGGGGTGCTGATCTGCCACAAGCATCATTAAACCAGAGGGGTCAGCCCCTCCTTTCTCCTCAAGGAAAAGGTCTTAAGGGTCCCTCAGCAGCATTTGAGACTCTTGCTCATCTGCAAAAGCCTAATCTTCCCTGGCTGGCTTTGAAGTTATGCAGGGATTTAGATTTCTGCCTTCTTTTAAGGCAAGGCAGAGTGCTGGGGGTGAGCTGAGCAGCAGCATTCACTGTTCCTCCATTCCCTTAACACAGAGCAGGCTCTGCAGCATGACAGCACTAGCCAGGGTCAGCTCTTCCCCCCTCCTCCTCCTCCTTTCTCCATAAAACATCTCCTTCTTTTTGGCTGGTTTTGCAAGGAAAGGGATCTAACACACACTGCCCAGCCCAGCCCACCAGCTGCCACAGCATCCCTGCCTCCTGCCAGCTCCTTCCTCCAGCCTTCCACGCGCCACAAAGAGAGCATGAGATGTCCCTGCAAACCCATCTGCTTTCACTCTCTGCAAATAAGAGTCATAGAATCATAGAATCATGGAATGGTTTGGATTGGAAGTGATCTTAAGGATCATCTAGTCCCCCAAAAGCTGGCCTGTATGTGTCTCCTATCTGCCCAAGAAGCTTTACTTCACAAGGATGTCCAAAAGCAACTACACCAAGCCTTGCAATGAGTCATTGGAGTCATAGATCCAGGTGACAGATTATTTAGTGCTTCCTAGAAACCATATCCCATTTCACAGAACCACAGATTGTCAGGGATTGGAAGGGACCTGGAGAGATCATCAAGTCCCATCCTCCTGCTAGAGCAGGAACACCCAGATCAGGTCCCACAGGAAGGTGTCCAGGTGGGGTTTGAATGTCTCCAGAGAAGGAGACCCCACACCCTCTCTGGGCAGCCTGGGACACTCTTCTCTCACCATCAGCCTCACAAAGTTCTTTCTCCTACTTCTATGGAACCTCCTGTGTTCCAGCTGCACCCATTGCCCCTTGTCCTACACACTCTCTGAATCTGCTTGACTTTCTGCACAGCACCTTCCACCTCAAGAAGGTATTAGACCTCACAAAGAGGAGTCTGTTATGTTAAAACACACTCAAGGTGGATCGCTAACCTTATTTGCTTCCTCTGCAAGGAAGAAGAGCAGAGTCAATGTCATGCTCTGAGCCACATGAAGAGTAAAATTCAATCCTTGGGACTGGAGGTTGAAAATAGCATGACAAGGGCTTTTCCTCTTCTGCAGGGGGCTACAGAAAGGCTGGGGTAGGGCTTTTGAATAGGGTCCAGAATGGCAGGACTAGGAAGAATGGATTCAAATTGGAAAAGGGGAGATTTAGGTTGGAGATAAGAAAGAAATTCTTTCCTGTGAGGGTAGTGAGACACTGGAACATGTCGCCCAGAGAGGCTGTGGATGCTTCCTCAATCCCTGGAGGTGTTTAAGGCCAGGCTGGATGAGACATTGAGCAGCCTGGTGTGGTGGGAGGTGTCCCTGCCCATGGCAGGGGGGTTGGAATTAGATGATCTTGAAGTTCCCTTCCAACCCAAACCATTCTATGATT
This sequence comes from Turnix velox, assembly GCA_013400935.1. Classification (NCBI taxonomy): domain Eukaryota; kingdom Metazoa; phylum Chordata; class Aves; order Charadriiformes; family Turnicidae; genus Turnix; species Turnix velox. The sequence goes on from VZTY01032654.1 coordinate 6,016, forward strand.
CTCAAACATCCTTGCAAGTTTCTCACCCCCAATGAATTGTCCACAGCATTACAGGAAAAATCCCTCCAAAACACCCTAGAGGCATCGTGGTTTTGACTTTCCAAAGCACTGAAAGTCCACCCTCTCACCCCAAATCTCTTATCACTGCTGAAAATCTTGCAGTGCCCTGGAGGCTCTTGGTTTCTGTTCCCATTTAATCTTCAGGCCCTTGCCCAGCACAATGAAGGCTGTCAGCAGAGGGCACCTGGCCAAGAGCAGATGCTGGGAAGGTTACCCAAGGCTTTGTACAGATGTCATTTGGCAGGGGTGCACCCAGAGAGGCAGAAAGATGAGATTCCCATCCCCAGGTTGACCTGCAGGTCTCCATCTATGAGGAGAAGGTGGCTGGGATCACTCATGTCTCAGTGGAAAAACCTTGAACATGGAAAAGATGGGAATTTCCAGGCAAGGACTTGATTTCAGGGAGTAGGAGATGTGCAGCACCCCTGATTTTTATTCCTTGTCACAGCTTATCTCCTCTCCCATCATGAAGTGTCTGGGAAGCAGCCAAGGGCATGCAGCAGGGGAGAGAGCAAGTGGGGAGGGAGAGGAAAAAAGTCAAGGGGAATCCAAGCATATTTATAAAAATCAGAACAATAGTCTCCCAGAGCTGTGATAAGAACTATTTTCTGCTCACCAGTACAAGTGCAACACTGATTATTTTTCATGGTTTTCTCCCTTCTTGTCATAAAAGAAATCCCCCAAACAAAACTTCATGTCTCCCCCCCAGAAACCTGTCCTAAAAGCAGGAGTCAAGGTGGGAGGAACCAATCCTTTTGCCTCCCTGTGCATTTTGGAAACTGATGGTCCTGACCCAAAACCTGGCAGGCATTTGTTCCTCTCATAAAACTTGGTGGCCCAATCCTCTCTCTGGTCTGAAGAAGTTGGCAAGAGCATCTCAAAGGGTGGCCTGGATCCATAAACAAGCCCAGCTTTGCATCTCCAGCCAGCAGAGCTGGACTTTGCTGGCAGGGCTGCCTGTTGCAGTGTCCCTCTGGCTCTCTGCCTGGCTCTTGCAAGTGTTATCAATCCTTTGCTTCCACCAACATGAAAGAAAGAAATCAAACTTTCCTTCTTTCTATTACAACTACCTCCCCCCTCCACTCCCACCCCTCCCAAGCTCCCCTTTCTCCCTCCTTTAAATAGCAGCTTAAAAGGAAACAAATTTAGATCAAGGTCAGAAGCAGAGAAGTCTCTGTTTCTCATGCTCTGAGGAAATCCCAGCAGTTGTATGGTGGATGCTGTTGTCTCCCAGCTCTATCTGGATGTGAATTCAGAAAAAGGCTTGAGGAAAGGGGGGGAGGATTCCCCAGTATCTCACAATCTTGCCCCTATCCCCTCATCCCTGTAGCAAAGCAGGATCCCCTCTGCTCACCCTACTCAACATAGATCAAAAGCAAGGTTTATCTCAATCCCTTCATCTCCCAGCTGCTATTGATCCTGAGGGGTTGCCTCAACCCTAGTGCAAGACCTTGAGCTTCATGAGGTTCATATGAGTGTAATTCTCCAGCCTGTCCATGTCCTTTTGGGTGGCATCTTGTCCTTCCAGCATCTCAGCTGCCCCACTCACTTTGGTGTCACCCATAAACCTGCTGACAGTGGCACTCAATACCACTGCCCATGTTTCTGATAAAGCTTCTATTCAGTATCTTTATCAAACTCATGGACCCAAATCCTGGGTTGCAGGAGTGTGACCAGCAGGTCCAGAGAGGTGATTTTGCCCCTCTACTCGGCACTGGTGAGACCCCACCTGGAGCTGTTGGAGCAGGAGAGGAGTGTGGAGAGGAGGCCACGAAGATGGTCAAAGGGCTGGAGCAACTGCCCTATGAGGACAGGATGAAGGAGTTGGGGTTGTTCAGCCTGGAGAAGAGAAGGCTCAGGGGGGACCTCAGAGTAACTTCTGAGTACCTGAGGGGGTCCTACAGAAAGGCAGGGGAAGGACTTTTTAATATGATATGGGANACCTCTCTGGAGGTGTTCAAGACTATGATGGACATGGCACTGAGCAGCCTGATGTAGTGGGAGGTGTCCCTGCGTATGGCAGGGGGGTTGGAACTCAATGATCTTTAAGGTCCCTTCCAACCCAAACTATTCTATGATTCTATGATTCTATGACAGGGTGCCATTATGGACACCACATGTCACCAGTCTCCATCTGGAGAGCCATTGGCCACCACCAACCATCCAACCAGCTCCTCATCTACTGAGTCCTGTTCCAAGTTCCTCCCATTGCAATCAAAGCATTACTTCAGCATGCATTTAATCATTTAGAAGAAAGTTGCTTCCCCATCTTTGCAGGAAGTCAAGGACCAGGATCAACCAAACCCCCATTTGACCACCTGAAGCTACAGAAGAGTCTCTCAGCATTAATCTTGATAAGAACTAGACCAATCATCTCTAAGACTCCTTCAACATGGTCAGACCTGAGCTTTGACAAAATTAAATGGAAAAACCTGGAGTAAATAAGTGACAGCACTTGGGAAAACAACAGACCAAGGTCTTGATTCCTCCTCCAGACACAAGGCATGTTCCCCCCCCCTCCCTTCCTCCTTAAATCACAAAGCACCCTCTCCTCCTTTCATCCATGCACTTAGCCCAAATAAGTCCAAAGAGGGAGACAATCAAGCAGGATTTGAAGTTCACGTTTAAAATAGCTTTGGAGCTCCTTCCAGCTTCATCTGAGAGACACGGAGCTGCAAGCCAAGCTTTTATGCATTGTGTCATCGAGGGGATCACATTTGCAAGGAAGATTAAGAAGTGAAATAAAAAAATCACTTGAGATGGAGATAACTCACTCCCTGGCAGAGAGCAAAGGGCTGAATTGATCTCCTGGCCCAAGCACAGGCTTTTCCATCTGCCAATAACACCCAGTAATTAGTCAGTGCCCCAGCACACACGGTGTTTATAGTCCAGGGTTGTAATGAAATCAGCATCTCACACGGGGAACTTAACCCCTCCCTAGATAATTGGGATGACAAAAGTGGCCCCTGTGGAGCAGAAAGGAAATACCTAGAAAAAATGTTGGCTTTGACACACAGAAAGCCTCTGAAAGTGTTCAGAGCCCTCAGGGGGGTGTTGCTAAACTGAGGGAATCATAAGATAGTTTGTGTTGGAAGGGACCTTCAAGATCATCTGGTTCCTACTCCACTGCCATGGGCAGGGACACCTCCCACTACATTAGGTTGCTCAATGCCTCATCCAGCCTGGCCTTAAACACCTCCAGGGATTGCCAGGACTAAAAGGCTGAAGAAGGGCTTTAGATCTGAGCATGACATTTAGAATTGAAGGTCAAGCTGGACAAGACACTGAGCAACCTGATCTAGTGAGAGGGGTGTCCCTGCCCATGGCAGGGGGTTGGAACTAGGTGAACTTGAAGGTCCCTTCCAAGCCAAACCATTCTATGATTCTAAGGCACAACATCCCTTCTCCCACCTCCAGTCTGGGCAAGCTTGGGTGATCATCCGTTTGGACATTACACCTCATCTTCTACAGCCCTTCAAGCAGCTGGTTTGTCTGTCTAACACCAGGGAGCCAGATGCAAACACAGACCTGCACAACAGTCTGGAAGTGGTTTAGGACCTTTGGGAGCTGAGATTTCTTCTTTTGGGGTACAAAGTGTCCACTCAGTGCTCCCACACAGACCCCAGGGTGCAGAGATCATGCAGCATATGGAGGAAACAGGCTCCACACACAGACAGCACCTGGCTCTGGGCACATCAAATCTAGTACAGAATCTCCCAGGACTTGGAACAGGTTGGCCAGAGAGGTGGTGGAGGTTCCAGTCCCTGGAGACATCCAAAGATAGGCTTGCTGAAGCTCTGAGAAACCTCATCTAGTGCAGGATGTCCCTGGGGTTGAACTAGATGGCCTTGAAAGGTCCCTTCCAACTCAATGAATTCTATGATTCTCTGACTCTATGACTTCCAGTCACCAGCCCTACTGTCATGACCCACCCTCCAGATGTCAGCACAGCTGGAGGAGCTCTCTGGCAGGGGATGGAAAGCTGCTAGCCCTTTGCACTCAACCTATCCATCAGCAGCCTGAAAAACTGCTGTGGCATCACTTGGACTGAACATTTCCACCACACCATAACCCTGAGGTTTGGTTTTCCTTCCCTCCAGTGAACTGCTTTGTACACCAGCCTCTATTTTTTATTTTTTTCCCCCAGCCCAGACTTTCCTAATGAACACTCTGAGTCTTGTATAAACAGAGAAATGAAGCCCAGCAGTTTGAGAGCAAGGAGAGAAAAAAATATCACAACCATACCAACAACATCAACAGTTTAGAGAAAGAGCTTGGAGCTGTCAATACCCTGGGATGAGTGGTGAAAGGTTTGGGATATATTCCAGTTTGAAGCAGCAGGCAGCTTGCTGGTTTGCTTTGCAGAATCTTGGGAGAAGATTGAACTTCTCAGCTGCACTTGAGAAACTACATGGAAAGAAGAAGATGGAAAAGCCCTCACTGGGATAAATCTTAGCAGCAGTGAAAAATTTGAAGTGAAAGAGCTCTCTGCCAAGAGAGGAGCTCAATAGTTTGGCTCCTCTAAGCTCAGGTCTTAAAATATATCTCAGCACTTCCCAGCCTTGCATTCTTAACCCTGGGCTGCTGTCTGCAGGCACCACCAGGGCGTGCAAAGAAATGGGATTGATCCTGAGGAGCTTCAAGGACTAATTTTTTTTCCTTCCAAAGCAAACACACAGAGGTGCAACGATCTCAAGGAATTCCTGAATGAAGCCCCATGAGCCATACTGACATCTCAACTGTGCGCTGAGGCTGGGAATGAACCTATTCCAGTTCAAGTCCAGTTCCTTGGGCACAGATTTAAATGCCTTTGCAGCCCTGGCACAGCTTTCAAAGCATACCAGGAGAGGACCTCGACCAAGACAAGAATATCCAAGCCATGTTTAAATCCAGGTGCCAGCAGTGGAGATTACAAAGATGAAGAATGAAGGAAAACAAAAGTGTTACCTTTGGGTAGGATTTGAGCTGGAAGCAGAGCCAAGAAACCAACCAAGGTGAGGAACCAGCAACAGCCACGCAGCAAAACACCATCCAGGGGTCCACCCTCAGAAGAACCAGCTGTGGCAAGAGCAAAGTTAGAATCATAGAATGGTTTGGGTTGGAAGGGACCTTCAAGATCATCCAGTTCCATCCCCTCTGCCATGGGCAGGGACACCTCCCACTACACCAGGTTGCTCAGTGTCTCATCCAGCCTGACCTTAGACATCTCCAGGGATGGGGGGCATCCCCAACATCTGGGCAGAGAGTTAGAAGAGACACTCAGACTGGAGGTAGTAAAAATAGACCCCAGGTATTCAAAGCCCACCCACAGTGATGTTGGAATTGGCTCACCTCTCTGAAGAGTTCCTCTCTGATGGAACCACCAGCCAGTTTCAGACCAATCCCAGTTAAGTTCAACACAGGAAGGACATTGAGCTGTTGGAGCAGGTCCAGAGGAGGCCACAAAGGTGGTCAAAGGGCTGGAGCAGCTGCCCTATGAGGACAGGTTGAAGGAGTTGGGGTTGTTCAGCCTGGAGAAGAGAAGGCTCAG